>JANZLD010000236.1:27768702-27779797 GCA_026413575.1 Erythroxylum carthagenense
GGAGAGGGAATGGTGGCGACAATGAAGAAGAAAGAGAGTGAGAGTGTCAGAGAGGAAATAAAGAGAAGAAGAAGGAGAGGGAATGGTGGCGACAATGAAGAAGAAAGAGAGTGAGAGTGTCAGAGAGGAAATAAAGAGAAGAAGAAGGAGAAGAGATGTAGCAATAGTTAGGTAGGGGTAAAAATTTTGATTTTTTACAGAAAACCCCTTCATTTTTTAAAATATCCACTACTAGCCATAATATGGCCAGTATTATGAATACCACTGGTACTAGCCATTGCCAGGTGAAACAGGGCAATACAAACACCCAATACCAGAATATCACCTTTTGTGTTATTTTTCGGCCGATACGATATGTACATCCTGGTACCAACTAATACGGTATAAGATTCATCACTATGATTGAGATAGTCATCCACAAAAAAATATATAACTATAAACATCATATATGATAAATCTTTTAACTGCAGCTCAAGGTTTTAAAAATCGAACCAGACCATCCAGTTCGACCAGAAAAAGTTTGAACTAGTTAGTGGTCTGGTTCGGCTTCACCTGATAACTTCTATGTATAAAAGTCGGCTAGTTCAAACGTTTTTGGTTGGACCGGATAGTTCAGTTCGACTCGGTTTTTAAAACCTTAGTATTTTCCTTGAATTAAAATTTGAATAAATTTTATTTGATTTTATAATATCTATTTAACATATTAAAATTACTATAAAATTAACCTATAATCTTTTTTTAATTACGGTATTAAGCTCATAAGATCATTTTCAAATAAATATTTATATTATTAAAATTATATGTATTATTAAATTTATTTTAAAATGAAAAATACAATAAAAATCTTAAATGTTTATTCTCCACCGTTTCCTCTTGCTTCCTCTTTTAATGCTAATCTAACCTAATACCCATAGGAGATCATTAAGGTCAAAGTGCCGCAGGAAAAAGCAATTGAAAGTTAGGCCAATCATCTTGCACGAGTCGTTTAACGTTACCGTGTTGTAAACCCTTGAGGGAAGGAGACTTCACTGATAGTCTCGCTAGATACACTCATTTTTTAATACTTTTTAGGTTAAATCATAATTGAGAATATCGAACTATCCTCTACTCGTGGTAAGTCCGATCCAGTATGGAATTGTTTTTCTTCTTCTCAAACATCTGATGGGAATATCCAATATAACTGTATGTTTTCCGATAGAATATTTAAAGGGGGAGGAATTTTTAGAATAAAAGAACATCTTGCTGATGTTAAGGGTTATAGTGCTTCTTGCAAAAATGTACCATTTGATGTATTAATATGATTGGAAAATATTTGCAGCAATAAGTAAAAAAGAAGGAAAATAAAGAGGCTCATGATATATTTTTTAGAGATGATGAAACACCATAAGTATTAGATAAAGGAAAAAAGAAAAGCTACTATTGACATAGATTCTTATCTTTCTCTAAGAATTACTCCTGATTCTCAAGCTAGTCTAAAAAGTTTTATGGTTAATAAGGATGTTGTTTTACGATCTAAAAGAGCATGAGTTAGATGGTTCTATTATTCATGTATTCCTTTAAATACTTTAAATTCACCACATTTTCAAGAAGTAATTGATGTTAGGATTTAAGGTACCATCTTACTATGAGTTACGTGTGCCTTTATTTCAAGATTTAAAAAGAGAATGTTAGTTAACTGTGGATACATATAAATCTAGTTGGGAATCAACAGGATGCACTATTGTGGCAGATGGATTAACTGATTAAAGACAAAGAACCTTGATTAATTTCTTGGTTTATTGTAATATTGGAACAACTTTTATCAAGTCTGTTGATGCTTCTGACATGATAAAAAATGCTAATGCTTTATATAAATTATTCTCTAAAATTGTAGAGTAGGTTGGACCAAAAAAATGTTGTGCATTTTGTTACAGAGCTAATTATGTATCAGCTGAGTACTTATTACAATCAAAGTATGGGCATATTTATTGGTCTCCATGCGCTACTTATTGTATAAATCTTATTTTAAAAGATATTGATAGTATGGGCTATATTTCTATTCTTGCTTCATGTGCATTTAAGATCACAATTTTTTTATATAATCATGTCACATCTTTGTCTTGGTTAAGAAAACAAGCAGATTGGGTTGAGATCGTTCATCCCACTGCTACCAGGTTTGCAACTAAATTTATTACTTTGAAAAGCGTTTATGAACATAAGCAACTACTTCAAAATTTAGTGACAAGTAAACACTTTTCAAGTCATAAATTATTGAAGAGTGAAAAAGGAAAAGAAGTTTATGCTATTATTTTAAATAATAGAATTTGGGATGCTTGCTTGATCATTGTGAAGATTGTGGCTCCACTTATAAGGCTATTGAGAATTGTTGATTTAGATGAGAAGCCATCTAAGGGATATATATATATATATATGGTATGTATAAAGCTCATAAAACAATTATAAATATTTTTAAAGGGAAGGAGAAATTATACAATCCTTATATAGATATTATTGATCGACGATGGGATAAGCATCTTATTTAAATGATCCACTTAGCATCTTATTTTCTCAATCCTTATTGCTTATATAGTGGAGAAGAACATACAATTAATATTATGGGCGGTTTGTTTGATGTGATTGAATACAAAGGTATTTTCTCTATTGAAGAGTAATCACAAGCAATAAATTAAATTAAATTGTATTGTGAAGGTTTAGAAAGTTTTGCTAGATCATTAGTAAAGAGAGAACTTATGTTGAAAAAAATTCAGCAAAGTAAGTTTTATACTTTTAATTCATTATTTACTTATTAATAATATATATTTTTATCATAACTATTAATTTAAAATACAGATGAATGGTGGAGATTATTCGTTGACAGTGCTCCAACGTTGAGAAAACTCACTATATGGTTACTCAATCAAACAACTTCTGCATCAGGTTGTGAACATAATTGGAGTGTTTTTGAACATATTCATACAAAGAAACGAAAACGTTTGGAACATCAAAGACTTAATGACCTTGTTTACATGACTTATAATATGAGAATGAAGAACATTTAATTTACTATTTTATAGTTTTGTTTTTATTTCAATAGTTTATTTTTATTATTGATTTTATAATTTCTCTATTATCTATTCATATCGTTTAGTAAAAAGAGAACATATGATCTAGGTGATATTGATTGTATTGAACATACTGATTTTTTGATCGAATAAGAAGAACCATTGCCTAATCTTGATTATAATCAACTTGAAAAGACGATTTATGAAGAAAACACATTTATCACAACGAATGAATTAAGAACATCTACTGATAGTTAGTTCATATCTTATTTTGATCATATTTGAGTTAAAATTATATTGCATTATAAGTTTACAATTGAGAATAATTTCATATATTACTAATTTGTAATTTATTTTAATGCAGTAAAAGAAGTTGATGTAAATACTTTAGATAAAAGCATAGTTTATGAATCTTTAAATAACGTTAGAAAATTTGGAGCTTCTAACAATGATGAGACACAACCTTCTTCAAAAATACAATTTTAATTTTTATTGTTATTTTAATATTTATATTAGATTCATATTTATTTATTATTAATTCATTATATAATAATAAACATTGGTGTATTTTTATTTCAATAAAATATTTTATTTTTACTAATTTTTATAAATTTTACTTCTTCTTTATTATATTCTAACTTTATAGTGGTTCATTACTGGTTGACTCTCTAAATTTTAAATTTTTCCTTCGACTAGTTCAATGTTTGGTCCAATTTTTAAAACATCGCTACATACTTCAAATAAATTATATGGCTAGAGAAATATTTGAAAAATTAATGCTTAAGAAGTTTAGAGGCCCACTTCCTAATCTCGAAAACGATCAAAGCTTAGAACAGCAACCCTGATGTCCAAGTCCATTTTGACCCAGAAGCCTAACCCATGCAAGTACCCTGAACCCAACCAAACGAAGGCGGTGACCCGAATGCGTACTCAAGCGAGAATCAAAACAAAACCGGCTTGAGACCCGACCCGTTTCTCTCTTCTCCCTTTCAATTTTTATTCAATATCGTAGCTAAAGAGCAAAAAACATTAAGCTAATTCCCAAACATTGCCCACCACTCATTGTCTCTCTCACCGCCTTCTGACATAGAAAAGAAACTCGACTGCAACTTCTGTTTCTCGATATTTTCAGTTTTGTTGTTATTGGGGTTTTGATCTTTTTGTTCCTTTGGTGTTTTTCGTTTGTGGGTTTCATGGGTTAGATATTTTTTTCATCAGCTGAGCTTTTGAGATGGAGTGGGACAGCAATTCGGATCTGAGCGGCGATGAGGATGAGGAGTTCTCGCTTGACGACCCCGCGAGCGGCGGTGACTCTCATGGTCAGCTTCCCTTTCCCGTCGAGAACTTGCTCCAGACAGCGCCATGTGGGTTCGTGGTCACTGATGCTCTCGAGCCTGACCATCCCATCATTTATGTCAACACTGTCTTTGAGATGGTTACTGGTTATCGAGCCGAGGAAGTACTGGGCCGTAATTGGTCAGTGTGAATTTCTCTAAAGCCCTTTGCTTTGTATGGTTAGTGTGAGAAATGACGATTTATTTTGTGCAAAGTTTGTTAATTTGGCTCATTTTGCTGTTTTTGCTGATCCTTTGAGTCTTCTAAACCTACTTTGTACTTTATTTCGTTCAAGTAAAGCCTAAAATTGACTGGTCTAATCTATTACATCTTTAGGAGAAAGTTATGGCTATTTGGTGGGTTTGGTTTTTGAATACAATATTAAGCTGCTTCTCGTGAGGGATTATGGAGCTGTTAGTTTCAAAATGTTCCAATTATTTAAGGATGCATGTGCATTTGCTGTCTCGCTCTCTCTTTTCTGAGTATTTGGACATCAACAGGAATACCCTTTTGTCCAATATGGACGGAGTTTGGGAGAAAAGAGATGTTAGAGAAACTGCTTCAGTTTTGATTACATTGAGGGAAGTTATTCTTAGTCGTTAGATTAAGGTCTTAGTAATTGGGAAATAGTTAGGGAACCACACTGCTGTCGTGCTTAAGCAAGCAACGCGCACCAAGAGTGGAAGGGTCTACATCAGTTTATTGTGAACTGTGGCTTTTTATTGGTTAGTTTGAATTATATTTTTAATTTACTGTTAAAACAGGCATTATCAAACACATGCACAGATCCTTAAATTTACCAACTAGCGGCCATCTAGTTCCACATAACAAGCAGAAGCATTCCTTTTTATATAGGCAATTAGCTTACTGTATAGAGAGTTCACGCATGCATCTGAATTTTTGTAATAATTATGTTTTTTGACACTGTATTTGAGTATGTTTATCAAATTTTACTGACTTGTTGAGAGTACACTGGTCAATAACAGTTGAATTTTCTTTTTACAAAAATTTTATTTTTTGAATAATACATAGATAGCTCTTGGCATGATTCGGTGTCAGTTATTTTTGAAGTTAGACAACTTTTTTTCCAATGTTATTTAGTAGTTTCTGGAAGTTCAGCAGATTGTTGACCTGCAATCCCTTGAATGGAGTAGTTATGAATCAGGAATTTGAGTTATGAATATTGGCTTTCGTCCACTGTAGGCATGGAAGAAAAACTCGTTTAGTTGACATACTAGATGTGGTGGCTTTTGTTTCCCCAGTACAAGAAAATGAAATCCTACCTATATTGTTGAAATCACATCTTTGGGGTGGTTTTGATAACTGTAGTTTTTCTTCCTTCTAGAGCCTTTTCCAGTCTAGCTTCATAAAAGTCCAGTGCTTCATTAATCTTCTCCTTTTGTGTTATTATCCTAAAAGAAGTGTTAAATTCAGGCCCCTTGTTAGATGTTCTACTAGAACCTTTGTGGGCATAGCTCTTGGCTCGCAATTCTATCTTTTGACTTTAAGTAGCAACGGTACTTGTGGACAATTACTGGACAACTGTGCAAAAATGATACTTGCATGTAAAATCTCTAGACGCAACACTCTGATTACTTAACATATCTGTGAATCTGTGATCATATTTCACCAAAGAATGCAAATATTTCATTATCTAAGCATCTTGAAACTTTATCCCCATGGTTGACTTAATTGATGCTGTATGCATTGATTTCTCAGGTTTAATTATTTTAATGTGCTACTTGATATTTGTGTGCAATTAATGATGTACCAATCTTTTGGATGTATGGAATGTAGTCTTGCAATTGAATTCTGCAACTATTTATGCTACTTATTCCTTGGATTCTTATCTTGTTTGTATTTTCCTAACATTTAGCACTTCAGACAATTGCTGTCAAATTCTGTGTTATTTTTCTTCTTTCAGTAGAAGAATTAGCATGGGTTAAGATCCTTTCATTAGGCATTCTATTAGTTGTTGTAATTCCTCTTCTTTTTATGATCTGTAGTGGTTGGAGTACATTCTTGGATGACGTCTTCTTTTTTCTGTTCTTTTTGGATGGTTCATTTGTGAAGGATTTGCCTGTTGAATAAATTTGTAAGCTAGAATTTAGTAGTGTTGGGGAACAATGCTGTTGAACACAAGATATTTAGGTTTTTGAACAAATGGGGGAACTGCTGTTAGTTGTAATTCATGTTGAAACTTATACTTGGATGCTCTTGAATGTGCTGGATTATCTCCTCGATCATGTAGTTTTACATCTGAGTTGTCTTTCCAACTTAATTGTATTATTTTGTTTTCCTCATTTTATTTCGTCTGTAAAGAGGAAAGGAACTTTATTTCAATGAGAGCAATCAGACGGTTCTCGGTTTTTCGTTTATTTGCTCCTATGCAACCTTTCCTTTGGCTGTTTACTTTGTAAGAGTTGGCAGCCTAAAATGAATTATTGTATTTTTATGTTTGGTATTGTAGTCAGACATAATGCAACTTAAACTTTCCCATTACCTATTCTAATTATTTAGTCCTTTTAGTCCCACTGGACTATTTCAAAGGAGAACTATTGTCAATTATCATCCTCTGGCCTATATCTCATAACTCTTATTTTCTTTTGCATATTACATTCATTATTAGATATGCACTCGATGTTGTTATTCTGCTAATGGTTTGATGATCCATTATTGTACTGTACTGATTAGAAGTTTGTTATTTTCCCCTTTCTTTCTCCATTTTACAGTCGATTCTTACAATGTCGAGGACCCTTTGCTAAAAGAAGGCATCCATTGGTGGACTCTACATTGGTTTCAGAAATAAGAAGATGTCTTGAGGAGGGTATTGAATTCCAAGGAGAGTTGTTGAACTTTCGAAAAGATGGATCACCACTTATGAACAGGTTGCGACTTACTCCCATATATGGAGATGATGATACAATTACTCATGTTATTGGAATCCAGTTCTTCACAGAAACGAATATTGATCTAGGCCCAGCACCTGGTTCTTCAATGAAGGAGGCTGCAAAGATGGATAGGCTTCATTCTGGCTTTTCAACCTATCGCCATGTTCCTGTAGGTGACCGAAATGTTTCTCGTGGAGTTTGTGGGATCCTGCAATTGAGCGATGAAGTCCTGTCTCTTAAGATACTTTCACGATTGACTCCAAGAGATATTGCTTCAGTTGGTTCAGTATGTAGGCGATTTTATGAGCTGACGAAGAATGAAGACCTCTGGAGAATGGTTTGTCAGAATGCTTGGGGCTGTGAAACAACTCGTGTCTTGGAGACTGTCCCTGGTGCAAAAAGACTAGGATGGGGGCGGCTGGCAAGAGAGTTAACAACTCTTGAAGTGGCAGCATGGAGAAAGCTAACTGTTGGAGGTGCTGTTGAACCCTCCAGGTGCAATTTCAGTGCTTGTGCTGTCGGAAATAGGGTTGTCCTTTTTGGAGGGGAAGGTGTTAATATGCAACCGATGAATGACACCTTTGTGTTGGATCTGAACTCCAGTAACCCAGAGTGGCAACACGTCCAGGTGAGCTCACCTCCTCCTGGACGCTGGGGTCATACACTATCTTGTGTTAATGGGTCTAATTTGGTGGTGTTTGGAGGTTGTGGAAGACAAGGCTTGCTTAATGATGTTTTTATTTTGGATTTGGATGCTAAACCTCCAACTTGGCGGGAGATTTCTGCTTCTGGATTAGCTCCACCACTTCCACGATCATGGCATAGCTCGTGCACACTTGATGGCACCAAGTTGATTGTTTCTGGTGGATGCGCGGATTCTGGAGTTCTTCTTAGTGACACATTTCTGCTTGATCTGTCAATGGAGAAACCTGTTTGGATAGAGATACCAGTAGCATGGACACCTCCTTCTCGACTAGGTCATACTTTATCAGTTTACGGTGGCAGGAAAATATTGATGTTTGGAGGTTTAGCTAAGAGTGGTCCCCTTCGGTTCCGTTCCAGTGATGTGTTCACTATGGATCTAAGTGAGGATGAACCGTGTTGGAGATGTGTGACTGGGAGTGGAATGCCTGGTGCGGGAAACCCAGGGGGTGTGGCTCCACCTCCGAGACTTGATCATGTAGCTGTGAGCCTCCCAGGTGGTAGAATCCTCATCTTTGGCGGCTCTGTTGCAGGTCTCCATTCTGCCTCACAACTGTATCTTCTGGATCCAACCGATGAGAAACCTACATGGAGGATCCTAAATGTACCTGGTCGACCACCAAGATTTGCTTGGGGACATAGCACGTGTGTTGTTGGGGGTACAAGGGCTATAGTCCTTGGTGGTCAAACTGGGGAGGAGTGGATGCTAAGTGAACTCCATGAGCTGTCCTTGGCGAGTTCAGTTATCTGATTTCTGGCAGACTAGACAAAGCTTGGGAAAGGTATTGCCATAAGTCTGGAAAAGCTCTAGTAACTTAATGGAAAAGGGACTGTTGTTTCAGTCTCCAAGAAACTCTTGACTAAAAGAATTGTTGCTCTAGCGTCTTGTAGGACCCTTTTGTGATAGGCTAATGCATTTTCTTTTACAAGGTAGTTCTGGCACGGGATGGCTATTCATAAGGTGACATGGGACCCTGTGTTTTTCTTCTTTTTCTTTTTTCCTATGAGGTTTGCATTCAAACTACCTTTTGTCGTGGCATCAGACAATTCTTCCATGTTAGGAATTAGACATCAGTACATATTAGATTTAAGTTTACTATGATATCCCTGTTTTGTTGAAACTGAGCTATGTAAAGTCTTTCCTTTTAAAAATAAAAAATAAAAAAATGGAGATAGAATGTTTATAATCAGTGCCCTTGTTCCTTAGCATCAGACAAGTCTTCCATGTTAGGAATTAGACATCAGTACATATTAGATTTAAGTTTACGATCATATCCATGTTTTGTTGAAACTGAGCTATGTAAAGTCTTTCTTTTATAAAAAAAAAAAGGAGATAGAATGTTTAAAATCAGTGCCCTTGTTCATTAATTTGGACTGTCAAGCCACGTTCTTTTATTGCTGTTGGATTTGTTTTTGGTTGGCCCAAATAGATTTTTCAGTTGGACATTTTCGTTTGTTTTTGGAACGTTTTAGCTCAATTCACCTGCATTTGCTTAAAATCCAGGTCATATTTGTTCAAGAAAAGGGCTGTTCTTTTGTTTTAATAGGACGAGAGTCCAAGCACTTGAATTTGTATTCATTGGTTCAGGAAAAGAGTTAGTGGATGAGTAATCTTATTTTTCAAATTTTCAATTCAATTTAAGGTATGTTTCTTTCATAATAAAGTTGTTTAGAAGTGTATTTTATAATTCCGTTTAAGATGAGGCAGGTTGGCTTTTTTTTTTTGGTTTTTCCTAAAGTTAGAAAGATTGGGACACCACATTCACCGGAAACAAGGATATATCATTCTGGCCCTGTTTGGCAATCGACTGATTGTATTAGCTATTAGCTAATAGTTGATTCTATCCAATTGATTATATTAATTATTTGTTTGAGATGTTTGATAAAATCCGTTGTTTAGTATTAGCTGTTTATATATAAAATGACTGATGAGGATATAAATTTTAAAAAAATTATAAAAGTATGAATATTATATATTTTAGTATTTCATTGAATATTCTTATAGAAATTTAAATTGTAGATATTTAATTTTATAAAAATTAAGTTTATAATTTTAATAAAAAACATAGAACATATAATACCAAGTTTAGAGAGGGATCGAAATACCAAGTTTTTTCATAATTCCATTCTAGCGAATAAGAGTAGGAATGTGTAACATCCCGTCTCCATATTAAGGGTTATGATTCGAAATTTCAATACATGCGAGCTTAAAGAGAAATTGAGATTAAAGAATGCATCTTTCTTACTCATGCATCATGTTAGCATATATACACACAAATACGTAATGTTTCGGATAAAAAGTGTACATGTATTCATTGACAATTTCCGGGTATGATTGATATTAAATGTGATTTATTGAAAATAAGGAGTAGAAGGAGTAGAAAGAGTGATCTTGGTATGAGTTGTAATAAGGAAAGATTTAGAAACAAGATTGGTAGTGATCTGGAAAATATTCACTAAATATGCTTCAGTCATTTAGGCACAACGTTTTCTCTAGTAATCCAAACGAGATGATTCTTAGTTTGGATTAAACTATAGATATATGGCTACATTTTGTATGAAGACATCGAGTTTCAATTCTGTGTCTAAGAGTCCCAAATATTGTCAAAGAGTGAAGAGTTGGGTGCAGTGTTGATGTATGAATAAAAAATTTGTCTTCAGACTTTAAGGGCAATTTTGGGATTGATAAAGATAGATTTTGGCAAAGTTGCCTTCTGGAAAGTTGTAGATCTTTCCTTTATCTTTCCAACGGTATAAAGTTTGTAAAATTTGGACATCTGAGTGAAAAGTTATGCGTCTTATAACTGGAAATGTTTTGGAGAAAAAGTCAGACGAAGTTACTGTTCACCCTATCGTCTGAGTTGACTTTTTGCGTCTTAGTTTGATCATCTGAGTTACTGTTCATCGTCTCAGTTACTATTTATCATCTCAGTTGACTTTTTGCGTCTCAGTTTGACCGTCTGAGTTACTGTTCATCGTCTCAGTTACTGTTCATCGTTTTAGTTGACTTTTTGCGTCTCAGTTTGACGGTCTCAGTTACTATACATTATTACCTTCTGATCCATTTTCTACCCTTAAAACGATAGAATTGGCCTTCGAGGTCTTCACAAAAGTTTTAGATCCAGA
>JANZLD010000236.1:28159745-28170107 GCA_026413575.1 Erythroxylum carthagenense
TGACCCTCTTAATGGCTAAATTAGTTTTTAAATCCTTCTAGGAAGTTGTAGAGCTTCCTTTTATCTTTTTATTGATATCAAATTTTCGAAATTTGGGTTTTGGGGTGAAAAGATATTAAATTCTAAAGTTAGAGAAGTTTTCATTAGTTTTAAAAACCGAATTTTCAATTTTGAGAAATTAAACCCCGTTTCCTTTTTTATTTGTCTCTTCTCCGTCGATTTGCACGATTTTTGAAGCGTTAAATTTCTAAAAAAATTTATACCCCTTTTTGGTAAAATGAGAGTATCGGGTTTTGGTCGGACTTTACGGATAATATTAAAGAGAGTCAATTACGTGACGGTTTTGACTGTAATTCCGTTTTCGAGCGATTTTGTGAGCTATAGAGATGCGATTGAGGCGATTTCTGATTCTAATTGACCTAGAGATACGGAATTTCATTTTAGCTTAGGAATCGGATTTATTTATGGGCCCTAAGCAAATCAATTTTATTGGAAGATAATTAGGGTGAATTTATCAAGTTTTGTTTGGATGACGTTAAATTAAATTCGATTTGAGGTTTCTTTCGTGGTGAGGAATTCCTCCCTCGTGAGATGTGCGTCCAGATGTCACATAGGACGTCGGGCACGCGACTCACCGGGGAGGGGTTCCAACAACTATTCATCTATACGGGTACTATTCACATAAAATAGTGAGTTCTATTCGTGATTGAAACAATGACGGTAAAATTTGAGATTGAGAAGTTCAATGGGAGTAATTTCTCATTGTGGAAGTTAAAGATGAAGGCTATCTTGAGAAAAGATAACTATTTAGTGGCGATCGGTGAAAAGGTCGGTAACATTCACATATGATAATAAGTGGAATGAGATGGACGAGAATGTTATTGCAAATCTTCATCTGGCACTAGTAGATGAGGTGTTGTCAAGCATAAAAGAGAAGAAGACAACAAAGGAGATTTGGGATCATCTCAGAAAATTGTACGAGATCAAATCACTGCACAACAAAATTTTCCTTGAGAGGAAACTCTATACTCTTTGTATGGAGGAATCTACTTCAATGACAGAGCACATCAATGCCTTGAATACTCTATTATCTCAACTCACTTTGTTGGGATGTAAAATAGAACCAAATGAATGTACTAAGCTTCTACTTCCAAGTTTACTTAAGTCGTATGATCAACTCATCATCAACTTAACAAATAATATCCTTACGAATGTTCTAGTCTTCTATGATGTAGCTGTTATCCTAGAAGAGGAAAATTAGTGCAAGAACAAGGAAGACAGGCAAGCAAGTTCACCATATGTGGAGGCCTTAATGTGATGAGAGGGAGATCAACATAACAAGGTCAAATTGCAAGCCAAAATCATGGTAGATCAAAATCAAGAAGTAAGAAGAATTTAAAATGCTACAATTGTGGCAAAAAGGTTACATGAAGAAAGATTGTTGGAATTGAAAGAAAAATTCCAATCCTCGAGGATATGTGGCAAGTTGTTCCAATGATGGAGATGCTCTATATTATAAAGCAGTGATGATTAATAAAGGCAAGAAAAGATTAACTGAAGTATGGCTTCTTGAATCAAGAGCTATGTTCTATATAACCTCTCGAAGAGAATGGTTCCATCATTATAGACCTATCTTTGGAGGATTTGTGTACATATGCACTAAAAATCGTTGGCATTGGAACTATCAAGCTGAAAATATATGATGGTATAATTCATACTATTTAAGACGTGCAACATATGGAGGGTCTGAAGAAGAACCTATTATGTGCAGGACAACTAGATGATCTTAGGTGCAAGATCAATAATGAGAATGGGATCACTAAAATAATAAAAAGGAGCGCTTGTACTTATGAAGGGAAAGAAGATAGCTACAAATTTATACATGGTAAAAGGAGAGACTCTGTAGGAAGCTGAAGCATCAATTGTCTCAAGTAGTTCAAGTGAAAGATTAGCAATGATATGGCATCAGAAACTTGGACAAAATGAATGGATTGATTTCAATGAAATATTTTCCCCTGTGGTTTGACTCACTACAGTCTCAGTAGTCTTGGCAATGTGTGTTACGTTTGATTTATATCTTGAACAGTTAGATGTAGAAACAACTTTTCTTCATGGAGATCTTGAAGAAGAAATTTTTATGCTCCAACTAAGAGGTTTTAAAGAAGGAGGAAAGGAGAACTTAGTTTGTAAGTTAAACAATTCTCTTTATGGTCTAAAGCATACGTCAAGGTGTTGGTATCAGATATTTGATTCCTTCATTATGAGCCTTAAACACAATAGTTTTGGTGAAAATGACTTTATTATCTTATCGTTGTATGTTGACGACTTGTTAGTAGTAGACCCCAACAAAGATTATATTATAGAATTGAAGGCTCAATTAGCTAGGGAATTTGATATAGTGGACTTGAGACCAATAAACAAGATTCTAGGGATGCAAATTCACCAAAACAAAAGTAACAAGAAGATTTGACTTTCTCAAAGAATTATTTGAAGAAAATCTTATGATGTTTCAACATGAAAGATTGTAAGCCACTTCTTATTAATTTCAAGTTATCCTATAACGAGTCCTAACAATGAAGAAGAAAGGATAGAGATGTCTCGAGTATCGTATATATCAGCAGCGAGAAGTTTAATATTTTCTAGGATAGAGATATCTCAAGGATCGTTTGTATCAGCAGCAGGAAGTTTAATATTTGTTATGATTTGTACAAGACTAGACATTACACATGCAATGAGAGTGGTTAGTCGATACATAACGAATCCTATTAGAGAGGATTGGAACTCTGTAAAAAGGATCCTAATATATTAAAGGAATCTCAGATGTTGCATTATGTTATGGAGGATCGGACTTTATTGTCAGTGGATATGTTGATTCAGATTATGCAGGTGATCTTAACAAAAGCAAATCTACTACAAGCTATATGTTTAAACTTGTTGGAGGAGCTGTAAGTTAGGTTTCAAAATTGCAATCAATTGTTGTTACATCGACAATAGAAGTAGAATATGTAGTAACTATACAAGCTCGTAAAGAAGTAGTATGGTTGAAAGTGCTCTTAGAAGAACTCAGGCACAAACAAGAGAAAATTTCTTTGTTTTGTGACAATCAGAGTACCTTGCATCTTTGAAGGAATTCAACATTTCATTCAAAGGCCAAACACATATGAGTACAGTATCACTTCATTCGTGAAAAAGAAGGAGTTGTAAATATGGAGAAAATTCATACCAAAGATAACTTAGCAGATTTCATGACAAAGGCAATCAATATTGATAAGTTTATTTGGTGTCGATCCTCTTGCGACTTAATAGAGACATGAGTAACATAAAATGACAAGGAAGAAAGAATGGTGTGAAGATCTGATTGGCTTTCAATCAAATCTTCAAGTGGAAGATTGATATTGTCAACTTTTGTAAGTCAAAAAGGAAGGCAGAAACTTGCATGTGGATAGGCAAAAAAAGAAGGAAGACTATGCCGAAGTCAGGAACAGTAGGAAGAAAAAGAGAAGATGGCAGTTATGGACAATTTGTCCACAGCTGTAAACGTGTCTGGGAGGCTTATAAGTAGGCCTTCCTGGATGGTTTTATAATCATCCCTTCTCATAAAATATTTAATCCTTGTAGAGAGTGTTGCTCCTATTTTATGAGAGAGTTAAATGTTTCTCCTTGTAAAATAGAGAGAGGTTGTAACTCTTATTTTTTCATAGTGAAATTTCTTCTCCTTATTCGTGATTTTTACCCTAATTTATTGATAAGTTTTTCACATAAAGTATTTATTACTATTCCTTTCAGTCCTATTTGATTGCAAACTTGCTCTAATCCGGTCACTTTTCTCAACAAATTTCAGGTGTTTTGACCCCGCTAATATTATGAAGAGATATCTCAAGAATGTCTTCTAATCAAGAAAAGTTGTTTACACCTATATCTTAGCATATAAGTTTTATAACCATTGAAACAAAGATTCTTACTACATCGGTCTTGAATATCACTTGGGGCAAGTCTTTTGATTGGTGGGTTGTTTGTGAACGTAGTTGATATTAGTTTTGATGAATTGTTGGTAGAATTTTGATACGTCGTTCGTTTGGGCTCAATAAGTCTTTTAGGTGATTGATGTTCTTGTTTCAAAGAGACGTGCAAAGCTAGCTGCATGTAGAAGGGCTTAAAGGTTTATAGCCCCGACATCTGCCTTTGTAACTGCCTTTAGTCCTCTTACAAAACGACTAACTTGTTATTGTATTGTTAAATTCCTAGATCTGGCAAGAAGGCGATCAAAACAAAGCTGATAATCCTTCGTAGAACTAGATTGTGTCAGTTTCATTAACTCCCCATAGAAATCTTGACTCCTGAAGCAAGGTTGGCATATATCGATCATTGATAGCTTGCTTTAACTCATTTGATGTCGTACAATCTTGGGTGCGTTTGGGATTTTGATACCATAGATGAACTCCTCTATCCAAGTGGAATGCAACCGAGGCTACCTTTTTTGAAGCAGTGTTTTGCGAAATTAAAAAATTACTCAATTCTTTGTAACCAACTAATAGGATCTTTAGTGCCACAGTATACATGGGAAATTAAGTATTACACTTGGAGAATAATGGTTCCATAGTTTTGATATAATTGATGGGTTGGTGTTTGAAAAATGTGGGGTGGAGGGAGTTTGAAAACGATTGGTAGGATGAGATGGTTGCATGTAGGCACGATGTCCAAGTTGACTATTTTAATTATAGTTTAAGTGTGTGTTTGTGGGAGAACTAGTGAAAAGAGATGAGTTAGAAAAACCTTCATTTTTGTTTCTTTGAAGAGTATTTTTGTAAAGATTTGTAGCTGAATATACATGCTATATATACATCTTTTTTTTTTTTTTTGAGCTGCTTAAACTATTCCTGGATGGGACATTGAGATTTGGATGGATCGTGATTAGTGGCTCTCGTTGAAGTCATGCGCTGATACTATTTTGTTAAGTGTCAGATTCATACCAACCTTAGTTCAGCCTGGACTTGGTGGTGAAATAATTATAGATGAGTAAACTTTTCAAATGAAGGAAAAAGCTGATAAATTAATAGTAATATTGAATGAAAAGTTTACCTTTTATTGCTTTCATTACTCGTCTATTAATTAATAATATATAGATATTTTATTTGTTATTATGACTACTCCAAATAAAAGAATATTATTCTTTAACTGTTATAGCTATTGCTAATTAATAATTTCCACAAATTTATAAGCACATAACAGTGCAGTTTCTGATAAAGCACGAAGATGGACTACTTATGATTGTCTTGCCTTTTTTGTTATCATCTTTCCAATCTCAGGTGGAAGCAGCTAATAGTGTAGCGTTTCGAGAATTTTGGTGGGTGTGAGATGACAGCTTCAATAGTACTCTTAATGTAACGTTAATCACAGTATTCCAAAGGCAAAGGCTAATGATCATGTGAGCTTGACGAAACGTGTCAAGTTCTTATCCATATACTGATATACGTATACAGATTGTTGGGATAACCATACTACTTGCTGCCCTTGGCGTGCTCGCGTCACACGAGATACAAGCAAATTACATCTTCTTTCCCTGGTGAAGGAATTAACTAATTGCTAATTAACTAAGAAAGCTTCCAGGCTTTACCAGTTCTGAGGCTGAATTTCTTAAGCCTTCCAAAGAACATGACGATGATGAGAATCATCTTTCCCTTATTACTCCACCTTCCCACAAAACCATACCCTGCATCCTTGCATGAGCTGTCGACCACCAGTTGTCGTTTACAGGAATAACCTGTCGTCAGCCCGACATTTCCGTACGCACTGCAAGATCACTAAATTTATCACATAGTTGTATATTCAATTAACTGATTTAACTCAATAAGTTTTTGCGAAATATATAGTAGCTTATAAAGCATTATCATATGCATCGATCATACA
This sequence comes from Erythroxylum carthagenense, assembly GCA_026413575.1. Lineage (NCBI taxonomy): Eukaryota > Viridiplantae > Streptophyta > Magnoliopsida > Malpighiales > Erythroxylaceae > Erythroxylum > Erythroxylum carthagenense. The sequence goes on from JANZLD010000236.1 coordinate 28,165,653, forward strand.
CGTGTCACGTAATTTTTTAAACAAAATAATGTCATCTAATTCGAATAAATACCTATATTTCTCTTATCTTATTTAGATTATTGTATTAAATGTGTGGACTTAGACAATTTCCCTAAAATAGTGAAAAAGATGCTAGAAAACAACTCAAGCCACTGATTCTAAAAATAAATAAAAAGGTTTCGTCCATTTTTATGTGATATTGACTCTATAATTATTATTTAGTAATTATTAGATTAGCGATTATTATTATTAAATAAAAAACTATTTATAAAAATTTTATTTTTTACTATTACATTTATAATAGTAATGATAACTGATAATAACTATTAAAAAATAATTACTAAACTTTATTCTTTCTAAATAAAGTATAGTTTATTACAAAGTAATTGATTGAGAATATATGGTTGAGCAAAGTTGGAAACGAATATATATACTTGAAAGGATATATCCTCACGTACCTTACAACTTCCAGAGTTACGTTGAGCACATTGAAGTTGAGGGGGTCATTCTTCATCTTTTCTCTTTCAGTGATAGAGATGAGAATAACAAAGATGGCTAAATACGATAACTGTGAGAATAATAACCACTCCACTACAAAATTCTTTATTCGGCTCTCTCTTTTTCTCTGTTTTCTTGTTTCCAAGCTCCACTTTTCCTCCTCTTTCTCTGCAAAATATGAGGTGTATGGTGGGAGGTACCTGTATTTGTATATTTATATACATATGCAACGTTTATGGTCAGAGGCTACACTTAGAAATTAAATATGAAGAGTTAGACTTCAATATATGATGAGCTATAAGCGATCAAAAGAAGAGAAAAACATTATATCTTAAGTCTAAAAAAAATTCAATTGATTCATCTGCTCATATGAATTAAGTAAGTCCAAAATTTTACCTATTAAAAAATGATTTTCACATATAATTTTGGCGTATTATGAATTTTTAAGGCAAGAAAGAATAAAGAAGAGAAGAATTTGGAACAGAACATATCAGAGATTTTTTAATCAAACAAAAGAGAAAAAAGAATCAGGTATATGGTGCAAATCTGTATTATTATATGAATCATTGATGATCAATGTCTCCAAGAAGAACACATAAAGCTACTTATCAAAAATGGGAAAAGAAGAAAAGGCGGCACCAGCTAGTACTAAAGAATTGCTCATATTGTAAAGAAAAATCTTTGTTATAGCTTGTAGCATCTCTTTTCTATACATAACATGGTGACCAAATCTTACGTCCCCAATGACTTCATTAACTATAATCAATAGGTGGCACATAATTACAATTGTTAAGTGAATTGCAACTTTTAAAAAATATTTAATTTGTACGGCTCGTGTACGGCTCTCAAGTCCTACCACCAATCAATCCACCTTTTTTTTTTTTCTTATGATGTATTTTAAAAAAAATATAACAATAAAAAGGTAAATTTAAATCATCAACTTTTAAACTAATTTAAGCCATCCACCACTGGTCGATCCACCATTAGGGCCCTCAAAACTGTTAGTGCTAATTTAGTCAAAGCGTACATGCTTCTACAATTTTTGTATGGGCATGGTAATATGTATGTCTTCAAGTTGTTAGAAGAACGTAAAAAGGGCATGCCGTAAAACAATATGTTAAAGGTATAGAATGAGTTCGATTGACTTACATCATAACCACGAAAAGAACCAATATCGCTGGAGACACGGTGGAGATGTCGAATACAGACTCGCCGGCATGCCTGGAATTTACCACCTGAAATAGTGAGCTCACGAACTTTTCATACCCGCTCAAACCATTCATTGCTTCTGAGTTCCACTCCATGGAGCAGAAGACGGCAAGCTGTAAGAATATGAACCCCGATACTGTAGCAACCAGGAACGAAGAACGAAGACCAGACAACAGATGGTCATACCCGATCTCTCTCGTGTTCATCAGAATGTGTTTGAATTCGACTTGCTTCGTCAGTTTCTCCAGAACCCACAATAGAAATCGCAAGGATGGTGCGTATAATGTATTTCCTAAGAGAACTTGGGGGATGAGAAGTAGTAGGAGACCTGAATTCTTCCTAAAAACAATCATGTTTTCATTTGTAGGCACAAAACCACAGTTTGTAAATGTAGAAACTGTAGTGAAGACTGAAAATATCAGTCTATTGATGCCTTTGTGAGTTATCACTCCTTTGGCACTTGGATTAACGCTTAGATACGACACAACTAACGTGGAACCGACCAAGTGAACTACCAAAAGGTAGGCCAAAACCACATAACCCAAGCACTTGACAGAGCTAAGCTTCAGAGTATCACTATCAGATTCGAGCTGATTGTCAGTGGAGACCCTATTTTTGTTATCTAAAACTAAACAATTAGCCGAGACCAACTCTAGATTACGCTCATGATGGCTAGTTTTGGAAGGATTCTTAATGGGCAGAGTGGTTCTGGTTTCAAAACCAGATTGGCGTTCAGAGAATTTGGTACTTCGGAAAAGGAGTCCAAGCATGGAAGTGAAAACCTCACCACCGGAGAAGATCAAAATTGTGAGAATAATGAGCTGACTGTTTGAGAAATCCTCCATTTCAACAGTTGACATGCTAGAAACTGTTGCAGCTGACACAGAAGTGAATAAGGTATCTAAGTTTTTAGGCCTCAACGAGCCCTCTTTCGGCTTTAAAACCTTCAAAGCGAAGTACCCAACTAAAGAGAGAGCAACGAAATAAGTGAGCTGAATCCATAATGGTTTTACTTGGAGGACCATGAAATTGAATTGTGACTGGAATGTTAAACTTTGACAGGTTCTACGAAACCAGCCGGCGACGTCACCTGGGACTTCACGAACATGAGCCAGTTTCTTTCTAATACAAGAAAAGTGTTGCATGTTTGAGCTGGAGGAACACTGGCTTTGCCTCTTCCGTGATTGCGCACATGCAGTGGGAAGTTGGAGGTGCAACTTATATACAGTAGCACAGGTGCACCAGAAACCTTATCACAATGAGTATCAACCAACTTCAGTGGGTTTTGACTGTAGAGTCGAAGTTGTCCAATCAAGTCTTACTCGTTTTGCACTAAAATTTACGAGAATAATGTGGCATAATCTGGCACTACAAACATTCTTGAATATTTAAAAATTTAACTTGTGGGATACCGATAGAGATTTCGTAAAACCTGCTGTCCAGGAATTGTTTACTAATGGAGCACTCCTTAAAAGAGAGAAACCGATCGTACCTTTGTCTGATACACAAAATGTCAAATCTTTTCACATTTAGAGACTTCAGACCCATGGCATGTACCAATTTTTTTTGTACAAAATCATAGGCCAAAATCCTAATTAACCGATTGAAACAAGCTATCATTTCTCTTATCAATGACAATCGGGCTGCTTACTTGAAAGATCAGCATATTGGCGACAATGTTCATATCATCTAAGAACTGTTAAATGGCTACTCCAGGCTGAATTGTAACATCCCGTCCCCATATTAAAGGTTAGGAGTTGAAATTTCAATACATGTAAGCTCAAAGAGAAATTAAGGAAATGCATTTTCTTACTCATGCATAATGTTAGTATATATGCACATGAATATTGAATCTTGGCACAAAAATAAGTGTACATGCATTCATTGACAATTTTCGGATAGGATTGTTTTTAAATGTGATGTTATTGAAAGTGAGGAGTAGAAGAAGTAGAAAGAGTGATCTTGGTAGGAGTTGTGATAAGGAAACCTTAAGAAACAAAATTGGTAGTGATCTGGAAAAATATTCACTGAATATGCTTCAGTCTTTTAGCCACAATGTTTTCTCTAGTAATCCAAACAAGATGATTCTTAATTTGGATTAAACGAGAGATATATGACTACATTTTGTATGAAAATATCGAATTTCAATTCAATGTCTAAGAGTCTCAAAAATTGTCATGAAGTGAAAAATTAGGTGCAGTGTTGGTGTATGAATGAAAAATTTGTCTTTAGATTTTAGGGGCAAATTTAGGATTGATATAGATAGATTGTGGCAAAATTTCCTTCTGGAAAGTTGTAGATCTTTCTGTTATCTTTCCAACGGTATAAAGTTTGTAAATTTTGAACGTCGGAGTCAAAAGTTATGATTCTTATAAGTGGATACGTTCTGAACGCAAAAAGCAGAGGATAGAAATGAGACGGAAGAAAAGCAGACGATAGAAATGAGATAGAAGAAAAGAAAACGATAGAAATGAGACGGAAAAAAATGAAACAATAGAAATGAGACTATGGAAATAAGATGATAGAACTGAGACGAAAGGAAAGTGAGATGATGCAAAATGTGAGACGATATAGAAGTCAAACGACAGAATTGGTCTTTGAGGTCTTCATGAAAGTTGTAGATTTGGAAGTCCTCTTTCCAATAGTCTAAAACCGAAGTTAATCCGACATTTGTAGTGAGAGTTATAGCAATTGCGCCAAGACATGTACAGTACGAGTAAAGATATGAACATGTTGGATTCTTTTGGC
>JANZLD010000236.1:28170574-28185501 GCA_026413575.1 Erythroxylum carthagenense
TCCCCTTATTGTTTGTTATCTGAAATTCTGTATTACATGCCTTCTGGATGATTTTATGAATGTATTATGTTTATGTGGGATCCGAACAGGAGGTCCGATAATTGTGATATTTGTATGAGATATTGGAGTGTTATGTGCATCTGAACGAAATGGGCTACATGTGTTCCGAATGTGACATTGCATACAAATAAGATGTGATTCTCAACTTAAAGTTAAATGCCGAACCACGGTCCGATGATAAGTGTCTGTGATCAGATAAGAGCATGCAATATGTGTGATGCATTCCATGGCATGGATGCATGAAATATAAAGGTGTTGTGACTTGATTCGCCTGTATGAAGTGCTTCCACGTAGAGCTATGCTCCGTGATTATGTGATGTGACTGAGCCTACGGGCCAGTATTATGTTCTGACTGAGCCTTATGGGCCAGTATTATATTCTGACTGAGCCTACGGGCCAGTATTCTGTATATGTGAGTGACAGGCACTCAGTCACAACAATAAAAACGAATGTGAGTCTTATGCATATAGCATTATAAGATTGACATCCATTGAATGTGAAACGTGAGTTTATGTGAATGTGAAATAATGTGTTATGTGACTGGGTGAGCCATTGATGATGGTCACTTATTGAGTTCGCAAAACTCACCCAAAATTTGCAACTATTTTTTAGGATTAGAAGAATACCCCGTTAGGCCAACGGGAGTATAGCTACAGCATACAAGTGAAAAATAGAGGTCGGGATCAGTTCGCTTCTCTATTAGTGTTTTCTTATTTTTGTATAAAATTATGTATTATGTACTTTTGTAAAAATGATTATGTCATTTGTAAAGTCCAACTAACTTAAGTGTTTTGTATTTGTGAAAGGGCCCAAGTGGCCATTGAAATTATTGTTGACTGTATGTGATGATTGGCTTCCGCATAGTGTGTGTTTGTGATTTCAAAAAAAAAATATACTGACTATTGAATGATTGAGTGCATTAGCACGCCACCCTCGCGGGGCACGGACTCAGATATGACCATCGATATCGAGTTTGGGTCTTGCGGGAGTGGGGTGCTACATGAACTATTCTTCTAAGTGCACCATTAAGATTAACTTTAACAAAGCTTTTGATAGTCTCACCTGGGACTTCCTATGGACAATGCCTCAAGCTTTTGATTTCTCCCATATCTTCATCCAATGGTTGAAAGAGTGCATATCCTTGGCATCCTATCTATACTCATCAATGGAAGTCTAACCATATTCTTTCCAGTTGCTTGGGGTCTTCAACAGGGAGATCCCCTATCCCTCTGTCTTTTTATCCTCATTATGGAAATTCTTAATGCTATCATCCTTCAACAAGGGAAGCATGATCCCAAATTTTGATATCATTCCAAATGCAAAAAAATTGGTCTGACTAATCTTAGGTTTGTAAATGATCTCTTATTCTGTAAAGCCTAAATGACCTTTATCAACACTTTTATACAAGCTCTTTCAACTTTCTACAATTATTCAGGGTTGCAGATTAACTTTAGTAACAGTCACTTTCTTGTCTCCAAGAAGGCTTCCAATCTCAAACAACATATTGCACAACAAACGGGCATAGAGTCCATCAATCTCCCTTTCCGATACTTGGAACTTTCAGTTACAACTAGACGCCTCACCTATCTTGAGCGCTTACCTCTTATAAAAAAACTACAAAAAAAGTATTAACTCATAGGTAAACAAGACTCTCTCTATGCTAGTAATTTACAACTCATTAACTTAGTGCTTAGCTCACTGCATATATATTGGAGTTTGCATATTTTTCTCTCCCTAAACATTACCAAAGCCATCGAAAGATTGTTAAGAGAATTTCTATGGAGTCATTCAGATAGCTCCAGGGGAGCTTCCAAGGTGAAATGGACTAATCTGTGTTTAACTAAGAAAGAAGGTGGACTAAATATCTCCTCCATTAAAACAACAAATTAGGCCTTAATCCTCAAATGCTTATGGTGGATCTTGCTTGACAAATGTTCATTGTAGATTAGACAGCTCCACTCATACTTTTTCAAGAAAAATGTATCTGGCAAATCACCAAGCACACCTCACATTCATTTTTCCTGAATCAACTACTCATTTTGAGAGATATGAATGGTTCAAACTGACGTTATAAGTAGAGTTGGAAATGGCAGATTAACATCATTATGGTATGATAATTGGTTGGGACATAAAGCACTAATCACTATAGGACACCCCGCTTCGTCTTTGTTTCTTCATATGTGTATGAATTCAGTGATCCAAGATAACTCTTGGTTGCTCCCACAACAACTGATACATTTACAACCATCTTACTTGTTTATCCCCAATTCTATTGATACTTTCTACTAGAAAGGACATGCAATCCATACCCTTTCCATCAAAAAAACCAAAAAACTACTACGACGCAGATAACTTGCCGTTGATTGGCACAACATTGTCAAGAATACTGCATTAATGCCTTGACTTTCCTTTATTCTTTGGATGGTAATCCAAAACAAACTCCCCACTGCTTATCATCTGCAATACCTACCCATTGATCAACATTGTCTCATGTGTCAAGTACAAGTTGAAACACGGGACCATCTTTTCTTCACATGCTTTGTCAATCACATAATCTAGCAGAATATCCAGCAAAAGTGCCTATGGATTGATTCGGGAACTCCATCACTGACATCTTCTGACACTTACTAGCACTATCCACCAGACAACTACCAAATCAGTGCATACATATTCTAGCATTGGGTATTGTTGTATGCTCACGATGGCGAGAAAAAAAATAAGATGCTTTGCACGTTAAAGCACAACACTAGAAGTCTTTCAATCAAACATCATCAAAGAGCTACATAAGCTGATTTTGAAGAAGATACATTTGAAATGCATAACCTGCATCCTAGTATCCTTTAAAATCTGATTGCTTAATACGTGGTTGTTCTCCTATTATAACTTTCTCTTTTTTTATCTTCCTTTTTACATGACCTTGTAAGAATAGTAATTGGGTAAACCCCTCCCATCTAGGTTGTTTTTGTTATACTCTTTTTAATATCTATTGTCAATACCATTTTTTATTTTTAAAAAAATTGTTAGGATATATTATATATATCTTCTATTTAGTTTTGGCATCTTAATTTGACATATAAGATATAAATTATAGTGGGGTTAAAAATAAGAGGTTGTAGTTGTGCGAGAATCCTACATTACATTGGAGTTTATTGTCATATTGATATTGAAATTGACTTACTGTTGGACATTACTCCTAGATTTGCAGGTTTTATGGATTGATGAAACTAAAAGGATGAGGTTATTGCGTATTTGAATTGGAATGGTAGTTGTATGGTTATAGTGGGACTCTATTGAAGTGGGACTCTCATTGTGTGAGGGATTTGCACACATCTTGAATCTACAGTTGAAGTTAATCTTTCAAGTGTGTGTGCAGCATACAGTGTGTGTGCGTTAATTATCAAGAAAATAAAGACTACGGTGGTGTGAGAGTTGAACAACATGTATTGAGTGAGATATATGCCACGGTGAAGAGAGTCACGATGTAGTGGGTTAGTGATAGCTACGATGAAGTGAGTTAGAGTGTTATTTTTTAAGACGTCTTCATCTGGGATTGTGTGATGATTTTGTGAGAAAAACTGTGGGACTTCATCTATTGCCTACACTTCCATAAGGTTTAATTGAAGTTGTCAAAGTTGGGATGGATCGTTTCAATTAAAGGATTATTTTGAGAAGATGAAAACATAAGGAAATCTTTCTTCTATCTAAAGTATATTTTCGTTCAGTTCTTAGTTGATTAAGTACTTGAGTTATTTTTGATTAATTGTTCTTTGAGTGAAAGTAGTTAGAAAAATCCTCTGACGAGGTTAACATGAATCAGTCGTATTATCAAGTGTGAAAATCTTTCGCAGGAAGTGAGGTTGAGAGATAGTTATAAGAATTTAGTGGTGTTGCTTTAATGTGATCTTGTGTATATTTATTACACTTTCTTTAAAGTATTAAGCTTAGTGAGGGCCCTGCAGACATAGACAAGATGTGTCGAACTGCGTTACCAAATTTTTTGTGTTTTTATTATTTTGATTCGATTACTTTTATTTTTGTTTATGCTAGAGAAATTTATGAAAATTTGGAAAGTTTGCGAAACAATTAACACTTTCGGTTTTTCAATTGGTATTAAAGAAAGGTCACCAATTCAGAACTTGGTAGCAAGTTGGTGCAAATCCTAGTTTCGTAAACATAGCTATAAGAGAGGGTACATCAATCACTAGACCACCATTATTGGATGGATCTAACTATCTTGCATGAAAATCACAGATGAAAGTCTTCATCCAAGCTCAAGGCACGAAAGCTTGGCATTTGGTTGTGCATAGGTGGATACATCTAATAATCACTGATGATAAAGGAGAGGCAGTTCAAAAAGATCCATCTAAATAGACAAGAGTCGAAGAAGAAAATGCACTTGAAAATTTTCAAGTAATGCATGCAATATTTAACGTTGTTGATGAGAGATGCTTCTCAATGATATTAGCCTATGAATTAGCTAAAGAAGCATGAGATGCTTTGCAAACTATTCATGAAGGGACAAAATCTGTGATAGCATCGAAACTACAGATGTTAGTTGTACAATTTAAAGAGTTGTAGATGGATGAGAATGACATTATTGGAGAATTTCATGAAAAATTGCGAGATATAGCGAATTAGGCACATCAACTGGGGAAGAAATATTCCAACAAAAAATTAGTCAAGAAAATGATGAGATCACTATCTCCAAGATTTATTCCAAAAATTGTAGCAATAGAGGAGGCCCACGACATTGATAATCTGTCATTGTAAAAAGTTATTGGAATCTTTATGAACTTCAAAATGAATCTTTTAAGAGGTAAGCAAGAAAGAAGCAAAGGATTGGCACTACAAGTGAAAATTGGAACAAGTTTGAATGATGCAGAAGATGAATCAGATAAAAAAGAAGACTTGGTACTATTCACACAAAATTTTGGTAAATGGCTTAAAAGAATGAAAAAGGACAAACCCGACTTTAGACAATATGGTGGAGGTTCATTGAGTATCAATGTAAAACATCAAGTTCAAGGACAAAAGGGTGAAAGGAAGGCAAGGAGAATCCAATGTCATGAATGTCAAGGTTTCGGACACATTCAATCTGAATGTGCTAATACTTTGAAGAAGAGAAAAAGAAAATCCTTCACGAGCACCTGGAGTGAGAATGATTCCGTGAGCGAATATGATAGTGAAGAAGAAATAGTTAATGGTGCTACGTTTGTTGTCTTATATAGCAAAAGTCTAGTTACTTGCTTATTAGTAACTGAGAAGGAAGTAACTGAAGTTAGAAAAGACGGAAAATTGGAAGATTTAAAAAACAACTCATCTTAAGACCTAATATCAGATTATAACAGCAATGGAAGTGGCCTAGATGACAGAAAAGGGAATATTTTCAAGTATTACAAAGCTATGTATGAAAAATGGGTAAAAACATGTAGAAAGATTGAAAGACTGAAGGAAGAGAATTTCTCTATGAAGAACACCATACAAGAGTTAGAAAAGAAATTGATGTTAACGTTACATGAGCTTGGTGAAGCTAGAATGAAATTGCTTAGTACTAAAAAGGGATTGAGAATGTTGAATGGAAGGACATAAAAACTAGATAAGTTGATAGAAATTGGTAAGGCTAAAGGAAATCTTGAAGGCATCGATTATAAGGGTGAATGCTCTAAAGTGAATGAAGAGGAAAACGATATATCCAGATCAGTCCCAAAGGTAGAAGCATAAAAAAAGAATCGAAGATTTATACCCACATGTCATTTTTGTGTAGTCATTAGGCATATAAGGCCAAGATATTATCAGTTACTACAGTTATTGTTTTGAAGAAGACAAAGCTTAAAAAGTATACGTCCTTTACAAAAATTTCAACATCAACTTTCAGTACCAAAATATACTTGGGTAGAAAGGAGTGAATTATAAGCTCTCGTAGTTCGTACAACAATGAAGGAAACTTTGCAATATGGTTGGTACTTTGATAGTGGATGCTTACACCACATGACAGGGGAAAAGACTTACTTAACTGATTATCAGAATTGTATGGATGTTCATGTGACCTTTACTTAACTGATTATCAGAATTGTATGGATGTTCATGTGACCTTTACTTAACTGATTATCAGAATTGTATGGATGGTCATGTGACCTTTACTTAACTGATTATCAAAATTGTATGGATGGTCATGTGACCTTCACAGATGAAAAGAAAGCTTCGATGATCAGTAGAGGAACATTATGCAAAGATGGTTTGCCTCCTCTCAATATGTGTAGATGGATTAAAAGCAAATTTAGTAAGTATAAGCCAACTTTGTGATGATGGCTTATTAGTTAAATTTACAAGTGATGAATGCAGGGTACTAATTGAACAAGGAGAAGGTATTGTGAGCAGCAAGCGATCAGCTGACATTGTTACATGTTACACGTCATGACTACTTATAAGTCAGCTACTCACGATAATGACATTGGTTTATGGCATCAAAGGCTTGGGCATGTAAATTTTGATCTCATCAGCAAATTAACAAAATTTGAGGCTATGAACGGTCTAGCCAAAATGAACAAAGAAGGAAATCAATTTGCAACACGTGTCAAATTGGAAAATAGTTAAGAGTGCCACATAAAAAAGTTAGACATGTTACCTCATCTCGTATACTTGAATTAATTCACATGGATTTGGTTGGTCTAACATAAGATGATAGCATTCGTGGAATGAGATATTTTATAACTTGTGTTGATGATTATTTGAGATATACTTTGGTATCATTTTTGAAAGAAAAATTAGATGCTTTCAAGGCTTTTAGAAGCCCATGTGTGTAGGTTATGAATTTGAAAATTTTGACTATATTGGGAATTCGATCGGATCACGGGAGAGAATTTGAGAATACAAGCGTTAATGACTTTTGTGGTAACTATGGCATCATACAAGAATTTTTAGCACCTAAAACTCCACAACAAAATGGAGTTGCCAAAAGGAAAAATAGAACACTTCAAAAAATGGCTAGATCTATGTTAAATGGAAGTAAATTGTTTATTCGTTTTTGGGTCGAAGCGGTTAACACAGCATGTCATATGTAACATAGTGTATCTTCAAAGCTTTTTGAACAAGACATCCTATGAACTTTGGAAGGGAAAGAAACCATATGTAGGTTACTTTCATATTTTCGGAAGTAAGTGTTACATTCTTAGAGATCGGGAATAGCGTGGAAAATTCGAGAGCAAAAATGATGAAGGAATTTTCATTGACTATTTAACTCACGATAAAGTTTACCGAGTGTACAATCAAAGAACTAAGAAAGTGCTAAAGTCCATAAATGTTGTGATAGATGATGTATCTTTGTTGAATGGTCAAGTGGCAAAAGAAAAAAAACATAACAGACCATCCGAACCATCTCAAACAAGCAACAAGACAAGATTGAAGAAATGCCCAGATCTGCAGTTAGTTGTTGTTGAGGAAGTAACTGCACAAACTAAAGAACCTTCAGTTACTTCAGATGATGACTCAACCAAAACAATGGAAGCAGAACTTATTCTTTTAAATACTCAAAAATTGAGAGTAGCTAAGTTGAACCAAGATTCTCCATCACAAATTTGAAGAAATCATCGAGTTAAAAACGTCATTAGAGATGTTAGTGAAAGAAGAAAACCAAGAGAAAGAAAAAGCATTGATTATCGAGAACTTGCAGGCTACTTGTGTTACACATCTTCATTTGAGTCAAAGAACGTTAAAGAAGCACTACAAGATGAGTTCTGTATAGCAACGATGCAAGATGAATTAATTCAAATTGCATGGAATGATGTATGGGAATTAGTGCCAAGACCATTGAACACTAATGTAATTGAAAGAAAATGGGTATTTCAGAATAAAACAGATGAACAAGGTAATGTCACCAAAAATAAAGCAAGGTTAATAGCTCAGGGATACTCTCAAGTGGAAAGAATCGACTTCAACGAAACTTTTGCACCGGTGGCAAGACTTGAATCTATCATACTATTATTGGGCATAGCATGTGTGAAAGGGGTTTAAGCTATATCAAATGGATGTAAAGAGTGCCTTTTTTAATGGATTTATATAGGAAGAAGTATATGTGGAGCAGTCGAAAGGATTCATTGACTCAGCCCATGCAAATCATGTCTATAAGCTAAAAAGCTCTTTATGGCTTCAATCAAGCACCAAGGGCTTGGTATGAAAGGCTCACATAGTATCTTATTAAGCAAGGATATAAATGAGGTAGCGTTGACAAAACTTTGTTTATTAAAAATTTTAAATCTAATTTTGTGATGGCTCAGATCTACGTTGATGATATTGTGTTTAGTGCTACACATCCAAAGATGGTAGATGACTTTGTAGAGTTAATGACATCCGAATTTGAATGACTATGGTAGGTAAGCTAAATTTCTTTTTGGGTTTGCAAGTTAAAAAAGTGAATGTTGGAATTTTTATATCGCAAACCAAATATGCCAACAACATAATAAAGAAATTTGGTCTTGAGAATGCCAGACATGCAAGAACACTTATGAGTGTCTTGACAAAACTGAACAGAGATGGGAATGGGAAAAACGTTGATGACAGTTCGCATCATAGCATGATCGGCAATTTATTATACTTAACTGCAAGTAAGCTAGATATTTGTTACAACATTGGTATATGTGCTTGCTATCAAGCCAACCAGAAAGAAACACATCTAATAGTGGTCAAGAGGATTATCAGGTATGCAAGCGGAACATCTGATTTTGGGATATAGTATACATCAGATTCAACATCTTATCTTGCCAGATATAGTGATGCAGATTAGGTTGGAAACTTAGACGATCGCAAAAGCATTTCAAGAGGGTGTTTCTTCTTAGGAAACAATTTGATCTCTTGCTATAGCAAGAAGTAGAATTCAATTTCACTATCGACCACTGAGGCAGAATATACAGCTGCAGGTAGCTGTTTTTCACAACTTCTTTAAATAAAACAAATGTTAGAAGATTATGGGATTGATTAGAATGTGTTGACTATCTTATGCGATAACAAGAGCCCCATAGACATCTCTAAAAATCTAGTTCAGCATTTAAGAATGAAACATATTGATCTCAGGTATCACTTCATTTGAGAGCTTGTGGCAAACAAAACAGTCATCTTGTCACATATATCTACGGAAAAGCAGTTGGCGGATATCTGTACGAAACCTCTTGGTGCAGTAAGATTTAAACTTCTCAGAGAGGCTTTGGGACTCTGTGCCCTACATTATTAATGTATTTTATTTTTCAAAAAAAGAAAAAGAAAAAGAAAATATTATTATTAAAAAAAGGTGTCTTTCATCTGAGGGATTCAAAATCCCTAATTATTTTTAACGCCTCTCTCCTTATACCACCGTCCTCTCTACACATACCACCCCTGCCTCTGCTTATTCAATCCAGCTTTTCTGCAGCTGCTCCATTCGCCAAGACCTGCCTCAGTCACTTCAGCTCATTCATCCATCACTGTTATTATTTCACGCTAGACAATCACGCCATATCGGAGATACTCCAGCCCTCTTCATCTTCGGCTTTCTCAATCACGATACATCCTACAACTTCAACCTTAGTTGTGATGGCATCTTTCTCTTCGTGGGTGTCAACTTATGGTGCATTTCTAGACACACAATCACTTCAATGCCATCTTCATATTTGTAGATGTCGGCTTATATGGTGGATTTCATTCACCATTTTCACTGCAGTGTCATCTCCCATCTTAAGATCTAAACCTGACACTGGTTTATATTTTTCTTCACCGTAGAGTAAGACCTATTTTGGTATTGTTTCCTTTCTCTTCAGATTGTTTCAGCTTGATTGTGGTTGGAATCTACTAGTTTGTGGTTGAAATTTGAATGCTTGATTGTGGTTAGACTTTGACTGATTATGATTGGAACCTATTGATTTGTGGTTGGAATTTGAATGTTTGATTATGGTTGATCTTTGATTGATTGTGGTTGGAATTTAATTATTTGTGGTCGATAACTATAGGAAAGAATAAGGAGAAGGTTTTATCTTCAGTTTCTGACAAAAAGGAAGTTGCTCCAACACGACGCTCAAGTCGATTACTGTTGAATTCGATACCCAGTAGGAGTCTCACCGGGGCTGGGTCCTCTTCACCAGCTCCTATTGACATTCCTAACACTGCCTCTGTTTGGGATACATCAGATCTAGATTATAATGTTACACAAGTCATATTGTCTATGGTTGAAGAATCTACTTCAGATTCCGACATAACTCTTGCAGCATCTGCTCCACCAACAGTGCCTCCTACGACTCCTGCGAAGCGTACAAAGATGAAATGTCAAAAAATAGTTTGCCCACCTCATTGTCATTCTTTTGTTCATCTGAAACTGGATGATTCCATTTCCTTTAAGTTTATTCTCCCGCAGCTGAACAAAAAATGGATGACTTTAAATGATGTTGGGTTTGTTTTCGATCGTCCATTCAACTTAGACGAAGTTCAACAACATGATTTGCACTCTTTACTGTCAGAACACTCTTTATTGCATACTTCGCTGCTTCCAAAGCATTATGACTATGATCTATTAAAGGAATTCTATTGCAACTTATCCTATGACATTTTAAATGCGGACGCTATGACTTATGGTGTAGTTTATATGTGGGGTCAGGTAGCTCAATTTAATGCTGCTCGTTTAAATTTATTTATGGTGTTTGATAATTTGATCGATGATCTTCTTTATGATGATGACTAGACTGTGTCAAATGATTTGATTGTTATAGTATTAACTGGTAGTAAATTGATTACATGACCTTCTAGTTCTGTTTTTCGCTCTTCTATGTTGACTCAAAAATATTTCGTGCTCTTTAAACTGATGTGGCCAACTAGATGCCGAGCACACTTGTTATTTCTATCTACTTGGCACAGGCCAAATTGATTTATGCAATTGGTACTAGAGTGGGATTCAATCTTGGTCGTCTCAGCATTGAAGCGATATTGGCTATTGTCTGTTATATTTTTCATGCTTGATCTCACAGTTTTTATATGCCAATGAAGTTCCCAGGATTGAGTTGAGCATGCTTGAGTTGGTGGCATTGATGAATATATCTCCCCAGATTTTTCGACAACCACGAAGGGTGGATTTGCCATATACCACTTCGAGTCCCTCGAATGCTACAGGGACAACTTCTGTTAATCTGCATGCAGTTCTCTTTGCTAAAATTGAATGGATTGAAGGGGTCATTAAAGTAACTGCTAATGCTCTTCACAATTTAAAGCAACAAGTTCTTCACTTTCCGACGCTTCTTAATTTCGTCTTTCTAGCATGTATTGTCTCAAAGGGGGAGAATAATTAAGATAAGATTTGTCTGCTGCTGCAGTTGTATTTTTTTTCCTTCTCTCTATGTTTTGTTGACTAAAGTGGACTTATGATTGTGTAATTGAATATTACATTGAGGGGGAGTACTGTGAATTCCATCTTTATATGTCCAATTATGATTATTTATATGGAGTTCAAGAGTTATGACAAAAATGCCAAAAAGGAGAAGATTGTTAGGATATATTATATATATCTTCTATTTAGTTTTGGCATATTAGTTAGACATATAAGATATAAATTATATTGGGGTTAAAAATAAGATGTTGTAGTTATGAAAGACTCCTACATTACATTGGAGTCTATTATTATGTTGATATTGGAATTGTCTTACTGCTGGACATGTTAGAAATTACTGCTTCATTTGCGGGTTTTGTGGATTGATGAAACTAAAAGGATGAGATTGTTGCGTGTTTGAATTGGAATGGAGGTTGTATGGTTGTAGTGGGACTCTGTTGAAGTGAGACTCTCATTGTGTGAGGGATTTGTGCACATCTTGAATCTACGGTTGAAGTTAATCTCTCAAGTGTGTAGGCGTTAATTGTCAAGAAAATAATGACTGTGGTGGTGTGAGAGCTGAGCAACGTGTATTGAGTGAGATATATGCTATGGTGAAGAGAGTCATGGTGTAATGAGTTAGTGATAGCTACAATGAAGTGAGTTAGAGTGTTTTTATCAAGAAGTCTTCATATGGAGTTGTGAGATGTTTTTGTGAAAAAAAACATTGTGGGTCTTCATCTATTGTCTATATGGTAGCTACAATGAAGTGAGTTAGAGTGTTTTTTTCAAGACGTCTTCATCTGGAGTTGTGAGATGTTTTTGTGAAAAAAATATTGTGGGTCTTCATCTATTGTCTATACTTTCATATGGTTTAATTGAAGCTATCAAAGTTGGGATGGATCATTTCAATTGAAGGATTATTTCGAGAAGACAAAATCATAGGAAGTTTTTCTTTTATCTGAAATATATTGTCGTTCAGTTCTTAGTTGATTAAGTACTTGATTTATTTTTTATTAATTGTTCTTTCAGTAAAAGTAATTAGAAAAATCCTTTGACGAGGTTAACACAATTCGGTTGTATTATCGAATGTGAAAATCTTTTACGGGAAGTGAAATTGAGAGATAGTTACAAGGATTGAGCGGTGTTGCTTTAGTGTGAACTCGTGTAAATCTATTGCATTTTCTTAAAAGTATCAAGCTGGGTGAGTGTAACACCCCACTCCCGCAATGACCCGAACTTGATATCGAGAGTGATATCCGAGCTTGTGCCCTGCGAGTGTAGCGTGCTACATCACTCGATCAAAACTCAGTATAATTTTTTTAAAACTATGCGGAAGCCAATAGTCACATACAATCAATGATAATTTCTATGGCCACTTGGGCTCTTTCACAAATACAAAGCACTTAAGTCAATTTGACTTTACAATTGACATAATTATTTGTACAAAAGTTCATAATACACAATGTTATAAAGAAATAAGATAACACTAATGCGGACGCGAACTGATCCTGACTTCTATCCTTCACCTGAAAGCTATAGAGATACTCCCGTTGGCTTATCGGGGTATTCTTTTGATCCTAAAAACAATTGCAAATTTTGGGTGAGTTTTGTAAACTCAGTGAGTGACCATCATCGATGGCTCACTCATCATATATCACATACCATAAACAATTCATATCATTTCAGTCACATACACTAGACCAATGATTCCACTTATGTTATTCATATCATTTGACTTGCCATTTCCCTTATCAATTGCACAATTTCTTGATATTTCACACTCACTATCAGTCAATTATTTAAATCATACATATGATCCCATATTCACATCATTTCATTTACAACCATATTGAATCACATAAACTTGGTCAGTTATTCCACATATCACACTCAATGTAGATGAGACTCACTTTTCCAATTGTTACTCGATTTTGACCGAGTGTCTGAACTGTCCCATATAGGGCTCATTGAGAACTGTCCCATGTAGGGCTCATTAATAACTGTCCCTTGTAGGGCTCATTGATAAGTGTCCCAAGTAGGGTTCATAACTGTCCCATATAGGGCTCATTGATAACTATCCCTTGTAGGATTCATAACTGTCCCATATAAGGCTCATGGATAACTGTCTCATGTAGGGCTCATTGATAACTGTCCCATGTAGGGCTCATTGATAACTATCCCATGTAGGATTCATAACTCCCATATAGGGCTCATTGAACATTGAGCTTGTAGCTCTGATCGGTGGTTACTCATATCACAATTACTATTTTGTTTCAAGCATTCAGACAATGGAATGCATCACTCACACTTACCTATCCCATTCAACCACTTTCCCATAACGTCGGATCTAGTCCGGCAGTCCACATCAAAGTGGAGCATTTCACAATTTCATTTATAACTACATACCCTTTTACCAATTTACATATTCACACATCATTTATCCAGTTGACAGTCAATAGCACTTCAATATTCAATTCGATATCACAATCATCGGACCGTGGTCTGGAATTCCACATTAAACTGGAGCATTTCACAATTTTATTCATGTCCAAATACATGATTAACAATCACATATGTCATCGGACCGTGGTCCGACATTTAACAATCATATAATGCACATTCGAAAACATACTTGTCAATCACTTTAAATGCACATAAGTCATCCAAATCACATTCAAGTAGCACTTCAACATTTCAATTTCCCCAATACACAGTCATCGGACTTCTATCCGGAATCCAAAATCAAAACACAATTCTACACCCTTTGTACGTGTATTTAGAAATCAATCAATGCGAATTTTAGGAAGCAGAACAATTAAAGAAAGGAGACCATCTCGGTCTACTCACAGTACGCTCCAGATTAGCAATTTCTTCCAAGTTCCGGATGCTCCTTTATGCAGATGTTTAACCTATACAATCACAATTTGTGCAAAACCCCTTTCATGCTCAATGTCCAAAATTTCAAATTCATAGATTAACTAAAAATCACATAACCAATTTACGAGCATTCCAACCTAATTCTAGCAACATTTTCAGATTCTAAACACTTTCTTCCTCATCCAATACAAAATCCCTAATTCGAGGGAAATCCGAAATTGAACAATTTATATCATGCAATCACCACAATTGATCTGAGAAAACTCAATCCCATACTATCCTCAATCTATTTAATCCAAATTTCATTCAAATAATTGACAAGTTGAAAATTGCCCTTACCTTCATTCTTTCCCAAAATTTCCGAGCTCTAGAGGGAGCCCTCATCTTCCTCTACCTTTTTCCTTCATGGGTCACCATAAAAATCACTATAGAAGAGCTTAGAAAATCAAGACCTAGCTCTTCTTTTCATCTTCTCCTTTCTTTCACCCATCGAAAGCTCTCACTCTGCTATCTGTTATTTATTTTCTGTTATTTCCTAAGTGTCGTTCATCACTATCTGCTCCTTCTATATAAACAAAGCCCCACTTCACTACTTTACCAAAATGCCATTAATGAGTACCAATTGTCCCATTTACCCTTACATGTAAGCCTTATGATTCAAAACCTTAAG
>JANZLD010000236.1:28197952-28213543 GCA_026413575.1 Erythroxylum carthagenense
GTACAATCATGTGCATATACAAAAATTACAATTTATGCATATATGGAGGCCATATTATGCATGAACATGCCGAGACTCATTTACACACTCATAACCCATCCCAAATTACTATTTTACCCTTCCCATCGATGATGGGATGTTACAAAAACCAAAAACAAAAACATCACTAAGAAAAATCGTTAAGAAATTCCCCAGCAATGACGCCAAAATTTGGTACTGCTGTTGCCTGCAACCAAATTCAAAAGAAATCACTTTTATTAATACAATTTAATGTAGTAGTGGTAAGTGGATATCGTTCCCACCATAAATTTTTAACGGTAAAGGTTAGCGAGTTTAAAACTAAAACAAAGTAACGAAATTAGGGGGGTTGATTCACGACAATTTAAGGAAAAATATAAGAAAAATCAAAAATCAAAAGAAATAATTGGATTTGAAAATTAAATGAGACATACCTTGGTTTTTGGGTCACCGATGTTATCACACTAAAATGGATTATCGACATAAAATTTCAATCATTAATAAACATTCATTAGAGATGTTTTCTCTTAAGTGTAATGACTAGAAACATATATCCTAGCATTCTTATTAAACAGTAACCTAGATAAGATCGTAGGTTCAATTGAATAATAGCTTTAAGAACTAAGAAACCGATGAACAAGATAACACATGTATGACATGCATTTAATCAAGATGAGTATCTTCTTAGAATTCCCTACTCTAATGTAAAGAAGGAAATCCTAATTACTACCTGTGATTAATGAAACTGAACGTCATATTTCATTCATTTAGCTATTGAGCGAATCAATCCCTAGTTATGCACCTAGAAATCAATTAATTCAATTAGATAAAGTAAATAAGAAAATATTCAATATTCATCAATGAACAAACTTTATTAAAACATCTCACGCATAATAGATGATAACAAGGTTCCCCTCAAAAGAAGTTTAGCTATTCATAATGGAAGTAGAAATCAAAGAAATAACAAAATAACGAGTCTCCATCCCTGATCTTTCTTAGATATCCAGAAATACCAACAAAAACCAAATAGAAACGTAAACTAGCCTAGGGAGAATTATGTAGAAAATTGTCAAAACTATTCTAAAACAAGAGCTATCGAGAACATAAGAAGAATAGCAGAAAAACATAAAAAAAAACTATCCCTAAACTCTGCTAACGAACATTAGAAGAAAAGAATGTAAAACTACTCCTAAGGAGAATTCTGTAGAAAAATGTAAAAACTATCCTTATGTTGTGCTGCATGAACAGTAACGCGAATTCCCTTTTTAATGCCTCCCGATCCCTTCCTTTTTCATCCTATCTTGCAGATCACATTTCCATATGTTCAAATTGTGAATCTCCACCAATCTTATCTTAAAAGATTATGAGAATCTCAAAAGAATCAGATTCAAATTTTGAAAGTAGATCTGGAAATTAATTTCATCCTTGCACGTGCCCACGCTTAGTGACTGAATTGCTGCCAGACTTGGAATTTTGTATTTTCTTTGTTTCTTTTGCATCTTTTTGATTCAATTTTGTCTCTAAGGTGTTGAAAATCATCTGTAAATAATTATAAGACAATTCCATTAATTTTGAATAATCATTTCAACACATTAAAGATAATTAAGTACAAAATAAGTGCAAATTGATAACTTAACATAGAACTATATATAATTCCTTAAACAAATAAAGTCATAAATTTTAGTTATCTCAGTCAAATTGAAATAAACTTTGGTTAAGAAACATTTTTGATTACTTAAGGAAGCATTTTCTTAATTTTAAGGAGTTTAATTAATTATTTTCAATCTAGTTGAAATTAATTAATTATATTTTATAAACAACTTTTACAAAATTTAAATTAGGGACCAATATAATTATTAATCTAAATCAAATTAAGCAAAATAATTACTTTAATTTTGAGATTAAATTTTTGAAAAAACAATTTTAAATTTTATTTGAAAATTAGTCTTGGAATAGTTAGAATAAGTCTATCCTTATACTCAAAGAAGGATTATTCTAAGTTAGGAATCTATTATTCCTAATCTAGAACAAGCTAACCATATGTCCAAACACCCTATTTCTTAAACATGCATATTCTTAAACTTGTTTCCAAACATACTCCTTTAATTTAAGAAATCCTAATTTCACAATAAAGAAACCTTAGTCACGACCACAAGGTGGATACCGTCTTCCATATGCCAATTGCTACCATCAATGTGCCACCACCTGAAGCTATTGGAGAGCCTCACACTTTTGCAACCGACAACCACTATCGTCACATTCTTCACCACCGGCTCTCACAAACATTGTCATTCAAGCTGTTATGGATGTCACGCCTCTTTTATGCATAGTTGTAACCTCCTGGAGGTTCTACCATCCTCAGCAATTTCACACCGGTAGCAAATGACTACTTATTAGCTTCAACGCATCTTCTTCCTTCTATAGACGCTGCCATAGCTATAGCCATGATATCTCATGGCGTAAATAAGGAGACAGCAAGCCTTCGCCTTCTCCAAGACATATGCTTACTCTTAGTTCTTCAAATTTTGGAGAACTTCTCAGCGACCTTCACGATATGCCTTAAGAGGAAGGTTAGTTGGATTACATGCATGAGGGAGACATATGAAAATACTAAAGCAAACATAGGCAAGTGAGATTGGACTTGGTATAAATTTTGGTAGAGTCTCGGACCTTGTAGATATTGACTCAACCCAAGATAAGGACTTAACTCATGCTCTGATGAATGGACCACAACTAACTGACTTACTGTAGGAAGCATTAGATCAGGCCAGTGTGCTATGTGAGCTTCAGCAAGATCACACTGCATCATTAGCAGATAGAGATCGTGGGGAGATCTTGGATGATGTAACGATAACTAGGAGTTAGAGTTGTAGTGGGACTCAACATTTGAAGATAGTGGAGAACTTCAGGCATAAGGATGCTAGTTTCCTATTTGAATGTAAACTTTATCTTTTTATTATCTTCTACATTTTATCTTATTAGTTAAATTCCTATTTGGATAGGGGTATCATCCAATTAGTCTACATGATATAATTTGATAGGATAGACGTGATCTTAGCACAATCTTAGGCAGTTTAGTCTAAGTGAGATTCTGAATGTAACTTGGCTTCCAAGTTAGAGTGTCTATATATAACTCATTCGAGTTCTGCTTTCCTCATTTAGTCAGAGAGAGTATTCCTTGTATTCTTTTGAGGGAAAGTAATATAAAGGTTGGTTTAACCGTATCTCTCTTGTTTCCTTGTTGTCTTTATTTTCTTATTACTTCTGTAGTATTGTTTCTTTGAGTGTGTGAGGTAAACACTTCGAGCGTTGTTGAAGGTTGAAGTTTTGCTTAAGTGGACCTAAATGAGAATGTCGTGCAAAGGGTGTTAGCGATCAACTTCGGTGAAAGTTTGAGTCCCAAGGTGACCTTTGTATCAACTGGTATAAGAGACAAATTTCGAGATGGCAGTAGGCAACTTAACAGAACAAGTAACTAGGGTGGAGTCACTCATTGAGCCAATTCCTCAAAGGGAGGAAGAGGTCACATCTCACAATACTCGATTCAAGATGCTAGAGGCGCGAATCCAATAATTGCAACAACATATGGTTGATTTGTTAAAGGCACAAAAGGAGGCTCAGTTCGAGATCACTGTGCTAAGGCGTGCCATTGCAACGCTAGATGTTGATCAGGTTGAAAGCTCCATACCAGAACTTTCATTTGTGAAGGTACATGAACCTAGGGTGTTCGAAGGCATTCAGGACGGTAAGGTATTGGAAATTTTCTTGTATGATATGAAGCAGGAATTTATGCTTGCTAGGGTATCCGATACTGAGAATGTCAATGTGACAGCCATGTACTTAGATAAGGATGCCAAGCTCTGGTGGACGACGAGGACCTCTCTGGAGATCGGCATGAGTAGAACTCCCGTGGATACGTGGGAGCTCATAAAGAAGGAGTTGAAGAATCAATTTCTTCCGTTACGTACTTCATGACTTGCGAGGGATGCCTTAAAGAAACTGAAACAAGAAGGTTTGGTAAGAGACTATGTTAAGTCTTTTAGTTCTCTATTACTTGATACTGAAAATATGTCAAACGAGGACAAGCACTTCAAACCTTTGTCTGGGTTACAACTGTGGGCGCAAATGGAGTTGTGGAGGCAAAATATGAAGGATGTATTTAGTGCAATCGCGACTGCTAATGGATTAGTGGACTTTCGAGCGATGAAGGAAACTAAGGCAAGTTCCTCTAATTCTGCAAAGGGCAACGGTCATGCTCAACAGGAGAATACCAAGGGAAGAACAAGAAGGATTATAAAAAGGGAGACTTCAAAGGAAAAAGCAAGCAAAATGGTGGCTCCGAGAGTGGGGAGAGGTCCTCCAAAAAAAGAAAGATTGTTTGTTACCTGTGTGGTGGATCACATTATACAAGAGAATGTCTGAGGAAAAAGAAGTTAAACGCCCTGATAACCAAAGAAGAGGGAGAATCTCCAAATGATGTAGTGTTAAATTTGATTGTGTTGTTGAATGCAATTAGTAAAGAACCTAATCCTTATGATGATCTAATGTATATGAGAATACATGTTGATAGGATAGAGGTGACAGTGATGGTAAATACGGGTGCGTCACATTCCTTGGTGGCAGAAATGATGGTGCGCAAGTTGGGGCTTAGAGTGTCCAAGACCCTAATAAAGTTAAGAATCCTTACGGGTAAGGCATAAGCGATGATAGGAGCTACTTACAACATCCCAGTGAGCATAGGGAGCTGGCATGCCAAGATAAATTGCATGGTCGTACCACTTGAGGATTTCGAAATGATATTAGGGATTGATTTCCTTAAAGGCAGCAAAGACGGTGTTGTACCCAAGCTTGGGAGGTGTGATGGTTATGCATGGTGAAAAATCCTTCTTTGTTAATTATTGTAGATTTGTTGGTGGGACGAAGGAGACTACAACACCAATAGCACAATGTTGACCATGATCATTGAAAAGGAGTCAAACTATGCTCATGAAAGCCTAAAACAAAAAGCGAGTAAAAAGCATATCATTGCCAAGATCATGGAGCATCAAGGTGACAGGGATAGCTCAGCAGATGGAGCTCTTCTCAACGTGTCTTTGGTGGGCACAGTGAGCCTTGAGAAGGCGAGTCCAAGTGGAAGCAAAGATAACCCCAATGGATTGGGACAATGGTATGTGAGTGAAGTGCCAATCGATATGAAGACTTGCTACTGTCTTTAAGAGCTAACTACGGAGTCTTCAAAAAAACCACTTGTAGAGGAGTGTCAACAAACTAATTGGACGAGGGCATCGAATCCATCTGGTAGGGATGGTTTGTTAGATCCTTAAACTTTGGAGCACTTCTCATTGACCCTCATGATGTGCCTTAGGGGGAAGGTTAGCTGGATTACACACAAGAGGGAGGCATATGAAAATACTAAGGCAAATATAGGTGAGTGGGATCAGACTTGGTATGAATTTTAATAGAGTCTCAGACCTTGTAGAGATTAACTTGACCCAGGCCAAGGACTTGGCTCATGATCAGATGAATGGAACATAACTAGCGAACTTGCTATAGGAAGCTTTGGATCAGGCTAGTATGCTATGTGGGCTTTGATAAGATCATACCACATCATCAGCGAATAGAGATCGTGGGGAGATATTGGATGATGTGGTGACAACTAGGAGTTAGAGTTGCAATAAGACTCAACATCTAAAGATAGTGGAAATCTTTAGGCATAAGGATGCTAGTTTCCTATTTGAATGTAAACTCTATCTTTCTGTTATCTTGTAGATTCTATCTTATCAGTTCGAGTCTTATTTGGATGGGGTGTCATCCAATTGGTCCACGTGATGTAATATGATGGAGATAGATGTGATCTTAGCATGATCTTAGGCAGTTCAGTCTAAGTAAGATTCTGAATATAACTTGGCTTCCAAGTTAGAGTGCCTATATATGGCTCATTAGAGTTTTTCTCCCCTCATTCAGTCAAAGAGAGTATTCCTTGTATTCTTTTGAGCGAAAGTAATCTAAAGGTTAGTTTTACCGTATCTCTCTTGTTTTTTTATTGCCTTTATTTTCTTAGTGCTTCTGTAGCATTGTTTCTTCAAGTATACGAGGTAAACATTTCGAAGGTTGTTGAAGGTTGAAGTCTTGCTTAAGTTGACCTAAGTGAGACTGCAGTGTAAAGGGTGTTGGTGATCAACTTCGGTAAAATTTTGAGTTCCAAGTTGACCTTTATATCACTTGCCGTCTCACCTGCATCTGGATGCCACTTATCACAGCCAGGTTCTTGTTCACAACACTATCGCTAGAAGCTACATCTTCTCCAACCATGTCCCATAGCCACAATAACCAAAAGCAACCAGCTAAGCATTACCCATAACATCCCAACATCCATCTTTCTTCAACATCAGTTCAAGTCATGGGTTTCAAGGGTGTTATTTTATTTATTGAATTTCTAGAAATCATAATGAAAACCAAGAACTGTGAATGTCTTGTGTGTTAAGGTTCTGGAACTATTTTTTTCTTCATATTTTAGGTTTGTTAAATAGCCATAAGGGCAATACAGTACACTTATTACACCTCAATTAACAATTTTCATTTATGTTTTTCATATTTTTAATGTTTTGGGTTTTTAATCTAAACTTTTTAGATTTCAAGTTCATAATACGAGTTCAATAACAATCAAACAATTTAACCAAATCATATAATTAAAATTAGCTCTAATACCACTATTGAAAAATTAGGGGGATTCGATTTGGCACATAGCGGAATAATTATGATTTTTTTTCATATTTTGTTTCCCAAAAATTAAGATCAATTTAAAATTTATAAAATTATTAATATAAATCATAATAAGATATGAATCCTAATTCGTACCTTATTCTGAAGCTTAATCATTTTCTTATCATATTTCTCTAATCGTTTCTGAAATTGATCTGCCTTAACTATACAAGTATCAATCCTCTAATAATATCCACAAAATAAATTGAGAAAATAATTGTAGAAGGGTTATGCAAGAAGTGCCAGTTCCCTTAAAGCTTAAGCATATTTATAATAGATTTTAGACATTTTAGTAATTTAATTGAAATTAAATTTTAGTTAAAATTATAAATAATTCAAATTAAATATCAATATGCCTTAATAAGATCCAATATTTCATATTGATTAAATATATCATATTTAATCATAAAGTTTCTCAAAATTAACAATCAAATCTAACTTGATTAAAATGTCTTTTCTCTCTTCAACCTGTTCTTTATGTGTGACTCATTAAATTCTCAAATAGATTAGTAATGAATACAAATTATAATTCTTGATCATATTTAGAATATGATTAGATAGGTTGAACTCTTTCAGCACTAATTTTAAATCTTCAATGACAAAAAGGCAATTGTATGGCATTAATTTTAATCAAGAAAAAGGCATAACACAGGAATTCCTAATGGTAACTGAGTAGAGGTTCAAAATCTTTTACTAGAAAAATATTTGAAGATTTGATGTCCCTACGAGTTATCCTTCTTTTACATGCCTTTTGTGCAGGTAAATTAGGGGTTAGCATATTAAGCAAATTTAGTCCGATTTATGAAAGCCCTCTAGCAGTTCCAATGGCAATCTTGCACCTGACTTTCCACTCCATGACTGGCAGTTTCTCATCTAGAGCATATAATAATGTGACTGAAGAAAAGGCATAACAGAGAAAGGAAGCCACTGCTCTTGGCGTAGTTAGTAGAACCTATATATCTCTAGAGTGAGTATCATGAAGAAGGGAAGCAACAGAGCCTATAGTGGAAAATTTGAAAATGAAGTCAAGGCCATTGTCAATGAAGAAGCCAACAAGCCGTAACACATTCGTATTAGACACAACCAATTCTCCCAAGCTTTGTCGTCAAGAACTCTCTCTTTCGTCTCACCACAAGAAGATTTTGTGAGCCCCTTCACTGCCCATCTCCTCTTGGATTACTCGACGCTCCCTTCTACACTTCTGCATATGTGCCTTACTTTTCCCGGTTACTTGATTCAATGCTGTTGACAAAAGAGGAACGATTGGACTAGTTATCACCTGTTTGTGGGATTTCTCACTTGAAAAAGGTTAAAGAAATTGATTGAGAAATGGGCTCAAAAAAAAGCTTGGAGGGGCTCCAATGGGCTTTGTTATGTAGGGCAGTGATGCTTGTTAGTATTTGTGGTCCACATCTGTGTTGCCTGTCCGAAGTAGTATATAAGAAATGTATGAGGTAAGTTAATTTGTCAGTAGAAACTTTACGGGTACACTTGGCTCCAACGGACTTGATTAAAATTCAAAATTTTAAAGTTACACTCGGTCCAACGGACTTGATTAAAATTCAATCTAAAAGTTTTTAAAGTTGTATTTAATTAAATCTATAAATTCAAATTCAATTCATTATAAAATCTTAAAAGTAGACTCAGTTTATAAATTTTATTTTTAAAAAACTTTTAATGATTATGCAAAATATAAATAATCTATTAACTCATTTATTAAAATAAAATAAATTTAATTATGTTGTTTTGAAATAAAAAATGTGCAAAGTATAATAATTCATAATAAAAATTATCTAAAATTTTGTTATTTAAATTTAATATAATGTTTTTAATTTAATCCATGTTGATTTAATTTCTATTAATCCAATTGTGATTTAGAAATCGTTTTCTGGTACATCTTATGAATTGGAATTCTAACACTGCTAATAATAATAATCTACCTATGAAAAGATGGTTAAACTATTTCACTACTGGCTTTAGACCTCCGTATTCACAATATGGGCTATACTCTTCTTAAAAGGAAGGGCCTTAAAGTTGCGTCTCCCGTTGAGCCCATATCACTCCTGGACAATTGCTGCTGCTCAGTCATAGCTACGATATTACGGCTATCTACAAGAACCATCCACTGCCGCCGATTATGGGAGACCGAGAGAGGCATCGGGACCGGGAAAGGGACCGAGACCGAGACCGAGACCGAGAACGTGAACGTGAACGTGATCGTGATCGGGAGAGAGAGAGAGAAAGGCGCCGCGACCAAGAAGACCGCGAGCGTGACCGAGATCGTACGCGCAGCACGCGCTCTCCCGACCACACTCGCTCCCGACGCGCGGGATCTTCGGACCGACACCGATCTCGCACGCGCTCACCGGAGTCCCGCTCTCATCGACGCCACCGACACCAGCGGACACCGTCACCTTCACCTCCAAGGAAACGGCACCGCCACGATGCTGAAGATGACAGGGAGAGAGATAGGCAGAGAGCCGCTGTGTCGGACTTCGTTGACGGAATAGCGAAGAAGCAATTGGAGAAGGTAGACGCAAAAAATGATACGAATAACAATGTTGGTGGTGGACAGGATGCAGCTGGAATGAATGAAGACGAGATGGAGATGATGAAGACATTAGGGATTCCAGTAGGGTTTGATTCCACCAAGGGGAAGCCGGTTGCTGGAGCGGACGTGAGTGGAGTGAGAGCGGTTACGAAACGACAGCCAAGGCAGTACATGAATCGCAGAGGAGGGTTCAATCGCCCTTTGCCTGCTGAGCG
This sequence comes from Erythroxylum carthagenense, assembly GCA_026413575.1. Classification (NCBI taxonomy): domain Eukaryota; kingdom Viridiplantae; phylum Streptophyta; class Magnoliopsida; order Malpighiales; family Erythroxylaceae; genus Erythroxylum; species Erythroxylum carthagenense. The sequence continues at coordinate 28,207,499 of JANZLD010000236.1, forward strand.
GAATAGGTAGATAATTGGGAGCTTTCGCAAGGTTAGTGTTTGGCTTTTTGCTTGATTTGTTGAGTTTTATTTCCTGGCATTTTGGTTCAGATGTGGTTAAGGAATTTGGTTCTTTTATCCTTTCTGTTTGCAGTTGGTTGTCTCTTGAGCGTTCTGGATGGAATTTGTTAAGGCTACTTTCTATTCTAGTAATTACAGTGCATGGTACTTTGTGTCCTGATAAAATGTGACTCTACTAGGTCGTGATGCAGATGCTGGGATTAGTATAATGGTTAAGTTTTTCCCCTTTAGTTTGGTTTTTAGAATTTTGTTGTTACATACCATTTGATTTTTTCAAATCTTTTAGTTGTTTTTTCAAAAAATAGAAATTAGTTTTTGGTCATATAACGCATTGAGTAATAGCTCTTGTAGTGAATGTTTGAGTAATTTGGCCAGCCAGCTGTTAGACATTTCAAAGAGTAAGCCAGTATAAGGAGTTTGGCCTGATGGCCCCTCTCCCAGGGTTTGAAACACGGTAAATGCAAGGGATTAGGGATTGTTGGTATATATTTTTCACTACCTATGTACCAAAAATAAAAATGCAGGCCGTCATCTTGGAGTTAATTGCGTCCCACAACATCCATACTAAATTCCAACCTTAGATCATTTAAGGTGCCTTGAACTTTCTAGATAGGAGGTTAGAATCATGAAACGTAAGTAACCTATTCAAGTGAAAGAATCTGAAGTTGAGGTCAGATTGGAAACAATAAACTGAGAAAACTTGGGAACTTGAAATTGACTATTTAAAATTCAACAGATCCCTTGAAGTGATTAACCATTGTTAGTTTATGTTGTCTGAGATGGCTTCTATTTGTTAGAATACCCATATTGACTAAATATGAAAATGTTAAGGGTTTATCAGTAGTAAGAGCCAATTATTCAAATGACTAGTTTTAGTTATTTTGACAATAGTTGACCCAAGCCCAATTCTTGTTAATGGGCTTGACACTCTACCTATATTAAAAATTCTAATATGGTATCAGAGCAGATTTGGTACTGCATTTGGGTTGTGGTCATTTCTGATGTGTCTTGCAATGGCTGATTCTGGTGGGTTTCAATTGGATAAAGGCTATGATTTAGTTCTTGTTATTGGCTACAGTGGTGCTATGAAGTTTTGACTTACTGATAATGAGGTGGGTTAAGGAGGTTTTCTGTAATAACAGTGGAGATAAAGATGGTTTCTAGTTTGGTTATGATTTGTCAGTTGTTATTTGTGATGCATGAGATGGTTCCAGAACCTGAAGTCACTTCAACAGGTCAAAGTGGATTATGGCTTTTTACTTGGTTGGTCAACTAGAAACACAGTATGTGTTTCTTGTCTTAGTTCTGAACAGAGTATGTAGTCATTGCTTCTTCTGCATAATTGGTATAGTTCCTTTGTTCATCAAAATTTCTTGTCGTAATACCGAACACAAAGTGTAATCATTACATCTTCTAAATAATTGATTGAAAAGAAATTGTCTGAAGATGATAACATAGTGCATACTACTTCCGCTTTTATTCCCGGCCCTAATCAACTATTGTTATCCTTTTACAGATAGGAAATACTTCTTGTGTTGGGTTTCTCTGGCAAAATGAATGCGCCAATGTATCAACTGGAGACAATTTGAAGACCTTGTAAGACTTAATCTATCTGAATTATTATTAGTTTCAGTTTCCTATATGGTTTATCTGATTTTGTTGAATACCGGTAAGCTACTGATCAGAGCGGCTGCATATTGGGCATACATTTGAGAATGCATATGGTTTATGGCCCTTCTGATGTACTGTGTTTTGCGAACCAAGATGATAGAAATTGAATGTGAAAACATATAGTTCTTGCTTTAAGTTCCATTGGTTCTGACGGTAGTAATGCCTCCAGGACATTGCTGTTGAGACAGCTAATCCTTTTACAAGTGTTGGGACGCTTTCTTATGAGCAACTGCAGGTCAGCACTCTGATGAATGGAATAATAGTTCTGGATTCCTTGTGGATATTTTTCTGATTGTATCACCGTGTGTTGTTGTCATCTTTCTTTATTTGGATAGGTGATGGATAGTTCTTATGAGCTTCAAGTAACAGGTTGAATCGATGGCGAAAATCATATCATCCTATGCAAGTGTTTGGTTGCTACACTGTAGTATTTATGTTGAAGGATTTTCATTAAGATCTAGTACCATTATAGGTGGCTAAATCCAGATTTAAGGCACTTGAGAAATAATAAATAATTTTGCTACCAAAGGAAAATTGCATTAGTTCACATAACGAGCAGTCAACATTCAACAATAAACTGACTTCTGTTTTGGAACAGGCATTGCTCTTTATTTAAGCATTCACATCTTTTTAATGATGTGCATAACTGGTTCAAATTAACCACGTCCATGATATTAGGATCTCCAGACTATAAACCAGCTGATTCACGCCACCTTGTTTATCGGAGTAAGCGCTTAACATGGCCTCGGTGTTAGCTCTTTGAACAATAAAGGCCGTGCAATGAACCTGCCGGTCGAATGGCAGGAAACGAATATAAGCATTTAGGTGGGTCTTTTTAGCACGTAATTGATTTCATAGAGGACACCCAAACGTTGGCAGCTTCCACAATGTCCAGCGCCTCCCATCATAGTAAATTAGCGTCTTGCTATTCGCCCCATGCACATGAAAGTGTACGTTTTATGAGGATTTCTTCTAATGAGCAAAAAGTATCATGACATGTTGCCAAAGATGCTTGACAAGCGTAAGTAACAAAGAAGCCCAATGTGACACCAAGAGTGTGAAGCAGTAATTGTCACTAAGATCATTGATATTCTGTTGTGCATGTTGCAAATCAGAAGGAACATGCAGGATCCTCTGCTGAAAGCCCAAATTGATGCTTAACTTATTTGAATTTGATCAATTTAAGACTTAAACTTGTAGCTTGTTCATAGAAAGGCTAAAATTTTATGAGTCTGTTCAATTTAAGATTTTTTTAGAGAAAAATTAGGATGTGTTTTGCACACGTCATTACATGCAGGTTAGCTTAATATTTTGCATGGATAAATAATAACTGCTCTAAGCATAAGATTTCTTCTTTATACTTATATTTAGTCAAAGCTTCAATTAAAACAAATCTTTTGATCATTTACAATGCAACTAATTCATCCTTTCTCTTTGTTGCTAAGAAAAGAGACATTGTTGATCATCATTTTTCATATTTTTGTGTCAATAAGTTTCTTTAGTGAAAAAAAAAAAGCACAGAAAACTTCTTTCATTTATTTAGTTTCTTGGTCATGATCTCAAAAATAAATACATGACTAGAAGAATCTACAACCAAGATTCCTGTAAAGTTAGTTTAGATAGTGCAATAGTTCAACATGCTTTCTGGTGTATATAAATTCCTACAAGGTTCTGTGCTACACTACTACATCCCTTTATCTATAGTGGGAATAAGAATAGATTTTTGTTTGCTTGGCTTTCTTTCTTTGCTACCTAAGTTTTAAAAAAGACTAGCTAATGACTCGTCCAAGAGAAGCCTACAATCTCGAAAAACCAAATTCTTGATAAATAACTTCTCCCATCCTGCTTCATTACTCTTAAAACACTCTATTAGGTACACATTTCAAGGAGATAATTGCTTTATGTTAAGGGAAAACATGATCTACATAGACAACAGACATTATAATTGATGCATGGACTAAAAAATAGAAGAGAAAAGAATGTCCTAAATCTACTGCTAGGATTATGGTTTAAAATGGATGGATTGATGAAAGAAAAAACAAATAGACTAGGTGATAAGTAGGGGAGTGCCCCTTCCTTATCAATAGAGTTTGATTCCTCTAGGTAGGTCAATTAGAGTAAAACCCTTAAAGTGTTAGGTTGCGGGATAGTGCACCCTCATCTGCAAAGCCATTTATATGAAAAAGAAAAAGAGAGAGATGAGATCTCTTTATATAAATGATTAAAAGGTTTATATGCATGACCCAAGAATGAGGATTTTGGAAGCATTCACTCACCATAATTAGCATTTTGAGGTGAATAACGTTGAGATGAGTAGTGGTGTAAAACTATTGGCAACTTATTGAATTTTCATTCACATGTAGGTGCACGTGGATATTTTGCTACACTAATGCTACTATTGGGATTGTCAATAGCATGTTATGGTGAGCATATGTTATTTTGTTTATCTATGTTTCTATTTCATCTACCTTCGACTCTTCACCTTCTTTTTCTCCTTTATAATATCTATTACTTTCTAGCATCTAATGCTATTACTACTTGGTGTAATGAGTCTTGCATTTTAGTTAGCATTAGACTGCAATATTATTATGATAAATAGTAATTTGTTTGCTAGAATTTTCTGTGTTGGATTCTTAATTTTTTTCTATTAGGCATGGCATGTTATTCATCTTCTTTCCACTTTTAACATATTTACATTTTTAGTTTGGTGAGTTGTATATATATAAGGTTGTTTGCATTTATGTATATATTTTCATCATTGGAATTGTGTTTTCAGGACTCATATTATGGCTGAAAATGAGAAGAGTTAAAGGTATTTACATTTTTCTATACTTCCTCGTAGATCTAACATGGTGTCAAATAAATGCTTACATATTTATTTCAAGTTCTTGGAAGATTCTCCCGGTGATGCAATTGTCAAGCCTAGAGGTGAGAAAAAATCACTCGTCTTGTTCACCAGACATATAATTAGAAGAAATGAAATTGATAGTTTTTGTAGAATAAAAAAAATAAGTTGGTTTTTAAATAAAAAATGAAAGATTTAGATCATTTTTAGTTTTAATCTAACTTAAACCAAACCAAACCAAACCAATATTCTTAAGTTTACTTTATTCTTTTTTTGTATTATTAATTTATATTTTATTTTATTTTTCTAAAATAAGTTATTTTGCATAAGTGTAATGGGTATTGTTTTTCAAGAGCATGCCACCTGTCAAACAATTTATTTAATTTCTTTCTTTTTCTTCTATTATTAAACTTTCTTTCATTGATGAAAATAAAAAATTTAAGTATGACATGCTTATTTACTTAAATCTTTTTGGTAATGATGCTAAAGCTATTCTTTTTTAAAGATTATTAAACCTTAAATTGTTTTATTTAATGTTACAATCTTATATATCTTAACGGTATTAGATAATTGTTTTGATTTTTAAAAATAAAATCAACTAAATAATTGCCCTTGATATAATATAAAGTGCTCTCTTATTTTTATATATTAAACTTGTTGTTTTAACTTTTTTATACCGTTAGAGATAAAATTTGTTGACCCAAAGAGTATTTTTTTTCTTTTTTTTTTGAAAGGTAAAGAATAAATTGACCGGAAGAAATTAAAACAAGGCTAGTTTAGGAAAATATAAGAAATTAGATTAACTGACTTGTATGTAACGGTGTGTATAAAATACGCCCTAATTTTTGTCCAAAAAATCTTAAATTGAGCGAACTCGTGAAATTTTAGACATTTTTACCGTTAGAGATAAAATTTATCAAACTCAAAAAGGTTAAGCTCTAATTTGGGCTTTTAGCCTAGGACCCTTACCTCATAAAATTACGGGCAAGGAATCCATCCCTTAAAGATGTAGTCGAATCTCTCTTGCAATTGATTCAGCGAAAAAAAAAACTTCTTGTTCTTAAGATTCTGATTTGTCAATGGTTTGTTTTGGAAATTTGTTGACAAATAGGAGAGGAAGAAAGAGGAAGATTTAAGAAAGAGAAAACAGAGGTTGATTTTGTAAAAAATTCATGACTAATAGTTATTATGCTTCTCATTTAAAGATATACCAACTTCTCATCTACAACGTTGTTCACGAGGTTAGATACTCCTGTAAAAAAGCAGTGTCCACAAGGTTAGATACTCCCTCTACCGGCACCTGAGTGGCCTGGCGGTTGTAACATTTGACCATTCTCTTATCCAATACAGTTATAAGGGCTCTATTTATTAGAAGTACTCTCTCTGTTTCAGAATAAAAGTCGTTTTAGAAACATTTTAATTATTCAAAATAAGTGTCATTGTTGACTTTGTATGCATGTTTATAACTT
>JANZLD010000236.1:28238007-28253665 GCA_026413575.1 Erythroxylum carthagenense
GAATGTGAGGCACATGCTCTTGAGAGCTTGTTTGATTCAAAGAATGGAAGTTCTAGAAAATGTATCTAAGAAGTCAATAGATAGGGAAAATCACAGAAACACAAAGAATGCAAGGCACATACTCTTGAGAGCTTGTTTGATTCAAAGAATGGAAGTGCAAATTAACCACAAAGTCAAGGCAAAGGAAAAAGCACATAGAATTTACAATCATACTTGCTAATGTTGGATATTATGCATGGAAGGCATGCAGTAATACGAGAACACACATAGTAAAGCGAGATGAGAGCAAATATTCAATGGCACTATCTGTCTCTCCCTACAAGTTGTATCAGACTTGTACACTAGCCACAGATGGGTAAGGATAACTTCAAAAGTTCAGAAAGATTGACACCGCTGTCTTCTGACCAGGATGAATTTAAACCATTGGGCTCCATAATTATAAAAAGGGGAATACCCATGCAAGGATAAACTTAAGAAATTCAAAAGATTGGCCAAACCATCCTTTGATGAAAATAAATGAATGTATCGACAGTACATGAGTACATGAAAATAAATGACATGCCTTTCATATATGCTGCAAAAGGAAAGCTTATAGAATGAAGTACATGATTTCTCCCAGTCCCAAAAGAAATTCAATCCACTATGGCTTCCTAGCACTGCCAGTAAGGTTATAAGTGTCAAACATGGCGCTTACACTAGTGGAACCATAAACCTAGTGGGTAGAAGCTTAGAACATACATAGAATAGTTTGAAATGCAGTATCTGCTCAGATATAATAGTATGATAAAGCAACATATTGACATCAAAAAACCTCTGTATCAAGAATAGTTTTGTTTATAAGAGAAAAACACTCCTAGATACCTTCATCAGTGAAAAATGGAACAGATGCAGCTTATTTTCTAGTTATGTAAATCATATCAAGATCTTGTATACAGCGTACCATATGTAAAATCATAGGACACGCCTAGCATTCGCTATTATATCTAACAAATAACGGCTTTACAGCAATAGTACTGCAGGTCAAAGCACACCATGTGCATGCATAAAATCCTTCAATTCTTTGACCACAACTAGGGTTGGAATTAACAAGCATCAATCAAATAATCTTCATCTACAAGCACTTCCCCTAACATTTTACTTTCTTCCAACAAATTTCTCATGCATAAAATTTGGGGTGCTAAAGAGCACTAAGGTCAATAGTGCAATCTCAAATACTAAACGCATTGCCCATAGCTTGCTTATGTATCTTCTCTTCCAAGTATATATCTATACACATGCACACCATTATGGGGAAAGTTTACAGCTTATAATGGAGTTAAACGATGCAGAGCAACCAATACAAAGCAACCAATACAGAGCAAGGATGCAACACCATGCATTTAAGAATGATAAGAAAACTCACCAATTATGGTAATGAGTATGAGTGGAAAAAATCCCAAGAAGATTGTCCCTCCAATTGAGAGCAAAAGTTTAGCTCAAGGAATTAAACCCTGAAGAGAAGAAAATTACACGTCCATCGTAATCGGCAGAAATGTAAATAGAAACCAAAGATAACCCCAATTCCAGTTTGGGATAATTCATCGACAACTTACTATTAGCTGATCAAATTTAAAGAAAGTAATCAATGAGCAAAAAGAACTATTAGGAGTAAAGAGATTGAACATTAAAACTCATCAATTTCGTAAGCGCCCTTCAAAAATCAGAAGACCATTTGCCAACTTTCATATTTTTTACAGTTGAATCTCATATTTGAATAGTAGGTAGAAGATGAAAAAGCACGAAATACGAACTACTCCATCAGGGTTGAATTAAAAGAAGATTTTGGGAGATTCATAAATAATCAAACGAAAGAGAGAGATATAGGAACAGAAAAATGAAAGAGAAAAAAATTGGAAAGAGCATTTTAGAGATTCGTAAAAAATCAAACATCAACAACGACTCCAGAGACAAACAAGGGGAGATTCATGAACAGAGTAAACCATTACCTGTGGAGATTATGAAGCAGAGGGAAGAAGAAAGGAGAGCTGCACAGACAGGGATCGTCATTTGGCTTCAGACAACGCAGTGTTTTGGAGCGAAGGGAGGGTATTTCGGACATTTCATTTTTGTGTTCTGTTCTTGTCCTTAGGACAAAATTTTCTGTACCACAGTCTTGGATGGAACAAAAATTTTTGTCTTTGTCCTCTGAAGACGGAACAAAAATAGACGAGGACGGCAAGCAAACATCACGAAGGACAGAACTTTTATGTCCTTATCCTCCGTCCTCGCGTCTGAAGATGCTAACCAAACGCTACGTAAAGGTCATGAACATGATGGACCTCAGTAGTGAGTTATATACATGACTTGTTCCATTTTGAAGATACCAACTTCATGGGCCTAATCTTTTTGTAGGTGCAATAGTCATAAGCTCCCTATCAGCATCAAAACATTAATGACCCAATTATGCCCTGTAAGGTCACCACCCAATTAAACATTGGTTGGTATACGATTGGCTTAATCCAACTGTTTATGTGGTTGGTTTCAGTTCATTAACAAACAAGCTTGAGAGTATTGGATAATATATTTTTCTAGTGAATTCCTATGTTGGCGATTTCAGCCTGCGCTGATAATAAATTCTCTTAATTTAAACAATGTGGAAGAGGGTCTAGCTTGTCTTACACTTGCATTATAAAATGATAAGTATAACCAGAGAGTTGCTTCAAACGAAGCTGCAGCCTACAGAGATCAAATTCTTGACATTCAACCCCACGCTTCCCCGATCATCCCAGTCAACGAGCACGTGCAAGCAGGTTGAAGAGAATGATTATTAGACACTAATGATTATAACATATATTAACTACAACTGTGATGCATATACAAATTTAAGGTATAAAAAGCATTTAAACACGTATCTTTGAATCACAACTTCTCGTTCACGTCACAGAAGACAAAACCTTAGTCCTGTAATCATTAAGTAACAGCAACCAAAAGTGGTTTGGTTCACTAGGCACTGATGTTGATTCTATATAAATATACTTGGTCAAACCAAAAACTAAAACTTATCAACAAAAGGGCAATATAGGTGTAGTGCATGGTGTGTGGTGATATTGTAACGGTAACACAGATATTGCTTTACATTAACCATGTGGAGTATAAATAGTTATACTCTATCTAAACAAACTAAAATTAATTTAAGAGATAAATAGGAATATTTATCCTTATCACCCTCCTGCAAATTGATCATCATGAGGTATGATGGCCAATTTGGACTTCAAAATATTAAATCTTTGCTTGGGTAATGACTTGGTCAGACTATCCACATTCTAATAATTTAAATAAAGATATCCGACCTGTAATTTTTGATTTGCAACTAGATCACGGATATAATGAAAATCATTTCTAGGTGTTTTGATCTGGAATGAAAAATTGGTGTTGCTATGAAATATGTTACACTGAGATTATCACACCATAGAACAAGAGTTGTGGCTAGTGCATGACCATGTTCTTGGAGTAAACAAAGTACCTATTGTAATTTAGATACTGTGGAAACTAAAGCACGATACTCTGCTTCAGTTGAAGAGTAAGCAACGGTTCGTTATTTGTGAGAGCCCCAAGCAATGAGATTTGAGCCAAAAAATATGCAATAACCAAATGTTGATTTTCTGTCATCAATGGAACTTGCCCAATTGGTATCACTATAGACAGAAACCATTGGATTGGAGCTCGATTTGAAAAGAATCTCATGCTGCATAGTGGAACGTAAATAATGCAAGATGCATTTGACAGCTTGCCAATGATCTTCAGTCAGTTGATCCATAAATTGAGATACTTTGTTCACTAAATAACAGATATCTGGTCTAGTAAGAGAGAGATATTGCAATCCACCAACAATATTGCGATATAGAGTTCCATAAAAAAAAAAGGAGTGGCATCATTTAACATCAACTTGGATTATGGACAGGCAAGAGTAGAAACTGAACTAGCCAAAGACATATTCTCTTTAGATAACAAGTCTGTGATGTATTTATGCTAAGTGAGAAGAAGACCTATAGGTAACTAGTTAGCTTCCACACCAAGAGAGTAATGTAGGCGACCTAAATTTTTTAGCGCAAATCTGTCACTTAAGGAAGTAATGATGTATTGAATATGACATGAGTTACTTCCAGTGACGAAAATATCATCAACTTAAATTAGACAATATGCTTAAATTCCTACATGGCTGTAATAGTAAAGGGAATTATCAGTTTTTGAGTTTTGAAAACCAATAAAACGAAGTGCTTCAGTAAGATAAAGAAACCATTGTCGTCGGGCTTGTTTTAAGCCATATAAAGACTTTTTCGACTTGCAAATATGATATGGATATAGAGAACTGACAAAACCCTATAGTTGTTACATAAATACCTCTTCATCAAGGTTGCCATGTAAAAAGGCATTAGAGACGTCCAACTGATAGACAAGCTAGTGATGTGCAACAGCTATGGAAAGAATAAGTCGAATAGTAGCAAGCTTAATAACAAGACTATAAGTATCCTTATAATCAATACCTAGGCGTTGATGGAAACCTTTTGCAATAAGCCTGACTTTGTATTGTTCAATAAAGCCATCTGATTTCCTTTTAATTCGACAATACCATTTGCAGCCAATGACATTATGAGAAGAAGAGGGAGGAACTAATTTCCATGTGTTATTAGCAATTAAGGCATCCATTTCAACAGACATAGCATCTCGTCATTTGCTTAATTTTATAGCTTGTGTATATGAGGTGGGTTCAGAGTCTTCCACTTATGTATGAAAAGACACGTGGTTTTAAAGGTCCAGTTTGGGAACGAGTGATCATCAAATGAGTTTTAGGTATATTTGATGATATGGAGGCAGGATGTGGTACAGTAGGGATAGTTGAAGGTGGAGATGATGGAGGAAAGGAAGACTGACATGAGCTTGGAAGCTGAGGAGGTGACAAGTTGAGATTGGAATTTGGAGGAGAGGTTATATTTTGAGTAGGATAGATAGGTAGGAATGATAAAAGTAAAATGGTTGCTGGTGATGTGTAATGAAAACTGGCAAGAGTAGCTTGCTTTCGCAAAAAGGGAAAAACCTACTCGTCAAAAATCACATGGTGTGAGACAAATAAGTTAGATATATTAATATCAAGACAAATATAGCCTTTGTGAAGTTTACTGTAGCCAAGAAAAACACAAGTTTTGGATCATGGAGCAAGCTTATTAAGAGTATAAGGATGAAGCTAAGGACAACATAGATATCCAAAAACTTTCATATCTGTATAGTTTGGCAAGGAATGAAATAAATTCTCAAAAGGAGAGACATGTTGCAAAACATGAGATGGTAGTCTATTTATGATATAAATAGCAGTATCAAATGTATAAGGCCAATAAATATTTAGGACAGAGGAATGCTGTAATAATGAAAGACCAGTTTCAACAATATGTCTATGTTTACATTCAGCGGATCTATTTTGTTCAGGTGTTTTAGGAAAATTACTACGTTGAGTGATTCCATTCTTAAAAAGGTATGTAGTAAGGGCTTGGAATTCCCTACCCAAATTTGATTGAAACAATTTAATTAGTCTACCAAAAACTTTTTCAATAATGTGACGAAATTTAATAAAGGTATTGAGGATATCTGATTCTGCTTGAGAAAATAAATCCAACAATAGACTATAATGATCCAAAAAAGAACATAGTATTTATTACCATCAATTGAATTAACAGGTGAGGGTCCCTCAACAATAAAGGAAGAGATAGGAAAAGGAAACCTGTGACTTTTACTAACACTGCAAGCATGACATAAACCTAATTGTTTATTAGACATTATAGAAATATCAAATTTATTGAGTGCTTGAAAAAAAGTACGAAAAAAGGCTTGACCCAAACGTTCATGCCATGTTGAGAGACAGCAAAGCAGTGCAAGCCTTGGAGGATTGTGATCATAAATAGGTGCAAGAAAGATAGAATAAAGTTCATTGTCATTCGGCCCTTTAAGCAGTAAATTCCTCTTGAGGATATTCTTGATTTCAAAATGAGAAGGAAAAAAATTCAATAGACATATTATTAGCGTCAGTGAAGGAAGAAACAGAAAGTAAATTATGAAGAATATCAGGAACACAGAAAATATCCTGTAAGTGAAAAACAAAATTCTTAGACTGACAGGAAGATGATCCAGAATGAGTGATTGGTAAGGAATTACCATTGCCAACTTTGACGTGATCTTGTTCCTGGTAATCAGAATGAATGGTTAGATTTTTAAGATCAGGAGTAATATGATGAGTTGTGCCAGTATCCATGATCTACATCTAAGGTTAGGTTGGCTGAGAAGAGGTGTTGGCATAGTTGAAGGCTAGTTTAGGAGTGGTGGATGCATTAGCTCTATTGAATTTTGAAGAAGAACAATTCTGAGAGAGATGACCAAAACCATGACAATTGTAACAAGTAATTTGGGTAGGATTTGATTGCCCAAGCCCTTGCAAATGGGGTTAATGCTGAAGAGAATAATTTGCAATAGAAATTGGAAGTCGGACAAAGGAATTAAAATGAAAACTTTTACCTCGTTCATGATACCATCCTCCTCGACCCCATGTATTTCCTATATTGTGCGGAGAGTAAGAGTAAGTAGTGGCTACAAAGGCTGTTGGAATGACTTCCTTGTATGAGTTTTCAGCATTGAGACTAGCTTATTCACTTAGTAATAAGCCATAAAGATCATCAAAATCAACAACATGAAGTATGTTTTCAAGAGAGCGAACAAAAAGACAATACATAGGTTCGAGTCCATTAGTAACTACCTTCACCAAATCATCATTAGGCATAGGATAGCCTAAGGCTGCTAACTGATCAAACATAGCCTTCACACATTGAGTATATTGAGCAATACTTTCAGATTTCTCTTTTTGGAGCTTAAAGAAATTACTTTTAATGGTACAGATCTAGGCTTTAGAACTTGAGGCATAGAATGCTGCAAGCTTTGTCCAAGCATCCTTAGCACAAAAGATGCCAACAATTTGTGGAATGAAGGTTTCAGAAATGGAGCCAATGATCTAGCTCAATACCAACTGATCAAAATGAAACCAAGTAGAATATTGAGGATTTGGGTCTCCCTCAACAGTGGTTCGTGATGGTGGAGCAGAGTTGCCATCAACGTGTGAAGCCAAATCGTAGTTATGAAGCAATGCATTCTATAGGAGATAATTTGTGGAGTTTAGCTTGATTGAGAGCTAGTGAGATATGTTTAGTAAAGTGGCTATAGTGGAGGTAGGTGAGATGGAGATGGTTGAAGCAACAATAGGTTGATTTGATGTCATGATGGACAGCTGGCTGTTAGGCCGTAAAGACTTCTCTAAATTGATAAAGTCTGAAAAAAAAAATGAAGGGCAATGGTTGTGAAGAAAAAAGCTCTGATATCATGATATTGTAATGGTAACCCAGATACTGCTTTACATTAACCATGTGAAGTATAAATATGTATACTCTATTTAAACAAGCTAAAATCAGTTCTAAAAAAATGATAATATTTATTCTTATCATGCGGTGGGCGACATCTATTTCTAGTATGTACGAAAAAAAAATCAAAAGGAGAAGAAAAAAGGATTAAAGACTAAAACTCTTCACAAAATAAAGAGAGGAAAAAAAAAAGTGTTCCCCACCTAAATTTAAAGGGGATAAAGAAAAGGAAAAGAAAGGAACTTTTGTAGTTTTACATTTGACTGATAGTTGATGCCATTTTCATTAACGTAGCCTTTTAAAGAGTTAGCATGTGCTTGTGGTCATGTTTGGATCAAAAAATTTAGACAGGTTTCCAATTACAAGGTACAGAGTTTTGCTAATTGGGGTTATGTCATAATTTGACTCCAGAGTGGTTCCAGACACTAATTAATTTTTATTTTAATCTAGTTCTAAGATAACGAACATATATAGAATCTAAATAACAGTTAATGTTCACTATGATCCAAATATTCACATCTCACTCACGACTTATACCACATAATTCTTGTATCATCTTTTCAAGAATCACACATCAATCACAATATGCATACCTCAAAAATAACATACATCAATTGCACATAAGACACTTACTCTATAACCTATAGGCACACACCATAACCACAAATCACATATTTATATTCTAATTAAACACCTGAAGTAAAATTATTGAATCATAAATTTATAGCTAAAATATTTCTTAACATAAATTATGAAACACGCGAATAAACTAAGAAAAATTTCAAAATCTGCTAACCCCAAGGAAAACCTTCTTTTATAAACTTGGGAAGAGTTTGAAATTTTTGTCTTTGCCTATAATGTATAGATGATACGTTTTCCCACAGTCCTAATAAAACAAAGATTGTTGATACATACACACGCTTTAAAGGTGGCTCATGAACACCATGGTCTATTAGAAAACAATATAGGCTTTGCCTTAACCGAGAAATACTACCTAGCAGTTTCAATAGTACCCAACTTCAATAACCATATATACATGGCTGCATTAGGCAGATGAAGACACTGTTAATACCAAAACGAAGATTTGGTAATCACATGCATGCAGGAAAGTCTATGTAGTCCCGATAATCTAAACAGTTTTACGCTAATCTTCTTTTAAGCTTATCCTACTTCGGACGTTAATTAATACAATTTGTTGTCTTTTCGAAAGTGAAGAGTAAGTATGTACACTATATACGTACTGTACCTCAACCAAGGAAAGTTATTCCCCTACTTCTGTTTCTTTAACTTTTCACTTTTATTTTTTGTTTCTTTTCCACTTTATGCATGTTTAACTCAGCTCATGTCTCTTCTCTCTTTGTACTGCAAGAATCTTTGTAGACTCGTTCAAGTGGTTTCCTTTTGTTTAGTAAGATCCAAATTGTTTTTATGAAGGTAACTAGCTAGTTTATGAAATTTCTATGCCACTTCGATCTTTATCTCTGTCTTATGGATTTCCAAGTTATTCTTCTTAATGGGATTCTTCCAGGCAATTCGTGTTCATCGTGATCTGATCAAGGAAAAGCCATTTAATTATATAGACTCGTGTGTTAACTCAAGAATCAAACTATCATCAAATATAGATGATTAAGGAAGTAGTTCTGTCCAAATCATGAGAGTTTATGAATTGAATCTCTTCTTTGTCAGTATTACACCCTCTTAGTATCCAGCTATTAATGGCTTAACTCGTATGTTTGAAAGAATGCTCCTTCATGCTTCACTTCTCACCTCAAAAGAAACAAAATGAAAATAGTCATAGTTTGTTCATTAGCACGGTGGTAATGAAGTAGTAGTACCTATGGTGGAATAAGAAATTAAGTGAAGAAATTTCCATATTCGTAACTTGAAAATGGGAGGTGCAACTAGAGCAATGACTCGACAATGATCGTATGGATAATCATAATAACGATAGGGATATAGTCAAAGTTTGAAGGCATATAAGGCGGCATGGTGGTGGGGGTAAAGCTCAAATAAGCGCCGAAAGGTACAAAGGAACCCCATAATCCAAGAGGGAGGTAAGAGACAAGAAGGAGAAACGGCTTTGAATTGAATCACTTAGCTCAGAGAACATCCATAAAAAGCTCATCTTAGACAAGCATTTAGCTGATATGCGTTTGTCCTATTCTACATTATCATCTTGTTAAAGTTCGTTATCTCATCACTTTTGGGTCACTTTTTTGTCAAAGGAATACATAACCTTACTGTTTACTCGAGAGATCGGATTGCCTTTTCGTGTTAGTGTTTGTAATGATATACTATAACGTCAATTCCCTTTTATCCATTTCATATCCATTAATTCGTTCCCAGCCCCAAAACCAAGCATCTCATAGTTTTTACCTTGTTTCATGTTTTGAAATTCCATCGAGTATGTCTCTCTGGATATGACGTCTAAAGCAGATTCTAAGAGGCTTTCATAATCGATAAAACCAGAAAGTGGCACCATCACCATGATAAACCAGACCGCGGCCTCTTAATTTGATTTAGCATGTTTATTTCTTATTACCGCAGCCTCTTAATTTGATTTAGAATGTTTATTTCTTATTATACCAAGTGATAATCAACTTTACATCGGTGTTTTGTTAATTTCTTCAGGAAGTAAAAGCTGATGTTAATAGATGAATCAAAGTGCATCAACTTTGCTACATATATCCCATTTTCACACACTCCTTGATCGGATACTTTTCCAGGGGAAATATATTGTAAAGTGATTGAAGAAACTATTATTCACAATTGATGCTACATGAGGAACACTGGACAAGGATTTCTTTTCATTTATACCAGCTCCATATTCTTGTCAGTAAATAGAAAAGCGAACGAAAAAGCAAGATTAAATGTAAAAACAAAGAGAGAGAGAACCAATGACCATTGGAAAGAACTTTGAGTTAGTACGTACTATCTGTCAGCTCCTGTGAAATGCCTTCGTCAGTAGTCCAAGACCCACCTATGCCAAAACTGAAGTTCATCATATCCACCTATATCCGTGCCACTGTGCCATGTATATGCTGGCCGGCACCATACACCAACATTCCCCAATATCAACAACACATTGTTTTGCACAGATATTCATTCCATATCACTGCTTTTCTTATCTCATTCTATGCCAAAAATTGGTGTCTGAAACACCGATAGATTAGGCTTTGCAGATTGGAAAGCATGTAAAGACAGTGCATTCCAGCTACCATAAATAGAATTACGCTCATAATTACTACCACTACTATTAGGAGTAATCGGAGCAGCGAATGCGATTGAGCTTGATGACGTACTAATCCCACCCACACTACTTACTGGTTGAATAAAACCAGTGTTAAACAGTAATCCATTGTTGTGGTCTCCGTCATTTCCTGAAGCAACTGCCTTGAAATCCATACCAAAAACAGGAGGGTTTTGTATAGCAGGTCCATTATTGTTGGATCCAGGAAATAAAGTGCTAGGAGCAACA
Source organism: Erythroxylum carthagenense (assembly GCA_026413575.1). Lineage (NCBI taxonomy): Eukaryota > Viridiplantae > Streptophyta > Magnoliopsida > Malpighiales > Erythroxylaceae > Erythroxylum > Erythroxylum carthagenense. The sequence goes on from JANZLD010000236.1 coordinate 28,248,919, forward strand.
GTAACATTGGTGTTCTTGGCGCTATTTAAAGTGGGGGATGATGTAGTAGTGGTGCTCATGGTTTGGTGCCCAAAGATATTAGACCAATAATCTGATGTGTCTTGTTTGATGGGTATGGCAAAGCTTAGTGTGGACGCTGCAGGCTGTGAATTATTAGCGAAAGTTACCGAGGAGGCTGAGGAGAGGTCGTCGGATCTTGAAGCATCAAAGCTTTTACTATCAGAAGCCGATTCTGAGGAGTTTTTTGACTTCCCCGAAACTCCTCCAACGGGGAGATGGCTGTTAGCTATGCTTTTCACGTCATATCGGCTTATGTCAAAGTTGGTTACAGCATTTAGGCCTCTAAATTTGATTGCTGCTATGTCATAGGCCTCAGCGGCTTCTTCTTGAGTGCCTGTTTGACAAAACAACCAAAAAAAAAAAATTTATCTTTCTTCTCACCATTAAATAATGCCACAAGAAATCAAATGAAGTTCTCTCACTAAATGTGCCAAGGTAAAGGTCCTTGTTTCCGGCAACTCTGCCTATTCTTGCTTGCCACCGACCATGTTGATGGTGCCTGAAAACATAAGCACGATATTTAATATTACAAAATGAATACGTCGTCAATTCAGTCTTTTGACTAGAAAGACAGAGACAGAAACCTTGTAACTCCTCTGTATATAGAGGCTCCTCTAGAAAATCCACTGCTTTTCCTGCAGAACAAACATATGGAGGCGTCAACATAAGCATAAACTTTTGACATTTTTTTGGAAAAGAAAAAAGATTTTCATCAGTATTATGACCTTCGAAGTGAAGCAACAAACTCTTGCCTGGTCATGTGTTTCATCTCTTCCAATTCTTTCCGGTAGTTGGAAACCTAATGGGTGCATAGCATGCAAGTCGTAGACTCAGACTGGATACTTAAAATAAAATGGATTCAGACAATTTTTTTAAAACACTAACAAATGAAAGGTCTTACCGGAAAGTTTGTAGTAGTGGTCGGACCCCAATACTTTAGAGCTGCAAGATCGTAAGCTCTGGCTGCTTTCTCCTCCTTATCATAGCCACCTGAAACCAAACATTAGGATCCTTGGAATAGAATGAAGAAGGTTATAACTCATTAACGACACATCCATGCAAAAGAAATGGAATCTTAGGTAAACAGTTACTAAAATCTAGAGTCCAATCCGAATTCCACGAGGAATGAAGAAAACAATGATATTAACATAATTATTGATAGAAGGCCAGAAACTTACCCAAGTAGACTGCGAGATCAAATGATGATTTTCAAGCATCGGCAGCAATCATTCGTCACGTAAAAGAAGAAACAAAAAGTAGATCAGAATCTTCCATACATTCAGTCTGCATATTACTGTAGCCATGAATGAGCAGGAACACAACCTAATTTTACGCAGAAATCCCCCGAGATCTAAATCCCTTTAACATGATTTGCAGATATAACATTTATTAGCGTTCTTCGAAGCCATTCTTCACACTAATTTACAGACCCACATCTCGTAAGTCCGTCTTAAGCACTGCCCGCTAGAGGCACTTAAGAAAGAAACCCACTGAACCACCTTAAAGAAAGATGTTTTCTATTACAGGTTCAGTTTTGTTTACCTTGTCTCCCTTTCCTACTCTGGCCTTCTCTTTTGCAGCTGTTATCCCACAAATGAGCTTCATATCTACCAGTCCACCTATGCCTAAAACATAAGGGAGTTAAAGATGTCATCCTTTCTCTTTTTTGTTCTTACTTTTAGAGGCCATTTGAATCATGCGTTTGATATGCTATCATGTACTACCTGGTGACTCCTCTGTAGATTGAGGTTCGTTGTCCAAAGGTATCAACACTTTTCTTCGGGGCATGTTCAGCGTCAACCAGTGGTTGATGTTGCTTCTCGCTATCAGTTTGTTCATTGGTTGAATACCCACGAAGGAAGCTAGCGGCTAGGGTTTTAAGCTCCGAGTCATATATCTGGATACCAGTGTCAGGAAGAGTACTCACGGGTGTGGCAGTAGAGAACTGATGAGCCAGTGACTGATGCGGTGGTGGTTGTGCAGTGGCAGTGGCAGTGGAGCCACCGAGGAAGTCCTCGAGCTTGGGTGCTCCTGTACACGAAAATATAGATAGGTCTACTGTTGCTCTACCAGCGGCTGTATCTTCTCCTTGTGGAGTACTTACAAGACTCACTGTTAAAACAATACCAAGATAATGGCGTTAGAGAAGCAGGAAAATGTATTACAATTTTAAATCAACCTAAGTAGTAGACAAGGACGACCTGGTCCAGAGGAAGCCGTGGAGTTAAAGACTTCAAAGAGACTGAGCTGAGAGCAGTGAGAAGAATTGTTGGGGCTGATATTCACGCGATGGTTGGAAAGAGAGAAACCAAGCCAGCTACTGGCCTGATGACGAGTAGACGATTCCATGTTCACTGTGGTCGGAGGACGTGAGAGACTTTGGGAAGTGTCAAAAAGAGAAATGGTCAGCGAAGAGAAACAGAGAGAAGTTGACACAGATATAGAGGAGGCTCGGACAGATGATACCAAGGGTTCCACGAGAACCGAGGCTTATAATGCAAAATTTTGTCTGCCTTAGAGATAGAGAGAAGCAAAAGCTCTCTATTCTATAGGACGAATAGGGCGGTGTGTTTCTGTCTTCCGTTCCCTTCGCCTTCGGGCCCTTGCCATCGCCAAAGCACTCTCATTTTTCAATTTCGATTCATGATTTTTCATTTGCTTTTGCCTTTTGGTGTAGGATCTCACGGTTGCTTTATATTTTTCGTTTCCTCCGAAAGGGCAGATCCAAATTCGAATGCTGGATCGCATTCTAATGTAATCTGTGTAGATATATAAGATTTTCAAAAACATTAATGATCAATTTTTTTAACTTTATTCAACTTGGTATACAAAAATTAGATATAAAAAAACCATATTAGGCACCACAGAACATAATTAAACCCACATATAAACCTGATTATTTGCTTCTTTGACTATGGTGCACTAGATAATACATTAGCTAATAGTACCATGGTTCAAACTTTAAATTCAAAGGACTTTAATTAGACCATAAAGACTTTATATCACATTGAAGAGTCACCCAAACATAAAGTGAGTTACAAGTAAATTTCTTGCTTCCATTTACCTTTTTTTCTACCTTGTATTTTGTAAGAACTCAATAATATATTATTATTTACTTATCTCTCTTTTTATTATACACATTTTTAAGTGCACAAGAACAGTTTATTGAAGCAAGCGTCCATGTTATGAAGTAGGAATTATTGACGCATGAAGGCGGAGAGGCAAGAGGGACTATTATGAAGTTTTGTATTTAAAAATAATGCTCTTCTTCTTGCTTCCATTTTTAGATACATGTACGGAGGAGAGGAAGCCTTGGTGCATACCTAAACCTCACACACCATGAGAATCGAACCCTCTCCTTCCTTTTTCCATCTTTTAACTTTACTATAAATCATTATTATTGGTCCCAACTTGTGCTGTGCGTCTTTTCTTTGTCTCCATTTATGTTAAAGCCCCTCAATCTCTCCAATCTGTTTTTACTTCTTTTCTCTTTTGACTGGAGCAAACCATGATGACTGAGCAACTCGCACCTCTTTAAGGGGAAATTTTGTCTTCATGTTCTCTTCGCTGACTAATTATAAGCCCATTCATCAACCTCAACCTCACATTGTTAGTGCATAACTTTCAGATGATTTTAAGAATTACAGGCTAAAGGTCGTAGAGTATCCAAAGAAAGGAAGATACGATGAAGCAGGCATACAGAGATGGAGGGTTTTGTTCTTATACACTATGTACCCCATCTGGCAAGAGGATATAGAGTTGCTGATGGCATCCACATGCCTTGCATGTCAGCTGCCGACACGTTCGATTTCATGATTTTTCCTTTCTTCCAAATCAAACACACGTGTCGCATTCATCGGGTATCTAGAGATGAGATGTTGCATGTAATCAGATTATGATTGGCTTGGTATCTTCAGATAAAATTGGCAATTAAGTATTCATGCGGTAAATGTAGCAACAGGAATACAAGAATAAGGGTCGCTGGGTGGTACCAAAACGTAAGACATGCTATTATTTATCAATCAAGCGAAGTGTCTAGACATGTCTCGTGTCTATTTCATTGATATACATATGCACGTAATGTAGTCATGCAATGGGACTGGTTTAATTGGCTTCAATATTTATGTTTGAAACATAAAAGGAATATTACAATTAAGAAAGTTATATTTGTCTGAATAACAATAATAATAATAATAATAATAAATCATTCAAATTTCTTGATATTATGACTACATTATTATTACTTGGAGTACTTAGTTTAGAATTCATAAATAGAAAACTCTGTGGTGTTCAACATAACTTTTTTATGGCATGGCATGTATTGTACACGTCAATATCTAAATAGGAGCGTCAAAATGAAAACCTTTACATGGCCTAATTAATAGGTAAAACTAAAACCAAGCCAATGTAGAATTGCGAGAATAATATCGTCATACAATCTTCTTAAGCACATGAGAACTAATAAAATGATATATATATATATATAGTTGGGTCGGATATACCGGGCCCAAGTCCAAGCTCACAGGCCCATTGATCAGTCTCGTCCCATAGATTGATTTGGGCTTAATCCCTATATCCATGGCCTACTAGCAGGAGGGAGTCTCCCATGCAAACACGTAAAAGACCTTAAACCTAGCAGGAAATCGTATATAAGGTATTTTCTTCTCTGAACAGGGGTACGCAATCT
>JANZLD010000236.1:28666710-28683431 GCA_026413575.1 Erythroxylum carthagenense
AATATATTATTAACAAGTCATAATGTTAATACATGAATCACAAATATCCATTGGCCTAGGGCACACTACTAACAGTTATAATGTTGGGATGTTATTTTATGCCTTATCACTGAAATTCTCGTGTTGATGTAGTTTATTTTAATTTGTATAAGAGAAAAGAAAAAGAAAAAGAAAAATGTTTAAATAAATGTATCAAGGACGAAGTGCATATGTGGTTTGCAATGTTATTCATTCTTAATGCATCCTCCTCAAGTTATATTAAATGAGTTACTTGTGTATGTTGAATATGAGGTAGATGTTGGCTTGGAAGGATTACTCTTTGTGGTTTCAATGTATTGTCATCAATTGTATGAGTGATCCCTTCGAATTGGCATATACTTCATGTGGTTTATATATGAGAGCTCGACTTTGAGTTGTTCAACTTGTTTTTGCATTCATTATAATTGATGTACACAATTGTGAGTTAATGTTGGTCTTTACACTTGATAATATATTGAGTGTTATTTTTATTTCACTAGCTTTGATGGTTTTTATGCTACTTGACCCAAATACATAGCACCTTACCTTTGCCCACATTATAACCTTGAAAAGTCCTTTGATCCATGATTTTGCACGTGAACATTAATGGTGAAGAAATGAAATGATATGCAAAGTTGTGGAATGTCTTGATTGTGAATGGTATTTGAATGTACCGATGAACATATCTTAGTGAAACACATTTTCCAAGTATACCATTAGATTGCTCGATTTTTAAAAGAATTGAATGTTGATTGATCCTAAGTAAAAGCTTGGAATGTTAAGTTCTTGCTATGATTTTTGAAAGTTATTCATCTTAGCTTATGATTATCTATTCTTGGAAAATATGGGAATTGAGGAAATATTTTTAAGTTTTGAGCTTAATTTTAATGTTTTGCCTGAGGATTGGCAAAAGCTAAATGTGGAAGAAATTGACAAGTGCTTAATTAATTATGAAATTATTCCACAACACTTAGCAATTGAAATGAAATTAATTAAAATACTCACTTTGACTCATATATAATTTTAGGAACAATTCCGAAGCAAAAAAGTTAAAGTGAGTCTAAAGCACTATATTTTGGCCTTTTTTTAAAAATTAATTTTCACCTTGTCTTTATGGAGCAAGAACAAGAATTTTAAAGACAAGAAAAAAATTTACTGTACAGTTGTGAGCAATTACTCATGGCTGTGCATGGAAATTTCATATCACAGCCCATACAACGTGATTTTAATGGCTGGATGATTGAACAAAAACAGCTGCACTTTATGGTAAGGGAGGATCTAAACACAGCACAGCAAGTGGAAGCATGGAGTGAAAATGACAACATAACAGCAAGAGAAGAAGAGCAAAATGCGCTAGTAGTCGGGAAAAAGGAACGATGATGCATAGCCGAAGAAGAAGCATAAAACGCAACGCAGCATTGCCAAAGAAAAGAAGAACAAAATGCAGCAAAGGCAAGAGTGAAACGCAGAAACAATTATTTAAAGAAGTTAATAGTGATGGTGGAATAAAAACTAATTAGGTAGATAGAACAGTAGCGTAGGAGGCGTTCTTAGAGAAGAGACTTTTGACTGAAGCAAAATTGATAATAAATAGGCATTTTGGGTTGAAACGAGGGGGGACTTAGGGAGCTTCAGGAGAGCGTGAAGATGGAGGTAACCTCTCCACCATGAGGAGATCTATGGAGGGGTAGCTTCTCGACGCCAATTCGGAGGCAACGTTGACGCCAGTGACTCGATTAAACACTCTTTCTTTGTTTTACCTGTTTCTTTCTCTCTTTAGAAATTGAACGTGTGATCCTATGTTAATTAATTTGGATTTTGTGTATGGATAATCGTATTATCATTATTGTTCAGTTATTTATGTATAAACCCATTGGATATTGTGAAAAGATTATTTTAGTGTGTTTATTGAATCGTTTATTTGCAAACCCATTGCTAGAATTTTGATATAATCTATAATTGTTATGTTGAAATTCATATATAGCAACTAATGATTTGTAATCATTAGGGATAACATAATCTAGGTTAAATGATAAATTATATTATATGTGTTTAATACCTTGATTAATCAGTTTTCTTAATTTGTAATGCTATAACCTAATTAAATATAGAGATAGTATCCTAGGTTACTCAATAGTTAAGTTTAATTAATAATTGTATCTTAATTAAACACTACCTAAGGAAAAACTCGGGTTAATTATTTACCTATGATTAATAATTTCTAGGAGAGGTTTGAGAGAAACAAATCAATGAGATATGTTTAATTAGGATATAGGCCAAAATTCAACTAAAGAACTGAGTCCCTATCGAATTCCCCACTTTTATCATTTTCACATGTTTTCTTTAATTTGTTTGTATTAGTCTAGTTTCAATTTATTTTCTTATTTCTAAAACCAAAACCCCCTAAATATAAACATCAATTAATTTCATTTCAATAACTTTACATACACTCTTTGTAGGATCGACCTAGACTCACTATTACTATAGTAGTACTCTAGTTTTTATTTTGATTAGCATTACAACGCGTTGTCACAAATATTTAGTTTCTGTTTTTACTTTTAAAAATTATCAATTGTAGGAAATATATTTGAATTTGATTCGACTAATCTTATGGTTCTTTAGAAGATTAAAATAAAGTTTCGTGCAAACATAAAATTTGTAATGTGATCAATTTCATCAAAGTAAATACCAATGGTTTGGTTATTGAGTTTTATGTAGGTCAATTGGTATTAAAATTAAACATATTAGTGAGTTCAATAGAAGGTGTTAATGTGGTTATATGGTCAATGGTCACCCTCAACAGAAAGTTTCAATGGAATGATGATAATTTTGCTCCAACCTTCTCATAAATAACAAGTTTACTGTGTTTTCATACGAAAATTCCCTTGTTACTTATGTGCAGTCTCAATACTAACACATTAACATTCTAAGACTAAATTATAATCTAAATTTCAACATTTCTCCTTATAACAGCTATACATACTAGCACTCACCATACCAAACTAGCAGACAAATTATTCAAATGAGAATAAACCTGTCAATTTGGATACAACCTAATCAACATAGCTATGCTAGGATCAAACTATAAACAACAATCCCCAGAATTGATAACTCCATCACTTGAAACAAGACCCATAAAATAAGGTCACAGATGCCTAATCAATTTACATCAAACAATAAAACTCACATTCCTATTCTTAATATAAGACAAAACTGCATAAAAGCATGAAATCTAATAACAATTTTAAAGGCTCTACACCCTTTAAAATTACCTTGTCCAAAAAAAAAACTCAAATTCCATAAATAAAGATCAAACCGAATGCAATGTTCAAAGGGAAAAAATGTTAAGTCAAAGCAATAAATTCTTCAACTTTTGAATTCAAAAATAAGATTGATAGTAGGAGTTTAAAATTCAATTGGATTCTATAAAAAAATACTAACAGAGAAGACGAGTCCATCAATGAACAAGTGATGGAAAACCCTAAAATATATTAATCAAATAATCAAAACTATAAATGGGTACCTGAGAATGTAGCAAAGATGATGTATTGGCAAGAAACATGAGACAAAGTTCTAATATTTTTCTATTAAACATTGGACAACCACTACAAGAAAAATAGAGTTTAGTGACAGAAATTACCGATGAAATTTGTGCACATTATGTCGGAAAACTTATTTAGCGAAAAAATTTATTGACGAACAAAAGCATCAGAGATACGACTATTGGAAAATTTAACGACAGAAATTTTATGTACCGTCAGCTAATATACTGACGGTTATTCGGTTCAGTCAGTAAATAGGATATATTTTACTAGTAAATTTTTTTTCCGTCGGTAAATTTGCTAAAAACTATTTTATAATTAAATAAACTTTTTATTTTCTAATCATTGATTCGAGCAAGTTAGAATTGAGAGTCTCCTTCTTAAGATAACAAAAAGCTCAACTAATCTTCTTCTTAAGATAACAAAAAGCTCAACTAACATTCCAAGTCTATCCTCGAGCAAGTACTCTTACAATTAAGTAATCACACAAGTTCACAGCTAATAGGTAATATCAATTGAAAAGCCTTAGTGATTTGCTGTTAAAAATAAAAAATAAAAAACAGTGTCATATAGAACTTGAGTGGCTTGAATTCTTTTAGGAATCACCTTGTCCTTCTGCCCTTTCAATGTGAGGTAGATGTGAGATCAAGGATGGCATTTGGGTACCCTGACCTGGTAAGTTGAGTGTTGGGTCGGGTTTCTGCTATATATTAGATTGCGTTGATATATATTCTACATTGACTAATCAATTGATTAATTATAAGTAGAATTTGATTAGTCATCGCAAAATACATATCAACGCAATCTGATATAGCAGCCAAGAAAATTTGAGGTTTTTTGCATACCGTATTTCTCACGATTGATCATAAATCGTTCCATGACTCCGCTCAAGTCGGAAAGTGAATACTAGAATCCCATCAAGTTGTTGCTCAACTCAGACAGGATCTTGGAGAGTGCCTGATTATGGATTCTTAATTAGGATGCTATGTCTTGGAAGTAGCCACTATTGGTTTCTGGTTTGAATATCCTCATACTAGGAAGACAACTCATTAATGGCAAGTTCATGAAGGCGAATTTCCTAGCTCCTAACTCATATACTTCCTGTCAAAAACATAGAAACTAATTACATCAATTTCATCTCCAATCATATGAAATATAGTCTGATTGTACCTTAATATGTTGTCAAGTTTCCAAGCAATATTCCTTGATATTCAGAATCTGAGTAGGGTAACTGTTTTTAGATAGGACTAAGGTAATCATTGGCTCGACAGCTGAACAAATAGACTGAGTTCAATATTACCCTTTTGCCTTGTTAATTTCCTAAGCTTTTTATAAACCACTAAGCTACTTCTCTAAAAAAGAACTGAAATTATTTTTTCAAAGAACAAACATTTCATCAAACACATCACATGCATCAGAAATTCATCCCAACATCACAACTAAAATCATGTCTTATCCCTTCTATCACTAACATTTATACCTTAAAATTATTTTTCAATGATAAAATGCACAAATAAACGAAAGTAATCAAATACCCAAATTAACTTTCATCCGATATACAAAATAATACATGACAGTGGTTCCAAAAATACCTCCACCGAAGGACACGATGACAATGGCCGAAGAAGACAACGCCGACGAGCAGAAGAGGAGTCCATAATAGAGAAACCGAAGAGGAGATGCAACAGGAAGAAGGAAGAAGAAAACGCAGGGGGGATGTTGAGTAAGTTTAAAGTTAAAGAAAATGACGTCGTTTGTTTTAAATTTACCGATGGAATTTATCGATGATTTTTGACGGTAAACTCAAAAAAAAAAATATTTCGCCAACAATTTTTACCTTTTTACTGACGAATATATTACATCATCGCTAAAGTTACCTTCTTTACCGACGAACATTTTATACCGTTGCTAAATTCCATCGCAAAATTTGTCGCAATTATTTCCCTCCATATTTAGCGACAGATATTAGTACTGCCACTAAATAAAAATTTTTCCATTAACTTTGCTAGCGGAAATGGATTTTTCATCAGTAATTTTTAACGATACATTTTCTAGTCGGTAATTGTCTATTGTTAATTCTTACTTTTCTTCTAGTGAAGGTTACAGTAACTGACTCATTAACAATGACAACAAATTTCTGGGTGTGCTATTGGAACGCGAGGTCGAAGGCTGGAACACGTCGTCTGAAATGCAAGGAAGAAGGAAAATATGAGGCTAGAGCGCAAGGAGGAACATTTGCGACGCTTTTGAAAAATTGTCTTCAAAGGTTTACCGTTTTGGCAATGATCTTACAAAACCGTAGCCGAAGGTGTACCCTTTGGCGATGATTTTGCTGAAGCATCGCCAAAGGCTTATTCTTTGGTGACGATTTTGAAAAACATCTTCAAATGCTTACTTTTAGCTACGATTTATAAAATGTAGCCAAAGGGCTATCTTGTTGTAGTGTTCTTAGAGAACGTCATTTGCTATGTAATTATCTATACCGAGCATGCTCGCTGCAAGACTATCATGATTGTGGATGTTGTTTACCTCTTAAAGAGACAATGTTTGAGAATTTTAGGGTTAAGGTTAGTATTCTGATTGCTTTTGTAATTTGTAATTTGATACTAAAATTACGAATACGAGATGTTTCTTGTGTGCTTTGTAAATTGAGATTTTAGATAAATAATGAATAGATTAGAGGTTCTCTAGTAGTTCCATTTTTACTATCAATAATTCGCATGTATTAATCATTTTTATTCCTATTTACCGAAATTGTCTATTAGGTAATATTTTACCTCAAAATTAGGTCCTTATTTTGAAGCATTTGCATTGTTTATAATTTTAAGTGATTAATATTAATGCACTAGATAGGTTAATTTAAAAGTTTGAGTTTAATATTCAGTGACTGAGGGCAAAAACACCATTATTTAGTTTATGGACTGGTAAATTGTTTTTTTTTTTGGTGTTGAATTTATGTATAAGTTGATGTAATTAATTAGATTGTTAATTCATTTTGACAAAATTAGAATAAAAATTATGATCATTTAATGGTAAATGAAGAATTTGTATGACCAGTGATACTAAACAAGGAAAAACAGTTTTTTTCTTTTCAGGAGGGTCGCATGTGGGCTTTTGTCACGTTTAGTTTGAACGGTGTGCATGAATTTACATTAATGACAACAAAAAAAGTATATTATTTAGAGCATTAAACCGCCAGGAACCCATGACTCTGATCGAAAGTGTTGGCAGAGTATTTTTCTTTAACTTTCTCATTTTCTTAAATCTCCTCTCTCTTCTAGATGCTCAAGTTTATGATGGTCCTACCAATGTACAAGATGAAAAATGACATGAATCCATTTATGATTCAAGTTTATCATTTTAAAAATGTTATGTCATTAAATTTTTTTCACAAGTATTAAATATTGATCAAATTACTTTATTGTAAAATTGTTATCTCCTTTATAAACTCTTCTCACTTTTATGTCACATACTTCCTTTCTTTCCCTCCATAGCTCATTTCTTTGACGTCTATCTCTATAGAACGTAGAAGTTTAACAATGGTGGAAGATAAGAAACACTCCGACATCAACCTCTTCCACGACAACCCAAAAGGAGACATAGAAGAAATTCACAGCGGCGGAGATCAACATAGTGATGGTAAGTGTGCAGACGATGATGACTCGCTTTCTCTTTCCGACCTAGCCCTCGACAACGTTAAGGACACGACAACCACAGCTACGACTCCTCAACGATCATCGTCAGAAACACATGACTTCTTCGAGTTTCTCGGCGACAGCAATTCTCATATGTCGTCAGCCGAAGACATCATTTTCTGCGGTAAGTTAATGCCCTTCAACGCACAATCTCTACAAAACTACGCCTCAATAGCTCAGACCGAAGATGGAAAAAAAGAAGCTATCTTTCTTCGACGCCGATCTGAGTCTTTATCAGGGTTACAGAGTCGTGTGACTCGTTCGGATATTGTCACCACCAATCCATTGTTCATGAGAACCAGTCGGTCATTGAATAATCAGGTACTAGAGAGGTTGAATAGTTCCAAGGCGTCATCGGAGCCCTCCGTGGACCGGAGCATATCAGTGAAGAGTGTTGGAAGTTCCGGTAATGCATTGGTAAGAAAAACGTTGAAGCCCAGATGGTATGTGTTGATGTTTGGGAGCGTAAAGACTCATACAGAGATGGAGCTCAAAGATATTAAAATCCGGCAGCTTAACCGGAATCCTCTGACTCTCTTTCCACCGCCGCAGGAGACCGAGGGTAAGTCACCGGTCATGGGAAATACCGGCAAGAGCTCATGTGGACTACTTAAAGTTTTAAGTTGCAAGGATCACGCCAGTGTAGCTGTAACGTCATCGTTTTGTATGCCTCAAGTTTGACAAGAAAAAAGAGTTTCATCTACTTGACGATTTGTCAAGCTCGCGAGGGTAGAAGTTTTGATTGGACTATATTGCCCATACTAAACTTAATGCTTTTGTGATGGTTTGGGTTTGACATGTTACTTCTATTGAGTATGGAAATGTAACTCTATACATCATGGGAGGACATAAATATCAACTTTGCACAGAAGGTGATCGAGTAGGGCGAGCGAGCATATAGTTGATAGCGTCGCCTCAGAAGTAATTGGGAATGGAAGTTTTTATGGTATGTTAGGTGGTCACAGAGAATGATCAAAATCAATGACGGTCACGGGAATGTCGACAATGGCATTACAGAAAAGTATATTTACTTATCTATTTCTCATTTGAAACAAAATTATATCTATGTTTATCTCACTTTTGGAATTCAGTCTCTCTTTTGTTCATTATGAAGTTGGTTGATGACATAACGCGAAAATTGCAATCCCACAAGAAAGTTGAACCAAATCTACCCCTCAGTTATCATGATCAAATATTAAAATTTCTCCTTCTGCAATGTTCAAATGACAATTTCGTGTTTAAATCATAGCAACCATCCAAACAAACATTCGTCTATTTGTTGTGAAAGACGGTGAGGGGAGCTACGTACTAAGATGATAATGATATTATTGTCTCCTAGTTCATTAGATTAATATATCACCAATTGGCAATTAGGCTACTTATTTGTCCTCTCATTTAAAAAGACCATTTAGCTAACCAATTATATTATATTATATTATATATACAAGACTGGAGATGTGTAGTAGTAGGTACTCTAGACTATTAAAGCCAGTAGGCAACTCCATGACATTTTTTGAATGCCAAATGCCAAATGCCACAATTGGCTCGCCTGTAAATCACCTCCAAGGATTGCCAAGTGTGTAGTTCATGTAATCAGAATACTCGTTATCATTCTGGCAAAATAAAATATAGTTACTGCAGCTAGAGATTTGAGTCTCACTGGCTCTACATAGCATTACGGCCAAATATACCATATTTACGGCCTCGTAACTAAATAAAGGATAGAGAGAGCACGTAAACTGCGTAATTACAGGAATGAACTACAGAAATCCTTGAACCAAATCATATTACTAGGGAAAAACATGACCTTTCTAATTACATAGTTGTGGTTACATATACTCATTCTTATTGTCCATGCGAGAAAAGGTAAAGAAAGAAAAGGATTGGCAGTTGGCCTGTGTTATGAAATCATTTGGGTAATATTATGTTGTCAGCAATCATAGTGCCTAGAAATTATGATTCTGACGGTAGAAAGAGTGGACTTTACGGTATGATTTCTTAGACCGATCAAATTTCCTGATACAGAGTTTTCACCTAGCCTCTGCATCACCATGACTGTGGCTATGCTGGCTGCTCAACTTCTTGATTGTTTAGCTCCACCTTAAAGATTTCGTTTTCATTACTTCCACCCGCTATAAAGTGAAGCAAGACCTGTTATTTCCTTTCACCTCTCTATTTCATCTTTTATCACCTAATTGTGCGGTTCTTTCAATATAAATTAGGCATGTCAATTGGGCCCAAGTCAGCTTGGTCTAGCCACATCATACGTTTAAATTTTTAGGCCCAAGTAGGAGCGACAAAATATCAGTTTTTGAATTTTTTTTAAAATTCAAGCCGGTCTCTTTTGGGTAAATTAGGCCAAGGCAAGGCCCAAGCCTGTCAATGGCCTACTCAGGCCGAACTCAAACTGGTCAACTTTTGACCTAATTAGGCCTTGAGCTAGACCCAAACCTGAGATATTATAGCCTGTCTTAGCCCAACCTAACTTATTGTCATCCCTGAGGATAAACTAATCCATGACTTCAGGAAACATGACCAAACAATGCATTAATCCATGACTTCAGGAAACATGACCAAACAATGCATTAGTCGGCGTTCGTACTTCAACACGTTTTTCTACTCGTAAGGTTCGTCCTGAACCGTGCCAATATCAAGGGGAAGGAATATGTACATATATGGTAAAGATGATCGGTATCTTAAAAGTCACACCTCATTCAGAGCCTTATTTTAGTATAGCAAGGGGATGCTCTAACCGGAACTGAGCTAAGTAGAGAAGTAGGGGGTGCCAGAATGCATATATGATTCTGACCGGGGGGGGGAAACAAATGGTCCACCACCCTTGCTCTGCTCCAACTGTGGCTTGATGGTGACTAATCCTTCCATTTATCTATTGTGCTACTTTGTCCTAGAAAATAATGATACGCTGATGGCAAATCTCCGTATAAAGTAAGATAACGGAAATGCCGTACACAAATGGATTCAAGGTCCCGGTAGGTCCCATTCAACCATTTAAAGCCACACTAGCCTACGGTATCCTTTAAGAGCCACTAGACTACCTAAATGGAGAAATCAGAACCGTATATAACATAAAAAGCTTGTCACTCTACGATCTTCAATCTAAGTATCCTGTAAAACAGTGTCACAAGGAAAAAAATCCACCCTGGCAATATTGCTGAAGAAACTCATGGTCTATCTAATGCCAATTTTCATCTTAAAATGTGGAGATGATATTCATCATTGGTTAACTATAGGGGTAGGTCCTTTAAGAAATCAAAACTTATGCGTTCAAAGAACAAACAGAAGAGGTCGGAAAAGCACTCGTCGAACAAGAAAACGAAAATCACATATGTCGTAGACACAAGTATCTGGCAAACCAACTTGATGCTTTTAAGGAGCCTAATATATTAAAATCAACTAATCCTTTGTGGACGAGAGTGCTCAACTAGTAAGTAAAAACCTAGTTTGAGACATAAAATACAACTATAAGCTAAAAATACATCTGAACCGCGTAACTATAACTGCTTGCACTACGGCCATAAGCACATATAAGCATCATCATGGCATATGTGTGAAACTATTTAAGATATCTATAGGACAATTGAAATCCTGAGACAGAGAAACCCCAAATGTTACTAACGGTGAAGTTCAGCAAGAGAGCAGAAGAGTTGCAGTACTCTTCTCAATTCAAATGTCTTTCCAGGTTGCACTAGTAGTGGTGAACTAATCTAATAAGTAGCATAAGCATAGCACAATGGCAAACTTAGCAACAGCCGTCCACGGATAACAGTGAATCTCCAAATAGTTTAATACTTTTAATTACATTTTCCTTTTACAAACACGCCATATCGCTTTGAACCAAAAACTTGGAATTCTACATAGACTAACACAACAAATCCATAGCAAAGATCTGAGTACAGCATACTGAACTTTTGAAAAAAACCCACCTTAATTAACAAAAACTGTTAGTACCTCAACATTTTTTTCAAAGAAAGTTAAGTGCTAACTTCAAAAACCATTAAACTACGGACAGAATGTTCTAGCTAAGATAAAACCTGTCTTTGATTGTAGCTAAGCAAAACATGGGGACAAATCTTAACTATTCATGATGAATTGAGCACTCATATAGGGGTGGGCCTATCCTTACCACCTTAAAGAAAAGAGAAATAACACTTGAACAATTCACCTCATTATGCAGGCCACAAGGAAAAAGGAAAACAAAAACAAAATCTAACCCCCTTCCGTAAACCCAGAAATCTACCACACTACCTTGAAAAGAAGTATTACAGCACCATCATCATCAATGGACTGATTATGAAACAATTATTTATTTAGCAGTATGAAATGTATGGGATGTATCTGTCATTATTGTTTCCCGATAGTATATTAAGATTGCTTTTGATCCAGCCTTAAAATAGACACACATCTTACAATTTCAAAAAGATATGAGTGGAGGATGTCTGCTGGAATCCTAGTAGATACAGTAGAAATTTCCCCAAAAACTAAAGCCACTAAAATGAGGGCACAGAGCCCATTGACCCGGGTTCCTCCTTTATCTGCTGTATGGCACAATTGTCATGAAATTTTCCACTTATAATCAATTCAAAGAAACTTTTTTTGTCTTTTCATCAAACATCGAAAAACAAGGATACAACTGTCTGTGTATCCATTTGCAGTTCAATATCAACACGTATAAGGGCAACTGAAGACGTTGTGGGATTCTCTATCTTCATTATGAAAAATAACAGAAAACTCTGATCCCTGGCCAAAAGCCCTTGATAAAATTGATACTAAACTGTCATTAAGGAAAATAAACCATGAAGAAACAATTCAAATGAAAAGAGGTTCACAAAATTCAAAGGATTGCTAGCCATCTTGCACACGTATATTGCAAATCTAATGCTACAATGTCCATGACTGTCTAGGAAGCTTCAGACTAGTGACCATGATACAAAATGAAAACAGATGGTACCACTAATCTATCAAATCATTTTGCAGAAATAAAAAGCTGCACAACACTCCAATATCTCTTATCTAAAGTTACAAGACCAATGTCAAAGAATGATACAAGCAAGCTGACTCATAAACCCCACAGATTAAAAAGAATTGAAAAAGAAGCATAACAGTCGCTAGAAAAAGCCATCTTGTCATTAGATCAATTGCACATATAAACCCCACTCTCATATCTGTGACTAACCTCAAAGAAGTCTGTGCTTCCCTCAGTAGCAGGCCGCAGACAAATCCCAGATAATGTATTAGTTCCTTCCATTGAAAATTTAACATAACCTACAACCTCAAGCTCTTCATCATCCTGTCCCTCATTAGAATCCACAGGCATCCTTGCCCTCAACTTACCAGGGGAACCCCTAAGTGGAATTTCAGGTACATGCCATTTCAGTTGTCTCTCAGATCTATTCAACATAGCTTTGGGAGAAACCTTCAACAAACTTGGATCAACTGGCAGTTTCAACGTAAATGTAACATCATGCAGTGGCACCAACAAATCTGGGTTTGAAGCATACTGGATCATTACAGAAAGTAAAGTCCCACTATGACGTTGTATAAGACGAACCCTTAATGGCACAGGGGTTAACCTAGGTAATAAACTATACTTCAATATTGGTATAGGTTCGTCAGAGGCTGCAGTCCTCACATGGAACAGCCCATTACCAAGGCTACTAATCTTTGAACTCTGCATCACAAATCTCTTAACTGGACCCGTATTATCAACCCTGAATGAAAACTCAGTTTCTTTTTCACCAGCAGTTTTAGGAGGCAATGTTCTCAAATAAACCACACCCATTAATCCAACTCTAGCAAGCAAGCATTCTCTAAATTCTGCATTCATTTCTTCAACAATGTACATTTCAGGTCCTTTCATCTCACTTTTCTGGACCAAAACATTCTCAAGAGACTCACCTGCAGCCCCACTCGCAGCTTTTGTTGCGGCAGCAGCTGTTGCAACCTCACCACCAACCCCAGTTTGCAGCAATTCAAGTCCACCAAGACCCTGCTGTTTCTGAATCTTCTTTGGTCCAACAAATTCCGATGCATCCAGTCCACCACCCCAAGCATCATTAAAACCTTCAAACGTCTCCCCCAAAGAAGCCTGCTCATTACTAAACTCAATCCCACCATAATCCCCTTCAAATCCCTCGACATTTATATGAGTGGCCTGAGTCGCCTCTGCTGGAGGCAATGTGGGCACTTCAAGTCCAGCCAACGCAACACTCAAATCATTAGACTGACTCTTATCCTTCTTAAACCCACCCACCAATTCCTCCTTCTTGTTCACTGCCTCACTCGCTGCGAAAGGATCTTTAGGCCCTTCCACCTCCTCCTCCTCCTCCTGTTGCTCACTCGCTACCGGAGCAATACTCACCGCCACCTCATCGCCGGCGGCAATCGTCTCCGGTGGAAGTTCGAATCTTTCTTTAGAAAACACCTCAATACTGGCTTGATGCTCGGTGGCATGCACTTCCACCGCGTTCCAACTCTCAGCTCCGCGAATTTTGTTCTCTGTGTCCAAAGCCGAATGCACCATCTTCGCTATTCCCTCTCCGTGCATCGAGGCTAACATCGCCGCAAGCCTAATATTGCTAACCCCACGAAGCACAATATCCAAAGCCATATAGATCTCGGCGTATTTTCGATTCAACTTCTCCGGCGTCACATCCACGCCGCGACAGGCGGTGACGAGGACACTAACGGCCTGATTCACGATGTTGATGCACTCGAACACGTTGACGGAGTTGTCGTGGTCGGCGATCGTGACGCCGAGGACGTAGATCCCGTTGACTAACCGGTACACGACGCGATAGCGGCTCTCGACGCCGACAATGAGCTGGCCACTGGAGGCGGCCAGAGGGTCATCGCCAAGAGAGGCGATGGAATCGGCAGTGGCAGCGGAGGAGAGAAGAGAGTCGTCGCTAGTGTTGTTGGCCTGGTGGTGCTTTGCGGTGGCGAAGGCGAGTCTAGTATGGCGGAAGGCGGAGGTGGCGATGAGAGCGCTGGCCGGCGGGAACCATTCTCGGGTTTGGAGCAGGATGTCGGATCCGTTAGCGGGCTGTAGAGCAAGAGCCAAACAGGACATTTTCTGGGTGATGTATAATTAATTAGATCACAACAACAATAACTTGAAATACTTATCTTCCAGTCCAGTGATCTTTTCTTTGGATTTTTTTCTTTTTATTAAAATTTTTTCCTGAAAATCGAGTATGGAACTATGGATTTGTCGATAGCGAGAGGATCTTGGTTGAGGAGACGGCGACAGATTGAATATAGGGAGTGACAAATCAAGCCCAATTAGCGGCCCAGTAAATGCATGTTTGTTTTATTATGTGCAGGAGCCCGCAGTTATCTTTTCTCTACATAATGTAATTATACTAGTTGGTTGGTTTTTTTATATATATACTAATGGAATCCTCCAGGAATTAAAACAAACCTTAAGAACCATAAATTTTGTAACATCTTGAAATATTGGTCTGATATTGTTCGGTATCATAAATTTTAAAAAATTGAAGAACTGAAATGTTAAATTTTTTTGATCTTATGGAGAGCAGAGAGTGAGAGATGTGAGAGCTGAGAGCGAGTAAGAGCAACAGCGACTATTACTTCGCAAATAACCGGTGAGTTGTAACCCCCCTCTTCCATGGCATCATCTTCTTCTTCTCTTCCCACCCTCTTCTGGTAATCCTTTAGTCAAAACCCCTTCTTCAAAAAGCACCCCCTTTTCAACCTTTTTTCCAAATTCCAAAAATCTCGACCCTAACTACCCCAACCTTCCATCTATTAAGATACCCCTAACCTCACAAAAGATGTCTGAAGTACATTCTGACCCAGAGATCCCTTTAACTAACTAAGACCCAAAATCACATAAAGCTCTTCCAAAAACTTGGAAATCAGTGGTTGCTAACAGTGAGGAGGAGGCTTCTAGTGTCAAGGCTTTGGCGTATTATCCCCCAAAATCAAGAAGGATCAAATTTTCGTCAGCCCCCTATCAGAGTTAGCACAGGAAGGAGCTAGGAAGTTTCTGTATGCCCTAATAAGATTCTTCATTGGTAAGCGCTCTGCCTTCCCTGTAGTTCAGAGAGCCCTGTCAAAAGCTTGGTTAGCTTGTGGGCTAACTAAAATATTAGTGACTAGCTCAAACAAGTTTTTGTTTAATTTGATTATGTATGTGGGCTGAATGAGGTGTTGGAAAAGAGACCTTGGCATATCCAATGGAAGCCTTTGTTCCTACGAAAATGGAGCTTAAAAGTGGGGGAGCAGGAGGATGTTCGATATGCCCCTGTTTGGATCATATTCCACAACATCCCCTATAAATATTGGAACAATGAGGGGTTGGGTAGGATTGCTAGTGCGGTGGGACAACCTTTGTTGATAGATTCCTACATAGCAAAAATGTCTCAAATATTATATGTTAAGATTATTGGGAAATCGGGTTGGGATCCGATCTGATCGCAGCAGAATAATCATGAAACTATTTCGTGACTTTTGATTTTCCGAAAACCAAAATCTATTTAATTCTATAAAATGATTAACATGAATCAAAATAAAGTAAAATTTTAATTCGTACCTTATTCCGAAGCTTGATTTTTATCTTAATGCATCCCTCGAACCGTTTCCGAAACCGATCCGTCTCAACCACCATAGTCGCGCAAATTTTCGGCCTCTAATGGTATCCACAAAATGAGTTGAGAGAATTCTGTAATTTTTACAAAGAGGGTTAAGCACGAAGTGCTAGCTCCATAGAGCTCAAGCTTATTTATAATAAGCTTTGGACGTTTTAGTAATTTAATTGAAATTAAGTATTAATTTCAATTAAAATTACAAATAATTCTAATTAAATACCAATTATGCCCAAATAAGATTCAATATCTTATATTGATCCTTATTTATTAAATATCTCATACTTAATCATAAAGTTTCTCAAACTTTATAACTTAATTAAATCAACTTTGCTCTCTAAAACCTATTTTATATGTGAAATCCATTAGGTTCCCAAATATGTTGGCAATAATTACAAATTATAATTCTAAGACATAATTAGAATTAAAGATAAATTAAAACTTCTTTTAATTTATCTTTAATTCTCTAATTAAACAATTTATAATTATAGATCAAGATTGGCGTCTAGCAACGCATCATGGCCACCCAAATATTCAGGAATGTCAAAGTGGTTTTGACTAACCTTTCCATACATGATTTTTCCGTATAATTCAATCCTTTCATCGTACAATGTTCCAATTAGACATAGAGCATGGAATTAATGTCTACTCTATTTAAAGTCCAATTATATTAGTTCTCCGCCATTAGCTATTGATTCAATTAATAATATTTGTAAACTGTTTATAAAATATCATTTCATCTTGGCCAAGGATTTCTTGAATCAATATTAATCGAGAACAACGGAACATTCTCCCTAATTACTTTAGGATGATGAATCCTATCTTGATCATTCAACTAT
>JANZLD010000236.1:28686390-28697832 GCA_026413575.1 Erythroxylum carthagenense
TTATTTTTATATATATATTACTTTTATTACTTGTTGAAAATTAATCATAACTTTATTTTTTTTTAAGGATATATTTGTTGTCTTACAGTTGCGTTTGGTGGGATCAATTTGAAAGTAATGTTCCAAAAATACAATGTTTACAATTAGAATTTTAAGTCAATGTATGAGTGTAACATAGTGTGAAAAATTGGAGTATATTTGAATTCATCCATTTCAAGGAAAGGAATATATTGGAACATAAGAGAATGAACAACTTGGTCTTTGTTGGATACAATTTAAAACTTCGAGAAAGGCACGTTATTATAATTATTAAATTGAATACAATTTCTTGTATTTTTAATAATTTTGTTTTATTTGTTTACTAAGACTCTTAACAGAGTAAGAAGTTTGATAGATCTAATTTTCCTTATCCATATCAATCTTTTAGCATAATGGGCTTTTAAGAAACCAAGTTTGATAAATGAGAGTGATTTGAAAGAAAATCTTATATGAAAAAGCATTAACATGTCATTTTATGCAATGAATTTGAATGATGGTGATGATGAGACTTTTCTCAGTGATGACGATTTTGTACTTAATAAGAATAGAGGTCAATGTGATTTAAGCAAATTTTTGATTAAATGAAGTTCCAAGTTTTTCATTTCTTCTCTTCGTTTAATTTACTTGTATTTGATGCAAATGTTAAATTCTGTACATGCAATATAAATATAAAACTTTTAATCATAAATGTTTTTGTTTCAGGCACTTTTACTAGGTTGTGTTCCTTGACACAAACTCTTGTTGTTATATTTATGAAGTTATGAAACTTTATTATTCTTTCTATTTGATGTTTTGATGTTATTTTTTATTATATGATAAAATTGTAATGTTTTAAGTATTGTGTTTTATCCTTAGCTTTATATTTATATGAAGATTAAATGACATTTTCTTATATTAATTGGGTTATTATTTATATGTTAAATATATGAAAAGTAATATTAATATAAATAAGAGATAAATGTTATTTTAATTTTCAATTATTATGATTTTTTGATAACAAGTTTGATGTAAAATTAATAATTATAACGCACAATATATTGAAGGATTATTTTGTAATTTAAAAAAATTAAGGACTATATTATAATTTATAAAAATTAACTAAAACAGTACTTAGTATTGACGTATTATATCATACCAAAACTAAATCTCATACCAATATCTTTATGATATTCATAACATTGATATAAAATATGTACATCTTAATTGAATTATGTAAATGCTTGGAGTATTCTGATGTAATATAACTCACAACCAAATGCCTTCATGATCACAACTCTTTACTTATACAAAAGGCTAGAGTTGGCTGGATTAAGGAGGAAGATGGAAACACTATTTTTTTTTTCCACAATTCAATTCTAGCTAGAAGAAACAATACAAAAATCAAATGCTTGATAGATGATGAAGGCAATGCTTACATTGATAAAGATAATATCAAAGAATTGGTTGTTAAATATTATCATAACTTAATGAGAACAAATTTAAGGAATCCAAATATAGGAGGAAATATAAAAATTATCCCCTTGTGAGCACCATACGTTTTAGGATACTAGACAGGATATCATCAAACCTGTGACAATAAAAGAGATCAAAAAGGTTAATCCAAGAAAATCTCCAAGGCCAGATGGATATAATGCTCATTTCTTTCAAGGAATTTGATTTATAATAGGTTAGTTGGGTTGTGAAGTGGTTTAGGAATTTGTTACTAGCTGCAAGATGCTAAAGGAAATAAACAATACTCACTTACACTTAATCCCAAAAAGTCTAAATCCAGTAGCATGAAGGATTTTGACCGATTTCCTACTATAACACTATTTATTTACATGTTAACAATGAAACCAAAGTCAACATCTATGTACCGCAACGTTTCTGTCAGTAGTGTAATTCTTGTAATAATTTCTAAAGCCATTGCTTTGATTAGCAATTGTTGTCATACAATACAAAGGAAATTGTCCTTCCGCAATACAAAATCCCCAGCAGTCCTGGTTTGGTAGACTTGCGAGGTTAATCATGAAAACGTAATTGTTCAAAAAGAAAATCAAGAGAATTCAATTATTCCCCTTTATGTATCCCAAGTTGCAGCTTAGAAAACTAATTCAAATAATGAACGAAATAAACCTTTACTAAAATCATCCAGGTGGGCTTTCAGTTGCAGAAGCAGACATAATTTTGCCAAAATCACCAAACTCTAAGCTTACAGTTTTAACATCCAAAAGTTTACATGCAAAGGGAATGCCTGCAACCATGAATCACTTTTCACAGTTCATACAAATCAGATCTCATATACTATAAGCCCTACACAAAATTATTGTACTATATTATATGTAGCTTACATGGTTAAAGAGAAATTACTGAAAGAAGAAAAGAATTCTTCATATATAAAGGGTAGAAAGAATCACGAGGAGAGAGTAGAAAAGAATCATGAGAAAAGCTTTCCCACTATAAGTTGCAGTAGGAAGGGTTGGTTTCGCAAATAGTCTTCTCATGAATTATCCAAGTCTGCCATCCATAATAGTTTGCAGAGAGATGTTTTTCTTTCTTTCTTTCTCCAACACCTGAGTTGGAGGGTTTAATCACCATACATCACGCAAGTATCTGCCCTTCATTTGAAGGTTCTTTACCATGCTCTCAGCCTTGGAGCTGTCCACAGATCCCTAAACCCGCAAGTATAATGCACCCAGTTAATGACACAGAATGTGTTGAAAACCAAGGCTTGGATAGTAAGTGAATTTCACTGATATGCCTACCTTTTCTTTTTATTTTTGCAAGTGTAAAGATATTGCGAATTAACATTCTTTTTTCTGGTAAAGTGTGCATAACATTTTCATCATCTCTAATTTATAATGAGCAGATGGAAAACTGGAATCCTCAGCAATACATACCTGCTCCTGCAAAATAGTATGTAGAGTCCTATGGACATCTCTGGCCATGCCCTTGGCATCGCCACAGACATATATGTATCCTCCCAGTGAAATCATGCTCCAGATATCCGAGGCCTAGACAAGAGGAAGATATGTGCTCATTGCTTCAATTACTTCATAAATCTAAAGCAAGTTCGAGTATGTATTTATATCCCCCATTCAGGCGATAGCTGAAACAGAGTCACTACCTTCTCCATCATTTTGTGCTGAACGTATTGCTTAGTAGGTCCCTCCCGTGAGAAGGCAACAACAAGCTCAGAAAGTGCACCCCTTTCAACGAAGTTGTTGAGCTCATCTTCATAAATGTAATCCTGTCAACAGATCAACTTTGTTAAACTTAATTACTGAAATTAAGCACAAACACAAGCCACATCCACCTAGTTAATGAACGTTCTTGAAATCAATCAGGACTTAACCATTTTACGGTTCCTGCAACCAAAGAACAATATAGCAGATCCTAGTTCCACACCATCTTCTTTTAGGTATAATCTCTCCTACAAAAGCAAATACATAAAGAGATCTGATAAGATCACATAGTTCAATGGAACGAAACTACAGTAAGAAAACAATTCACAAGAAACCTGTAAGAAACCCCTGAAAGGAGCCAATCCAGTCCCAGGGCCAATCATAATGATAGGGATTTTAACATCTGTAGGAAGTTTGAAATTTGATTGCCGAACAAAAATGGGTGCCCAGCTGCATTCTTGGCTTTTCTCCAGAGGCACAGAATTCTGTGGGAAAATAAATTAACAACAAAGAAAAGTAGTTAGTTGCTGTCAAAACATAAATGGAGGTGCAAACTCTACCAAGACCAGTTTTCCTTTCTCCTCAGGAAGCTGCTATCAACAACTTAACCTAATAACTTGCTTTCTAGGGTTCATTTACCCCCAAAGTATCTCTTTTCCTACAGGTCCCTACATACAGGATCTGCCCTGATAAAAAAAATGAAGCACTAGAAAACAGATAAAACTGCCAAATAACCACCTTCATCCAAGTTGAGCATATTCCTCTGTGAATCCGTCCAGTAGGCATTTTATCAAGAACCAGGGCACATGTAACATGAATTCTAGATGGCGCCACCCTTCACAATGGAAAAATCAATAGTAAGCACACAGACTTGAGCAGAAAATAGTCACCTAGGGGGAAAAAAGTGATAAAAGCATATAGCCAGAACTTGGAAGCACAAACTTGTGACATTTCCCAAAATGATTACCTTGAAGATGAAGAAATAGAGTAATATCTAGGCTGCAGGCGTGGGGCAATGGCAGCAAAGAATACACCAAGTGGGGGCTTTACTGATGGAAATTCAGTCATAACCTCAAGGAGGCTTCTCTGACTAGCAACGACCCATTGTGCATATTCATTCTTTACTTACAAAAACGCAAAGTTATAGGCACTGAAATTTTACAAACATTAGGACAAGAATTCAGATAAATCACAACCTTTCCAGCAGGCGATGCAAGATGCCTTAATCGATCAGCTTCTGTAGGATCAGTGGCATGAGCTGCTAAAGCCAGTAGAACAGACTGGAAACCAAAATCAAAGGCATCAGATGAAAAATTACTTATCAGAAGGATGCCTGTACATGATGGATACAGGGTTTAACCAGCTAACCTTCTTGGGTGAACTCAAAAGATCAGCATATCTAGCCAAAGCAGTTCGGAAGGTACATGGTGGAAAAGGAGGTGGCAAAGAGCTTCCGCTTAGTGGTGTGCCATCCTCTTTGTCAACATGAATAGAGAAAAAGGTATCTGGAGACAAACCTAGCAACTGCAAAGCCTCCTCAACTGTTTCATCTAGATTCTCACAGAAAACACCAACATGATCACCACAATCATATCTGATAGATAAGAAGAGATCATATCATCGGTACATTTCTTTACTTTTTGTTATGGAATTTATCTGGATGCCCTCAGTAGCTGAAAGAAACTTACGAAAGACCTGTGCCAGCTATGTCAAACTCCAAGTGGGTGCAAGAGCGATCAGAAGCAGGAGTATGAAGCTCCTTTCTCACAATAACATTAGCCCTTAATAGTAAGAAGGATACATTTAGAATAAATGAAGGAAAAAGAACTCATTTACCTAAGGGAAAAGAGGGAAAAAAAGAAGATACTAAACTGCAAGAGGGAATTATTTAGCAGTTAATCTAGATTGATACCTGCACGGATTGTGAGCATCATGGGCAGTGTGGCCATTTGCATTACTCCAGTTCTTTTCCTCTACATATGCATCCTCAGGATCATAGAATACAACACGATATTCCAAAACTGCAGCAGTGTATGGGGTAGAAACAGCTGTTGCATCACCCACGTCAAGTAGTAACTGATCCAACTCAGGCCACACCAACTCTCGCCTACAATAGCAAGCAGGAAAGGACAGGAAAATAAATTGACATCTCTTTATAAGAAAACCTGAGCTGTTGATTCAGAATATAGATTAAATTCTTGTACCATGCACTAAAGTCATCTTCAATGCATTGGTCATCATCTCCAAGTCCAAGAGGGACAATGCGCTTCCCACCTACAAATGCAAAGTAAAATGTCTAATAATGAAAACCAGGTCAATTTGGACTTTGAGACCAAACATGAAACATGCATGCACTGTACAACCTAGTTTTAGCTATTGAAATATGATGGCCAAATTATTATTATACGCCACACCTAGAAGAAAGGATAAGGTTAGTACATTCACTAAACGGAAAAAAAAACAAGACGCAACTAACCCTTGCAGCTTTTTCCTCTCTTAACACCTCATATGGAAGAGATGTAATATCTTTCGTTAATGGCATTTTCAAATTGAAGTTTATGTCATACCCAAATACCAAAACTATGATGCCGGAGGTCCTGTATGTTTTCTTACTGACATTGCAAATTACCTGAAGGACACTGCTAGAGGATAATAAAATAAGTCATCTGCCACTAAATTTTAATATTCACCAGTAATGAGTAGCAATCATGCTACTTGATTCTTCCATGGTTTGAACTGATACTTATATTTGCTATCATCTAGGAGACGCCAAATTAGACAGTTAAATTACTGTTTAGGAGAAGCAATGCATCGAAAAGTAGACCATCTCAAAACTAGTAACTTAAGCTACAAGATTTTCCTAAAAAGAGTACAAGCAAATGAAAAAAGTATACCCTGTTCAGGAAGCATTTCGTCCACCACTTTAGCAATCTGAATTTAAAGTCCAAACACAATTAGAAACTAATCAACCAGCTAACAAACAACGAAATAATCTTAAAGAGAAACTATAATCTAACAAAAACTCAACATGTACCTTATTAAAATGCTCATACTGCCTGTTGCCAAGTCCAAACACTCCATACTTAAGGTCTTGAAGCCATTCCCCCCTCTCTTTTCCCTATATTGCGGGTACGTATAACCATTAAGCTTGCAAAATCAAACCCCGTAAACAATTGCGAATGTAACTTTTATGCACATTCCAAATTAACCTCTGTAAACCACTTATAGAACCTAGCCGCGTTGTCTGTTGGCTCACCATCTCCGTAACTACACCACCCGCCACAAAAGCAAATTAGCGGACATAAAAAGCTAAAAGGAATAAAAGATGGGTAAATAATAACTATACACTCACGTGGCCAAGAAAAAGAAAGCCAATGATTCTTTCTTCAACTTCTCCTCGTATTCTTCATCTTCAGCTGCATAATCATCCTGAAAAAGAGAGAACAATCCCCAAATCAATTCTACAGATACCCCAAAAAAAGAAAAATATACAACAGAATATAAACCAAAATTAGATGGGAAATAGAAAATCAACAAAAAAGTGGATTATTTAAACGGGAAAACCACAGAACTACGGGGAAAAAAAAAAGATCCGGCATACCAAATCAACAACTTTAAAAACGGTCTTATCATACCGCGCTTTTGCTTCCTCAGCTAGAGCCTGTGAATGCAAAAAAAAAAAAAAAAACAACAATCAAACAGCCAATTCAGTCAATTTAAGCAATAAATGAGGTGAATTGTAAGTGGGCAATAAGAAACCTTCGCAAATCCTTCTGCAGTACCAGTTTGAGTACCGAAGAAGATGGTAACTTTCTTCTTGCCATCATCAATCTCGGTTTCAACCTCTTTAACAACCTTCTTAGGAACCTCCACCACCTTAGATTTCTGATCGTTAGTTCTTCTAAACACAAACACCACAATGCACCCAATCAAAACCGCGATCGAAGTCGTCAAAATCATTACAGAATCAGCCGACACGCTGGATGGGTCAAACTCGCCCTTGATTATCGCCGACATGAACTCGAACGGTGAAACTTTCATTGAAGCGCTTGGAGGTTGCATTTTTACATCAAACACAAAACCCCACAAGCAAAACAAAGAAAAGATGAGATCTTTAGGGAGAAAGAAAAAGATAATGGGTAGTCTTTGGAAAGAGCTCGGAGGAAGTGAGTTTGGTACGTTGTAGGTGGAGAGGTGAAGTCCTGACAGAGTAGGAGAGAAAATGAAGAAGCGTCCGTCGACGTGTAATAAAAGAGGGTAAACTTACACGTGGGAAGTGAGGAACTGTGGAGGAGACGACGCTTACCACACCAGACTAGTCAAAACTTACCTACAACATTAACCCAAACTTGAGGGTGTTTAACCATGGTTAAGGTTTGTTGTCTTGCAATTCGCAGCTTATTACTTGCATTACATGTTTTAATGCGTGGTAAAGTGTTTTAAAATTAAAGGCCTCTCTCTCTGTCTTTTTCTTTGCGGGTAATAACTAATAATACTGATTGCTGTCAAAATTCAAAATACTGCTCGTCTCGCGTGTCTTTTGGCCTTTTATTCTTAAAATTAATTCTCTTTTAGGCAAGAAAGAGAATATTCTAGGCAAGCCAATTCAATTGTTCAAATTTAAGGCTAAGGTGTGAACTGCTTTATATGAATAAAAGGGTACCAGAATGAACTGCTTAATACGTTTAATTTTAGCAAGTATATAAATAAATAAATAAATAAATATGGTTCTTCACTTAGACGCCCAATAATTAGGCTTGTTTTCTTTACTTGACCAAAGAATGATTAGTTGAGCTATTAATTTCTGTATCATTTTTTCAAACGGCCGAACCACCAGTTCGATGATATAATATTATTAAAAGTTTGGTCACCCTGTTGGACCAAAAAGCAATTGGTCTTGGCTGCAGCTGATATCATATATGATTAGGTGAGACTTTTATACTTTCTGATTAAAAAAAAAAAAGGGTATGTCACCGTCCATTCATGGACGGCACCAACACAGTTTCTCCTGCTCACTGCAGCATAACGAAATGAATTAACGCCTTGCACTTCTCTTCTTTATAGTCACTTTCCAACCAACTCATCTTGCAAGTTCAGTTTAATTTCGGGGCATGGACCTGAAACTAGGCCTGTGGACCTTTACTTCGAGTCTATATCAAAATTACCAACAACAGATTTTGAAGCACTTCTGGAAAGATCCTTGTATTGCGAGAATAGGACCTTTCATTACCTGTACGACCACTCCAATTCCGGATGTATTTACCAACCGCAGTGTCCAACAATTTGTTTTGTGACCACAGATGGTACGTAGAATTGGAACATCTTTCGTAGTTACCTCCCGATGTTGATTAATCGGGCTAGAGCCGATACATTTTCCCCAAAACCCTTCCTAAGTCATGATAAGTTAATCTGAGGTCTTTCCGATATTGAACAATTCACCATAGCTTTTATTTATTCCATGAAAATGGGTCACGAAGATGCCTCACCTCAGGATATTTGGACGGCAATCTGGCAGTAGAAGGGACCTCAACGCGTTCGCTCCTTCCTCTAGCTCCTCGCTGAAGACCGGTTACTCACGAATCAACAACGCATAAGTTTATACCTCACTACTGACGACATTTGTTATCACTGCCGAATGGTAGAATCTTCGATTCACGTAGTGCGAGATTGTGCCAGAGCTCTTTAAGTGTGGCACAAATTCCTTTTGAAAATTATTTCTTCTGACTTTTTCACTGTGACGTAACAGGAATGGATCACTACGAATCTCTGAAATCGACAACGCGTGCTTGGACGTGACTGGTCGATTATCTTTGGCACAACTTGCTGGTTCTTATAGAAATGGAGAAATTTGTCCTTGTTTGATGAACACTTCACTTGGCCTTACTCAATAGTTTCTTTTATTTTGTCTTATGCATATCTGATCCACCAATCCGCCGTATGGCAAAGCAAAATAGATGCCAGACATCGCCTTTAATAGAACCAACTCTTCGGATGGAGCACACCTCTCATGGGATGGGTTAAATTAAACACAGATAGAGTATGCAAACATTCTTCGTTCACAGCCACAACATGAGGACTGCTACGAGACATTGCAGACAACTGACTTAACGGCTTCACTCAAAATCTTGACTGGTGCTCAGTAGTGTCTGCAGAACTCTGGAGTGTTTATACCGGCCTGATACTTGCGTGAAATCTGGGATATCGCTAAATCGAGCTTGAAGTGGATTCTATCGTGGTGATAAATATCCTTTCTTCCTCTGTCAATCGTTCATGGGCTCTCAATCCTATTGTAATGAGCATTAACGAACTGTTTACTTGATACTGGACTGTTGCCCATCAACACATATATCGAGAGAGCAATAGAAGCGCCAACTGACTTGTTAAATATGCAGTTCATTTTGATATCGGCGTCAATTACCTAGACACTACACCCATTGGGTGACACTCAATCCTTCTAAAAGATTTATAAGGGATTTGTCTCCCTAGATTCATAATGTAATCTGTTTCGCTTTCTTTCCATTTATGAAAAAAAAGTGCTAATATGAATAATAGACTTTAAAGTATTAACTTTTTCGAAATTTTTATAATTTGGTGCCAAAATTTTTAAAGCTTCCACTTAAATTCTCGGTTAAAATTATTAGTTATGTTAATATTTTACTAATTTAGCTAACAGAATCATTTTTATCTATAATATGTAAGTTTTATATATGTGAAAATTTAATGACCCGTTAAGCATCAACGTAGCTTAATGCACTCGACTCATAACTTATATTCTATAACCCATACTCACAACCCATGTCCATTAACTATATTTTATTTCAAAGTAACTACATCATCTTCATCCTCTGCGTCTCCTATATTCAGTTTCATCATTTAAATGTTAGATTATTTTATGTCTCATTTCACTTAACGATTTGAGTCCAAGAAAGCACCCAAGATAATGGTTATTGGGTATTATAGACTGGATCTCAATTGGGTCAAAGACCCTTTCCCTTTCTCTTCCTACAATGAACCATCATGATAGTTGGTGAACCAACATGATGGTTGGTGATTGAGTATTTAAGTGTTAGAAGCACTTATGAATAGATTGCTTAATAATTTTTTGAACCATTGGTGAATCACGTTAAAGAAAGGAAGCAGAAACAGGAATAAATCAACATCTGACAAAACATAAACGATATGGATACGGGTACGCAAAATCGAATCGATCTTATAATTATTTTACAATTGGTATCAGAGCCTTATATTGCATGATTTGTTTTCTACCGTTACGGTATGTGTTTGTCGTGATTGTTTTCGTATGAATTGAGTGTTTTCTTCATATACGACATGGATATAACAGAAAAAGATTACATGTTGTTAATGTACGAATATCACTTGATTTTCATGCGGCATGCTTTATCACCGTAATACATACAATGCGAATGAATGTTTGTCAAGTGCCAGAAACGAATATGAAACTTGATTGTTGACATAATATAAATAATGAGATATTGCTTCGGTCATGGATCTGTTATTATATTGATCATGCTTGAAATGGTTTTGGTATGAAAGAGAAACCGAAAACAAGATATGCTCTTCATAATGCTTCAAATGATTTTCGTATCCTCTATGATTATCAAGATAAACCAGAAATGCTCTGGGTACTGTGGAATGATTTACGGTATATAAAGAAACGAAAACTTCACTGTTATGGGTTAGAGTGAGAAAATATCCATGGATTTGTTTTCGTTAGTTAACCACCAAATTTATACACGGTGGATGTGTTTATTGTTGCCTCAAACCAAGGATATGGAACAGAAGGCAAAAGAAACATAGGAAAAGAATAATTAAAAAAACCCAGAAATGTATCATAGAGGAAGACGATGAACAGTGTCTGGTGCGTGCATTGCACGCGCCAGTCGCAGCCCTCAGGCTTCCAGAAGCAGACGGGTTTCCAAGCCCAGAATTGAGCTTCTGGACTTATTTTTGATAAAGTTTTAGGCCCTAAAGGTTATATTAGGTTTATAGATAAGTATGGCCCAATTATAAGGAATTTTTAATTCATAATTGATTTATACATAACATAATTTTGGAAATTAGTACCATATTATATATTTCTTTGGTACTTTGAATATTTTATATTATGCAATAATTGGAATTAAATTTTCCTAGTATATGTAGAATATAATACATGACATTATGGACATTTATAATAGTTTGTTTGTCACCAAAGTGACCAAACTAGTTATATTAACTT
>JANZLD010000236.1:28715082-28725274 GCA_026413575.1 Erythroxylum carthagenense
TAATGGGCCGAAACTTATTAGGGCCTAAATGGGATTAGGGTTTCTCTATAAATAGAGAAGCTTAGGTCTCATTAAGGATATGACACAATTGTGACAAAACCCTAGCCACCATTTGAGAGGAAAGTCGTGCAGTGTTCGGAAAGCGTTTCAAGACGTGCTAGCACACCACAGCCGTAGCCCAGATCGTGCATACTCGTGTGGATACCGGTAGAGGGCATTCACGCTTGCAGCGTCTTGGAATCCGAAAAAGAAACAACCCATCCACGAAAATAAGGTATTTTCGTACATCCTTGGTATTTTCGATTATACATCATGTTGTTGTATGGTTTTTCTACAGTGTATTGTGAATACTCAGGCCGTACGCGATCCAACAATAACCAACCCACGCATATGCATAGCCCCACACTTATACTTTTTTATATCCACAAACTCAACAATCAACAAATGTTCTACTAGCTTTAAGGCTTGAGAAGGACATTTGGTTAGGTTAAAGCATGTAACGTGGCTAATACATAAAGAAGAAGCAAATAAAGCTCAAGGGGGCTTATCAAAAAGGAAAATCATATAATGGGTAGGCTATTTGGCTAATGTAGTTTGGAAAAGCAAAGAATCCCTAATCATATCCATGTTAATGCATGTGATAAAAATATGGTCTCAAATAGAAATTTAATGCTAAATTAGGATGTACATGTCATAAAGATCACATATTATCAAAAGACAATGAGACTGATATAAATGTGTCAGTTTAATAAGGCTCAAAATCTCACTGGCTTTGCCTACCACTAGTCACACTCCTTTAAAGATAATGCACATCAACCAATCACAAGAGTAAAAGTACATGTTGAAGTTGCTACGAAATTATCTAGTCAATTCACACTCTAATCATGACTATAAAGTCCTAGAATTAACAGAAAAGAGAAAATGTTTGTTTTGTTGTTTTATTCTTTCTATCATTTTGATTGAAAACTTAAAACAAGTAAAGTAAACAAATTCAAAAACACACATGCATAAAAAAATGTGGAAATGCAAAGAAAAGAAATTTACGTCCCTTGAGTTGCCTTCCAAGAAGCGCCTTTTTTTAGAGTCATTAGCTCGACTTCTTTTTCTCCTCACGTGATAAAATTATGATCTTCTAGTGGCACATGTGGTTCCTCCACGTGAGGTTCTTCAGGATAAGACCTTGGATGATAATCCTTCACCTTCAGTGTCTTCCCTGTCTTTAGATTGTTCATCTCTACTAAGTCCTCACTCTCTTGGAATAATTCAAATGATTATTTGCCTTTTCTTCTTCGTTTAATTCTTCCAGCCTACTAGGTAAAGGTGAATGGTTAGTCTAAAAATAATTCCAAACTCAGTACTTACTTTCGAGCTAAATGATGTATCATATTCTACTTTGAGCTCCTCCTTAACTTCTTTGACATAAGCAATTCCTTGACTATTGCTCTCAAAATTCTCAAGTTCTTTATCACTCCGTAAGGTTTCTGTACTAACATCCAATGGGTACACCTCAGGTTGATAGATTGCTCCTCTTCATTTTGCAATTCCAGATAATTGATCTCCCCATTAAGGCAATACACCTTGTTGGAACCATTTCACATCTTGCTAAAATTGCAAAGTGTTAGCAGTGACATTATCAACTAATTCTTCCAAGAATGTACCTAAGTTTTGTTGGCTCTCCCAATTTTGAAAACTAGGCCAAAATTGCCTTTCATCTTGTTAGAATTGTTGGATATCTTGTTGGGTCTGTTGTATACTCTCTTGAAGCTACTACATACCCTATTGAAATTGAGGATTGTTAGCATTATAGTTCTTGATATAGTAGTCCATAGATGTACTAAAATTGTCATAAGAAGCTTCTGGTCTGTACAAGAATTGTTGTACATCCTGCAAACTATCTTAGAAGTAAATTATCCTATCCATAACTAAAGTTAGATTTATCAGTCTAACATTGGTTATAGGATTGAGAGTAAGAGTTAAAGAAAAAATTACTTCCATCTATGAATATTTTTTCACAAATACGAAACAAAAAATGAAAGGATCACGAAATAACTAAAAAGAAACCAATTACAAACAAACATATACAAAATACTAATTAAAATCACAAACAAAATCGAAAACATCGCACTCCTCGAAAACGACGCTAATATTGACAGTGTGTGGTAATGCTAGTCAAAATAAAAACTAGACTACTACTATAGTAGTGGTGAGTCTAGGTAGATCCCATAGAGAGAGTACGTAAAGTTGTTGAAATGAAATTAGTCGATATTTAGGTTTAAGGGGTTTTGGTTTTAGAAAGAAGAGAATAAAATGAAACTAGAATAATAAAAACAAATTAAAGAAAACATGCAAAAAATGATAAAAGTGTAGAATTCGGTAGGGACTCAGTTCTTTGGTTCAATCTCGGTCTATACCTTAATTAAAGATATCTCATTGATTTGTTTCTCTCAAAACTCTCCTAGCAAATATTAATCATAGGTTAATAATTAACCCGAGTTTTCTCTTAGGTAGTGATTAATCAAGATACGATCGTTAATTAATCTTAACTACAAAATAACCTATGATACAATCTCTAGATTCAATTGGGTAGTAGCATTACGAATTAGGATAATCGATTAATCAAGGTAATAACCACATACAATGCGTCATTTAACCTAGGTTATGTTATCCCTAATGATTACGAATCATTAATCACTACACATGAATTTCAACATAACAATTATGAATTATATAAAATTCTAGCAATGGGTTTGCAAATAAATGTTTCAATGAATGCATTAAAATCATCTTTTCACAATATCCAATGAGTTCACACACAAATAACTGAACAATAATAAGAATACGATTATCCATACACAAAACCTAAATCAATTCACATAGGATAACACAATCAATTTCTAAAGAGAGAAAGAAACAACTAAAACTAAGAAAGAGTGCTTAACCAAGTCATTGGCATCAATGTTGCCTTTGAATCGGCATCTGGAAGTTACCCCCCCATAGATCTCCTCATGGTGGAGAGCTTACCTCCATCTTCGTTCTCTGGAAGTTCCCCCTTAATTTAGCCCAAAACACCTAATTATTCTCAATTTTGCTTCAGCTTAAAGTCTTTTCTCTAAGAATGCCTCCTACGATACTTTTTTATTTATCTAATTAGTTTTTGGTCCTCCATCATTGTTTAATTCTTTAAGACCCTCGTTCTTATTTTTGCATTTCATTCCTACCTCTGCTTCATTTTGTTCTTATTTTCTTTAACAGTGTTGTGCCACATTTTCTACTCCTTCCTTGGCTGTGCATTGTCACTCCTTCATCCTAGCTACTAGCATGCTTTGCTCTTCTTCTCTTACTGCTGCGTTGTTGTTTTCTCTCTAGGCTTCCACTTGCTACATTACGTTTAGATCCTTTGTCACTATGAAGCCCCGCCATTTTTGTTAAACTATCCAGCCATTAAATTCATGTTGCATGGGTTGTCACATGAAATTTCCATGCCCAGTCGTGAGTGATTGCTCACCGTTGTGCATTAAATTTCTTTTCTTGTATTTAAATTTTATTCTTCCTGCTCTATAAAGACAAGTGAAAATTAATCTTTAAAAACCAGCCAAAATATAGAGCTTTCAACTCACTTTAATTTCTTTGCTCCCGAATTGTGCCTAAAATCAAATATGAGTCAAAGTGAGTATCTTAAGCAATTTCATGTCAGTAATTGCTAAGTGTTACGGAATAATTTCATAATCAATTAAGCACCTATCAATTTGCCAGCACTAGCTAAAGAAAAACCTTAAAGCTTTAAAGGCATCATGTAGAATGGATATTCATAGCAAGCATGTTTGCAGCATAAAGTGAAAGAAAGAAATAAAAAAATACTCACTACATCTTCCATTGTTGAACTCTACTTTACTAAAAATTCATTTGAGCTAAATGTATTCTTCACTGAAAGTTAAAATTTTGTAAATAAGAAAGTATTCAAATTTCCTTACTACTCGGGCACACTGCTTTGTTAGGATTGAAACAATTATGTTTTTAATTGATTCTTTCTTAATAGTTCTCTGATATATTTGTTAAGAACGATGATATCAATACTTTAATTACAAATGTAGTCAAATAGGAGGTGTTGAAGCTCATAATAGCAATAGCACACTTCGAATAAAATCTTACAATTTTTTGCTTCAGAATTTAGAGGTATGTTTAAAACTCACTACTTGTACATGTGGCTTTTGAGATGGGTTCATGCTTCCTATTCTTAGCAAGCTTAATTGCATTATTTAGTAGAATTTAAAGTTGGTATGTCAACTTTAATTTATTTATCATTCTTTACAAATTATATGTATTTAGTAATTTAGTAATTTACTTTTAATTGTATAGCTATATAGAAAAAAGTGAGATGTCTGATCGAAAATGGTTCATTTAATACTTAAAAGGAGTGAAGAGTTTCACAAAATTAGTAAAAGATCAAATGGGTTTAGAAAGTGAAATTCGTTGTCCATGCATAGATTGCTTAAGTTTCAACATTCAAAGTCAAGATATGGTTTATAATCACTTGCTAATCCAAGGAATAGATAAATTTTATACTCTATAGATTTATCATGGTGACTGTTCTGAAGCAAGTAATGCTAGAAATGTTGTTATAGGTGATGATGGTGGTAATAATAATGATGTAGATAATAGTAATATTAATGATGAAGTAAATGGTGGGATAGTAGAGATGTTAGAAGATTTGGGGAAATATATAGAGACTATGAATGATACAAGTTTGCCTAATACATTTAGTAGAATTATTAAAGATAATTTTAAGAAGTTATTAAAAGTTATGTGCATTTGAAAATTCACTTACCACACGAGGCAAAACTTTGCGGATCAGTTCAATTTCAATGGATGTTTGCGATTGAAAGGTAATTTATATTAACTTCATGAAATTTCTTCAGTTGCTAATGTTTATATTTTATATAGGTTTTTAGGCTCTCTTAAGTGCTATATGCGAAATAGAGCCTAATCTAAAGGCTCTATTATAGAGGTTTATATATAGAATAAATGCTTAACATTTTGTTCTATGTACTTAAATGATATGGATATAAGATTTAGTAGAGAAAAACATAACTTGGATTTTGATCAAGATGGTGGCTTGTCAATTTCCTCCCAAAAAGTAAGGCCGCTTAGAAAAGGAAACTATGGAGTTAACTAAAGGCGAACTTGAAATTAGCCATTGGTATATTTTAAACAATTGTGAGGAAGTCGAGATTATATATATTACTTCTAATTAATTATTTTATATTGAAATTTTGCATTCAACCTATATTTTCTAACATTAATTTACTTTTCTAAATAGAGATCACAAAGTTGAGTTTAGAAGCAAATGTTGAAGGAAGACATAAGATAAGCTTTCCATCATGGTTTAGGACTCGAGTAAGTTATTTATGGAATAGTATGAATAAATGAAAATTGTTAGTGAGATTAACTTTTAATTATATTTTTTCCATAGATGATATAGTTACACAACCATAAATTGCCAGAGGCAATTACAACATTATATGCTTTGTCATATAGACCTCATATTTTTGGCAAGAAAATATACAAGTTGCATTGGTAATGGAGTTAGGTTTCATATAAAAGGTCATGACGGTCGATTTAGAAGCCAAAATTGTGGGGTTGTTGTTGAGGAACAATATAGTGGTGATTTTATGGACTTCTGTGGTGTCATCTAAGAAATAATAGAGTTGCATTACGTCAAGGATAAATAGGTTATTCTATTTAAATGAAAATGGTTTAATTTTAGTGACAAAGGGATTAACATAAAAGTGAATGACAATATTACTAGCATCAATGCTAGTAACACATGGTATGATAATGAACCATTTGTGCTTACAAGTCAAGTGAAGCAAGTATTCTACCTCAATGACACTGTATTGTTCAAAATTTTCAACACCGAAATCTTTTTGATTTTTGTGAAAAGGAAAAATGGTCCAGTGGGTGAAGATGGTGATGATATGTATCAAGAGGTTGAATCAGAGCTGAATAATCTATCCCTTGAAATAAAAGATGCAGATATCATCATTCCATAGGAGAGATGTTAATCCTAATAGACTAAAAGAAAATGAAGTAGAAGCCAATTTTGTCATAGAAAGAGATGAAGAATGTATTAAGGATGAATTATATGGTTATGATTATACTTTGGTCAAATATAATTGATTGGCTTATTTTTTGAGTTAGTCAATATT
Source organism: Erythroxylum carthagenense (assembly GCA_026413575.1). Classification (NCBI taxonomy): domain Eukaryota; kingdom Viridiplantae; phylum Streptophyta; class Magnoliopsida; order Malpighiales; family Erythroxylaceae; genus Erythroxylum; species Erythroxylum carthagenense. The sequence goes on from JANZLD010000236.1 coordinate 28,721,289, forward strand.
GTAATAACCGCAAGTGCATAACATAGTTATAGCTAGTATCGGCAAGTATGGGTCAATCCCATGAAGAGGGTGAATACTAGTAATTACCCTTTTCGCTATTATCTAGCCTAAAGATTGATTTTAGTTTTTAATAAAGAAAATAAAACTAAGCATATAAAATAAAACAAGTAATGAAATTGAACATAGAATCTAAGAAGCATTAGGAAATTATCGATATCGAGTAATTAGTATCTTGGTTTCAAATCCCCCTAAACCTTAACAGATTGACCTTTTATTATGTAATTATTTGATGATTTATTAGACTGTGGAGACTTCTATGGTATGCTAATAGCTGACCTTGAGTGTACTAACAACTAATCCTAAGGTATCTAACTGAATTACTCAAGTTAAATCTTATAGGATTTCGTTCTTGATTTATGAGTCCCTCTAATAGGTTCGACCCTAATCTAGAAAATTTATATCATCTTATCTCTAGGGTTGCAATCAACTCCTTCTAATTATGGTAGATATATTCACACTAGGATTTCTCAATCTCTACGAATGAAATCAAATTATGATATGATATTCTTGAGTTATTATATTATAAATAAAATGCCTAATTAGATCACAATATATCAAACAACCAATTTTTCACTTCTTTGGACCAAAATCACACCTAGAGAATGAGTTCCATGTCTGGAATCGCCTCCCACATCTGTACTAAAACTGCTACCGACTACATTATTTTTCATCTCCCAAAATGTCTCTTTATAATGAAATTTAGGGTTCTAGGGAGATGCACAATCTGATGAATGATTGTGCATAACCAGAATTCTCTAGATATTGCAAAAGTGCACGACCTCAGATTTGTCGATTCTTCATTTTACACTATGTTTTTATCTGAATTCTTCTCCTTTAAGTTCATAAAGGCAATTATCAACTGTATACATACTTGGAGCGAATTAAGTATATTTTATACTATAAAAGTATAAAATATCAAGCAAAATAAATCAAATATGGGTCATAAAATACATCAAATATCCATTTATCAAACATACCCACACTTAAGTTTTTGTTTGTCCTCAAGCAAACCATAATCAAAATTATAAATTTACAACATCAATCCTTAATCAATCTCAATCTGTCCATTCATACTATACATCATCGTATCCTATTGAATCAAAGTAACATACAATCAGAATGAAGTTGTCCTAAAATTAATTTCCTAAGTAATATTAATAATAATCACATCAACAATCGCATTGAAATCAAAAGCTTATCTCTTTACACCTTCACCAAGATTTCACTTAATGTACTCAAGTGTTAAGTGTGAAAAACATCAAAACCCTCAATCAATGCATAGTAGAACTCTTACAGTAGGCTCGTAACAAAATCACATCTCCACCACTTATGTACAAACTAGAAAAAAAATTAAAAGGTCTTTGTAGGTTGTAATGGGGATTAGGTATGATATAAATGCGTTAATAAAAGGGTTAAATTAATAGAAATTTACTATACCTTATAATTCAAAACTTGTTTACAAGTAAAATAAGTCCTTTCATTGTAAAACTAATAGTACTATATACTTATTATTTATTTCTTTTATGATTTTTTTATATTAAACATTTAGTACCACACTTCAAGAAATATTGGACCTTTCATAAGTTTCAAGTCTCAACGAAGTAGATAATATAAATAACCTTCAGGGTTTAAAAAATAAAAAAGGTCTTCAAAGCAAAATTAAGATAAAGGTTAATATGTGAGTTTAATCAATGAAAAAGGCTAAGGCTCAACTTAGTTATTCCTAAAGGTAAATTTTTAGGTATGGTAATTTTCAAAGAAATAGGATGAACTTGATTCTATGTGCCTTTATCATATCAATGCTTCTAATTTAACAAATATGGTCTCAACATACATAATAAAAGCAAGTTCTAGAATTAACCTATTATGCAATAATAACACATGCATGAAAGAATAACAAGAGCTTTCAAAATTTCGAAAATTTTCTCTTTAGGCTCAAAAGCTCATGGAAAAAATATTGGGTATATATATGTGTCTCAATTTTCATTCAACTTGAATAATTCAATGATTACAAAAAACATGACTTAGAAAACTAATTTTATTATAACCATCATCCTTTTCCATACCAATTCAAGTCAATATTCATAAGGAAATATAACATTCATGGACAGATTCAACCAATTCAAGATATTAGTTAATAAAATTTATAATTAGGAGTATAATAAGCTTAAAGAAGTCATTATAATTAATTAAACCCATCTCCACACTTTAAGTTGTACATTATCCCTAATGTACACAATATAAGCATTTATGAATAAGTGAGAGGATTAAGTTGGAACTTTCCTAAATATGACGATTTTGTTCTAATTTTGATCCATCTAATATGAAACTAACATCCTTGTAAAATATAAATGAAAAGGATAAACAAAAACAAAAGAAATAATATAACAGAAAATAAAGTCATATACTAAGATGAAAGCAAATAAAAGATAATATAAAAAATGAAATAAAATTAAAACTCATGGATTACCTCTCATGCAATGCTTCTTTAACGTCAGTAGCTTGATGGAACCTGCATGTTTAATATCATCCTAAATCAATAATCAACGGGTTGCTTCCATTTGTAAGATAATATTAAGGACATAATTTATCAAATTAATAAATCCAATTACGAACAATAATTCTCTTTTTTAATGAAGAATTATTAATGAAAGAGGGAATAACAAAACTCCTTGAATCGTTGATTCTCTCAAACAACTTGTCTTGGATGAAGTGGGAAGCCTCCGTATTTAAGGACACTATTAACACCTCATTAGTAGTTTCCTTACTTAGTTACACGACCAGTTCTTCTTTAACTTCCTCTATCCACTCTTCTTCTTCTTCTTCTTGGATAGAGGTTTCTGACTCATCTTCTTCATTTACCTTCTGTTTCACCTCTACTTTTCCTTCATAGATAGAGACTTCTTCTTCTTCTGGAAGCTCTTATTGAAATGTCATTCCATTTATAAGGCCAACCGTTACCTTTTCTTCACTCTTGAATTCACGTCTCTTTGCTTTCATGTCAACAAGGAATTCTATTAATTTATTTGTAATACTTGCTTCCTCTTCCTCTTCTTCTTTTGAGAGCTCATCTTCACTACTAAGGGTTATTTCTATTCCAAAAGCATTAAGGTATGTTTCAATAGGACTAGGCAAACTCCCTATTAGTTTCTAGTTGATCGATTTGATTTAATATATTATGTATGAGCCTTTCTTTCCTGATCTCTCATATTGGATTCTTAAATAGACTTAATCATCATATCTTTCAGAGTTTTAGTTACCTCCTTACCTTCTTGAAATGTATTTTTATTCATGAAATCAAATGTTGTCCCTTCTTCGCTCTAAAATGGTTGGAAGCTCAGATTATACTCATCATATGCAACTGAAGGAAGTCTCTTATTGAATTCACATTGACTAGGTACTCTTTTAGTAAGGCATTCTATTAGTTGATCTGGAATACTTTCCTTTTCATTCAGAAGTTTTTTTTTGAAATATCCCTTCATTTATGAAACCCAACTTTGTCTTTCTTTACTCTGAAATGCGCATCGGTCAGCTTTCATTTTAGCAAGGGTTTTTATTAATTTGTCTTTCCAAGTTGGCTTATTGACTGGATGTGCTTGGTGCTGTAAATATTTAGTTGGAGTGTAATTGTTCCATCCATAAGTATAAGAATTGCTCCACTCTGAATTATACACATTCTCGTATAGCACACCTTGAGGTCGATTGTATATACTTGGTTGCTACAATGTATTAGTAGGTGCTTGGCATTCATAATTATATTGATAACTCCCACCAATGTCGTTACATGGCTTAAATATTGGTTAAGCTTCCAAAACCATGTGAGAACACCTCACTTTCCCATATGGTGATTGTTGGACCCCGATCTTTCGATGGAAATTAGAAATATTAAAATGAATTCAATGAGTGTGTTTGTATAGGATTGTGTT
>JANZLD010000236.1:28755039-28768188 GCA_026413575.1 Erythroxylum carthagenense
AACTATGAGTATACTACACATGCTTTTAAAGATGAATTGGTTGTGAAATGGATGTTTTGATGAGAATTGGAAGTTGACGAGTATAGAAATGTGTTTATAACCTATTTGTGTTAATAGATGAGTGTAGAAATGAGTTTAAAAGGAATTGAGAATGAGGAGTAGATGGAGTAGAAAAGGTGATCTTGGTATGAGTTGTGTTAAGGTGAGATTTGGAAACAAAATGGATAGTTGAGCTGGAAAAAAATTTAGCAGTAATATGTTCACTAAGTATGCTTCAGTGTTTCAGTAATAACTTTTTCTATGCTTATCTAAATAGGATGATTATTGATTTGGATTAAACTAGAGACATATGGCTACATTTTTTATGAAGACAGAATTTAAATTCTGTCTTTAAGAGTCTCAAAATTTTGACATGAAACTAGAAACTGGGTGCAACAAAATTTGTGGATGAATGTTTATGTTCTGTTATGTTTTGAGTGTATAAGAGAGTGTTATATTTTGGGTGTTTATGATCAAGTATGGACTATGATATGTGCATGGATGATGTTGAGTTGAAATTTAGTGTCTTTGAAGAATTTATCCATGGAGATGATAAATTAAATGAGTTGAGAATTGAGAATGAATAAAATTTGATTAGTGTTTGAATGGTTATGGAATGATATTGCATTATAAAAAGGTGGATTTGGGAAGATTAAGAGTATATGTTATGTTGGAATGGGTTTAGGATCCTTTGGAAGGGTTTTGGAGATGACAAATTTAGTAAACCCAAAGGTTACATGGTCAGGTCGTGTTGATTCACACAGCCCGTGTGTTTTTGATGCAGAAAACACAATCTGACTCGAAAGACACACGGTTTGACCGTGTGATTTCACAAGGCCTTGTGTCTCTAAATTACAGAATTTCACTTCTGGGTCTTCACAAGCATTGTAGATCTAGAAGTCTTCTTTCAAATAGATTTGGCCACAACTTCACCATTTGACCTCAAAATGAAGTGATTCTTGGAACAATAGATTCCTATCACACATTTTTACCTATCCATGAAAAATTGTGGCATTATAAATTTCTTTGGAAAAGTTTGATCGAAAGAAAGTGATAGAATCTGTTGGAAGAGTATGAACTAGTGTGTTTTCACTGAACATGTTTGGGTATTTTGGTTATATCTTGATCTATAGTCATCCAAATGAGATGATTTTTGATTTGGAGTAAAGAAGAGAAATAGGGCTACAAATTACATGAATAAGCCAAATTTTGACGTAGTCTCTAAGACTTCTAATTTTAGGATGGAAATTAAGTGTATTGTTCTATTTTAGTATGAGAACAATGGACTCGAAATTCAGTTTTGGAGAAATCTAAAAGTGATTGAATGAGTAATGAATTTTGATTTCAATGGTTTTATTGAGGTATAAACTTAAGTGTAAATTATACTTAGGTGAGTTTCGATATTGAATGAATTATGCCACGAGGATATTGGAAAAATACCCAGGATTGTCATGAACATTCATGGTACATATTTCATTGCATACATGTGCATTGTTAAACACTTATAATAGTGCAAATTGTGATATGTGTATGTTTTGCATGATATAGAAGATTGTATTGAGCACCGTCATCCTGAAATTTCCATACCTTGGAAGCAAATGCTAATCTAAAGCATACTGTGAGTATACTGAGATGGTCTCATTTCATTATTTGTTCTATTTTGAATTTTGTATTGATTTCCTACTGAATGCTCATATGAATGTGAACGATTGCGTTGCATTACAGATAGGAGGTCCAATATTTGTGATGTTGGTTGGGATATTGAAGTGCTACTTGTATGTGAACGGGATGAAATAAGTGTACATTATATGATTGTTAAATGCCAAACCACGGTCCGATGACAAATGTGTTTTGAAAGTGTATTTGCATATGTATGAAAGTGTGATTCTCAACTTAAATGTTGAATGTCGGACTAAGGTCTAATGATATGTGAATGTGAGTGAATGGGAATAAGCAATGTAATTGATGCATTCCATTTCTGGAATGCATGAAACATAATGGCTGTTGTGACCAGAGTAGCCACCGATAAGAGCTTAAAACTCAACGAATGAAATGAGCCTTGAGCTCAAAAGTGATTCAGAGCCTCAAGCTCAACATTTAATGAGCCCGGTATCCCCAAGTGGATAAGGGACAGTTATCAATGAGCCCTTTAAGGGACAATTTAGGCACTCGATCACAACAAAATAATAAATAGGAAGTGAGTCTCATGTGCACTGCATATACATAATGTGAATGATTAAGTATATTGAATGTGAAGTGTGAAATTGAATGTGAAATGTGAATGATGTGAAATGATGAGAATTATGTGTTATGTGACTGGGTGAGCTATCAATGATGATCACTCATTGAGTTCGCAAAACTTATCCAAAATTTACAAATATTTTTCAGGACTCCGAAGAATACCCAGTTAGGCAAACAGGAGTATACTTACTGCATGCAAGGGAAAGATAGAGGTCGGGATCACTTTGCGTCTGCATTGAATTTTTTCTTATTTTTGTATAAAATTGTGTATTCTGTGCATACTGTACAATATGTATATGAATGATTTTGAAATGAAATAACTTTCCAATCTGGAAAGGCTGGTAAATGATTTTGCAATGCAATGAAATTATGACTGTAAGTATTTTGTAATTGATTATGAAGTGTACTAATATTATGATTATAAGTGTTTTGACTTAGAAACGGGCCCAAATGGAAAGTGAAATTTTGATAATTTATGTAATGGTTGATATGTTGTAAATGCAAATATTTACGAAATAAAGTGTGGCCAATTTTAGAATTGATTTCCGCATATGTATGCATTGCTTTGTTTTAAACAAAAACTTTGTATTGAGTATTTGAATGAGTGAGTGCTCTAGCATGCCATCCTCATGGGGCATAGACTCAGATATTACCCAAGATGTCGGGTTCTGGTCCTACAGGAGTGGGGTGTTACATTATATGGTATCAAAGCCTAGAAGTACTATCTTATATAAGTGTTTTCTAAAATATGTGTCAAGTTACATGCATTTAAGTCATGTCATAGCAGACAGTGGCAACTGATCCCTATTCTGAGTCACATGAGTATGAGTTACACACATGAGCATGTATTAAGTGTTTAAGCTAATAGAAATAGTGAGGAAAGTAATGATATGTCACAATGTGAGAAAATGAAGGTCGTGTATATTTAGAAATGAGAAATAGTATATGGTTGATTGTGACAGATAATGAATTAAGGTATTTGTATTGGTGGATGTATTATTGAATACACCATCAATATTATACTATGGTGAGATGCCTTTGGATGTGATACAGATGTAAATACACTGTCATGGATTGTTTGAGGAAAATAAGGGTATAAGTAGAATTGATGAGATTAAAGAGTGCAAGTCAAGTTGAAAGTGACCTTGAGAGGTTGAACTTGGACTGAAATGATTGTTTGAAAAGTGTGACAAGAGTTATAATCCCCCATAAGCATATATTAGTGGAATTGAGGTTAGAATTTCATAATGATTTTTATACATTTATAATTCTGAACTAATTGAAGAGGTACATGTGGAAGATAAAATAAATGACAATAGGAAGATAGGATAGAAAGGGGAAGGGAATAAAAAGGGAACCAAGTAGGCATAATTGACTTTACGAGAGATGAATGGTGTGTAGTAAGGACAAAGTTAGAAATGCATATAAGAGAGGATTTTATGTGCGCATGAGATTAAGAAAAGATGAGGAATCTAATGGGGAAGAGTGAATACACTCCATATGGTAGTTGAATTATCATGAAATGATTTAACACAAGAAGAGGTAAATTCATAAAAATTAAGGTAAAGTTGGTGTTGGCATATATCAATGTAAGAAACCCCCGATCATGGTAAGGCTAAAGAGAGAAATATTGTCTAGAATCATTTGAGATCAAAGTATTACTATTGTAAGATAATTGGTGATCTGTTAAAAATAAATCTCTAAATAGAATGGGATGAATTTGATTATACACACGTAAGCATATGCGATTGTGTCTACTACATCATTGAGTTTTGAAGCATAAATCATTGACCATGTACAAAATGATAGAAATTGATCTTCTTGAGGTACTAAGAATAATCGATAAGCGATGATTAAGACAGTTGATTGATAAGGATTATATGAATAGTATCAATGATAGTAGCAAGGGAGTTTTTTTTTTGAAGAAGAATTTCCCTAAATTAGGTTAAGTTGATCAGACCATTCAATTTAAGAGTGATAAATGAAGAAATAAAATAGAAATGAATATGTAATGAATCAAAAGTGAATATTGGTGTCATATCCCTAGCGAAAACTCAGGCATGAGAGGTAAAATATGCTATGGAGAGTGTATACAATTTGTTTGATGTGAAGTATTCAATTATATGATTGGATTATTGACTTTAAAGAGATATTATTGCTAATGTGAGAAGGAATTAGGTCCACATTATATTCTATGTAAATATTTTCAAGAGACATAAATTATATCTGATGAATGTGTTACCAACACAGGAAGTTATGACTGCAAATAAATTAAAATGTGTGGAGAAACTAGTATGAATGAACGGACATTAGAATAAGTCAATATAAAATTAGAGGAAATAGAATGAATTGAGAAAAATCATTCAAGAAGAAGAAGTCAATTGGGAAAATCGAAAATAACATGAGACAATAGTACCTCATTGAGGAATTAGAAACTTAAAGAATTAAGAGAACAAATCATGAGCACAAGGAAATTTGGATTATATCTGTTAGAATTAACCACGCCCCTGACGGTATTATAGTAATGAAGATTATAGTGATCCAAGAAAAATTATATCGATTAGTGACTATGATCATAAAGGATATTTGGAGAATATTTAAAAACTGAAGAGAATATTTTGGAACATTTGAGGAAATCTTAAATATCATAAAGGTATAAACAATTATATGCCAAGCTTAATGAGAGTGAATCTTAGCTTGATCAAATAAAATGTGGATTGTATAATATCTAAACATGGCTTATTAGGAGACCCAAAGAAAAAAAACGTCTAAAATGTATGAATGATGAATGTAAAAAGAATTTTGAGGAACTATAACCTCAATGTTAATTATGCCAATTGGATTTGGAGATTATGTGGTATATAATGAAGTCTCGCGTCAGAGATTAAGATACAATCGATTGTAACGGTATAAAGTGATTTGGTATACTTAGGGACAATTAAAGTCTTATGAGTTGATTTTGATACATAGTTTAGAATTGCTATAATAGTGATTGCCTTGAGAGCTTGGAGACATTAGATGTGCAGAGACATTTTGGGAATGTAGAGGTCCTTTAAGTTTGAGGTAATTATTGAGTATGAAAGGATTGAATATAAAACCAGGACAATGAATAGAGTTACTTACAGATTTTGATCGTACAAATGAATATTTTTCTAAAAAGCTAGTGTTGTATCTGATGCATTAAGCAGAAATTCCAATAGCAGTAAAGCATGAATCAGATATTAGGCTCACCAAATCTAGTGAAATAAAGAGCATAGAATTTGGGAACAATGAAGTACTTCTAGCTATTGAATTGAAGAGTAGTTTAATGTAGAAAGTTCAAAAAAGTCCAAATTGAGGATCCAGAATTGTGAATCTTATTGAGGAATTGAAATTGAATATGAATTTTGAGTCCGAATAGGAAAAATGTTACCTTGTGATTGAAATGAAAAGGATGTGTACCCAATGAAGAGGATTGAGCAAAGATGTGGTTAGAGAGAGAACGAGTAACAACTTAAGCTAGACATCCTAGTAGGAATACATCGAAATAGTATTTAGCTGCTAAGGATGTAGAAACAAGTGACTAAATGTTTGAACTACCAACAGTCCTAACTGTTGGGGATATGCTTAAGGGTTATATTTTGGAGTTCATAGGAATATGAGATAGATGTATAGTTCTGATTGACTACCGGCATAACAACTGTTATTATAGTGACATCATTAAAATACTATATAAGGTGTTGTACAACAAAAAGGAGTCGCTCACCGTTACATTGAAATGAAGAGGGCCTAAACATGGTAAAAGACCAGAATTGATTCGAGATACTATTGATGAGTGAAATGAATCTGTAATAGGAGTTAAGTGATCCAAGATAATGATGAATGAGTTAAGTGGATCAACATCGAGGTTATGGAATATTATCAGATAGACATAAGAGTTGAGTGTATTAACACCAAAGAGATGTAAAATATTAAGCGAAAGATGAAATACTTCTAAGAGTATCACCTTGCCAAGGTGTGCTTAGATAAAGATCGAGATGTTCTCTGATTTGGAAAAAGGATGAACTAACTTCGAATTGTACTAGTCCACTTGAAGTTATTAAGAGCATGGGACCAATAACTTATGAGTGTTATTATCAATAAAGATGCCTCATAATTATAATGTGTGATATGTGAGTATGTTAAGAAATAATGATATGATTTGACAGAGATGTATTGACAACTTGCAAAGTGAAGAATTGTGAGTAATTTTAAAAATATTGATGAAATAGTTAAGATAGTATGATGTCTAAATAAGTGATTAAGAGACCTATTGAGTATATCAATTGTGGTCGTTTGGAAGAAAGTATTTGAATGGTGAAGTTATATGGAAAACAGAGGAGCATATGAAGAAAAAGAAAATTACCCCTGCCTTATTGATCAATCAAATATTAATTTCGAGGACGAAATTTCTTTTAAGGAGGGGAGAGTTGTAACATCCCGTTACCTATGTTAACGCTAAAATAGTAAAAGTGAGAGATTATTGAGAAATTAGAAAACACATCTCACGCTCATGCATTACACAAGATGCACATACATATGAATATCGAATCTTTGCACGTAAAGACAATTGCACATGCATTCATCGACAAATTCTAAGCATAATTGTTATACATATGTATATTGGGAAATGTGGTTTTTACATGTTAAAAATTGATTTGGGGAGTGTATAAATTTATTTAGAATTTTTAGGAATTTTTGGAGAAATTTCTGGAAATTGTTGAGTATTTTAGTTAAGAAAAATTGCCAAATGGCAAAACAATTATTAGATGATAGTAGAAATTACTGTCTAATGGCGATAAAAATTTTGATAAAGGACTTTAAGATTTATTGCAAGTGTCATTGAAAATTGGAGAACAATTGGAGTAGAAATTGAAATTGATGGGACTAGTTAAATGAAAGAACCAATCAAATGCTTTATGTTAGGCCTTCGCATTAAGCATGTTTAATTCATTTTGAGGTTTAGTTGATAATTTTCTTTTGGTTAGTAATTTATTTTGAGGTTTTAGTGCTTAATTATTGGTAATTAAATGAAGGGATTAGTTTAAATTAGAGTTAAGTTGTTAGAAATTTAAAAGAATAAGATGAATGGAGGGTAATTTGGGAAGTTTACTATGTTTGTCAAGTCAAAGGCTTTTAAGGAAGGCTTATTTGGTCCTTTGAGTTTAATTAGAAAAAACAAGAAGAAAGAAAAGCAAAGCTAGTAGTCGTTTATGTGAGGGAAAGGGAACAAAAGTGCAAGGAAAAGAAAGGTTTTATTGAAACAACGTAGTTTTGATATAGGTTATAAGTTAAGAAACAAACCTTCCCTAAGTCATTTGAAAGGGAAGTCACGAAAGTTCCAAAGAAAGGAGGAAAGAAGGAGATTTTCGGTTGAGTGAAGAAGAAGAAAAAGAAAAGAGGTTGGATCTTTGTGAATTCTTGATTTAGATAGGTGATTCTAAAAGTCCTCTAAGGAGGAAAAGGGAAATCCTCCATTAAAAGCAAAAAGTGAATTTTCGTGGGTGCCATATAAGGTGAGTGATTTTGGGAAATCTTTTGGATTTATGGATGGATTTTGGTATAAATGGCTTAGGAAATTTATAGGTAAGGTTTGATAGGTTTATTTCCATGTTTTCATCTCCTAAGAATGGCTAATTTTGGACATCTCATGTTAAATTGGAATTTTTGTGCTTGATAAAGGTGAAGGGAGGAAATTGGAGGTAGAAGAAAGGCAAATTGATCAACCTCAAAGCTAAAGGACTTAAGGTGGGTGATTTCTTAATAATTGAGTTAATAGGCATGTTGAGTTCTTATAATAAATGCTTTTAATGCTTTCAAATGTTTTGTAAAGTTTGTATAAATTACTCTTTGTGATGATTTAAACTTGAATTAGATGTATTTTGTATGCAAATACATGTTGTAAATTTTTGAAAAAGATTTGAATAAGTGATTTCGGAAAAATGCCATTTCGGGCAAGTATGTGTGAATTATGTGAATTGCATGATTATATGAGTTTGGGGTGGTCCCTTAAGAGTCAGGTGCACCTGTCTAATTATAGGCTTCTCCCGCCTGCCCGCTAGTGGCCTTGGAGCTCCTCACTAACTCCCATAAGTTTCACGGCTACACATGACCGCTTTACAGGAATGTGTAGTACATTCCCTTGGACCCACCCAAACCAACTTATATGTGATTAAGTGATATGCTTGTCTATGTTTGTTTTTGTATGTTTATGTTGTTTTGATCAATTGAACTTGATGGAAAATTTCCTTATGGCAAAGATGTTTTTGGTTAAATTGCTTGAAAAATAAAAAGTTAAAGGATTTGGCAAGTTTATTCTTCATTATTAAGCTATTACCCATGGAGCCGTCGAGCTCACCCCCATTTTCCCCTCCACAGGCGACACGCAAGAAAATGAGTAAAGATACCGGACTGCGGCATTACTCCTGACCATTTTTGCTTTTGAAGTCATCTTTTGGAAACAAGGCTTTAGACTGCATTTTGGAGAATGGACTTGCTTTGTACTTTAACTTTTGATATTTTGAATGTAATCAAGCTAAAATTCCCTCTAAAGCTTCGTATTAACTCTTGTTTCCACGTAAATGCAACAGATTTGAGTTTTAATGTATTATTGTGTATTTTGTTCATAATGTACTGTTGTATGGCTTAAGAATGATTAGAGTTATAAGCTTGCGTTTGCTGCAATTTGAGTAGTTGTGGGAAAATTGGCTTAGATTGTGTTGAGGAAGATTGGATATTGAGTTTTCTTTATGCAGGTAATGGAGTTTAGAGGAGAAATTTGAAGTTTTGGCTAGAGCACTTTTAAGGGAGATGCTGTCCATTTTTTTTTCTAAAATCTGACAGAATTTGATTTGTATTTTAGACCTTCTTAGAGCTTGAATTGAATTGAGATGTCTTCTTGAAGATTATAGTACTCATTAAGAGTTTTCCAATGATATAAAATTTTTCACTTTTGGACATAGGATGAAGAAGTTATAAGGTTTGAGAGATTGCAGTTACTGTGCATATGGCTATGTTTACTGTTTCATTGGTTCTTATATGAGCAGTACCTTTTAGTGAGTTTTACCCCTTGTAATGATGGAATTTATTTTTGCATCCTTCATGAAAGATGTAAATCATCTTGTTATCTTTCCATTGAGGTATAATATGAAATTTTAGGATTTTGGAGTAAGAAGTTATGAGGATTGGAAGAAGATAGCTATTGTTCATTTTGTTGTTCATAGGACTTGTGTGTTTGTGATAGCCTTGAAGATTGTATGAAATTTTGGGTTATTGATGAACCAATTAAGTAGAAATTTGAGTATTTGGTGAGTTGCACTTGGAGTTTGAGTGATCATGAAGTGCTTAGGCTTTTTAATGAGTGAATTTGAGAAGTGTGCAAGTGCTTATAGTGTTAGGTTGAAGATGAGAGGCTTGGGAGAGGGCATTGGGGGCTTTGGGAAGTCCCAGTGTCCGTTAAACGGACATGGATGTCCATTTAATGAACATTATCAAGTGAAAAAACACTCCTTGGCCAGTCAATGTCCGTTTAACGGACATTCTCGGGTCATTTGGCATCCTGCACTCGATTCATGTCCGTTAAATAGACATGGATGTCTGTTTAACAGACATCTATAGGAAAGATGATGAATTTTGATGTTGTTAGAGGCCGAATCTCATTTTTTGGTCTTCATGAGAGTTGTAGAAATATATGTCTTCTTTCTAATGGTTTAAAAACTAACACAATCTGATATCTATATTCAAAGTTATGATGATCGCTCCAAGAGAGGTTCAAATTGATTTAGGGTGTGAACATAGTCTATTCCATTGGGCATAACTCCCTCATCCGACCTCCAATTAAGGTGAGACTTAGACCAATCGATTTCTAAGGCTTATATCTTTCTTCAAATAAAAATTTGTATCATTTTGAGTTTAATTGAAAACGTTTTCATTAAAGCAAGTGAGAGGTCGGTACGGAGATCATGTTTGGGGTATGAGCCCTTTTAGGCTTTTTAAGCATATCTTGAGTTGTATAACTCCGTTTGAGGTGATTCCTGATTCAAAACAAACTTAAGAATTAAAGCTACAATTTGTATGAATAAGTCAACTTATGATTTTGGTGGTTAATTAGTGTGCGCTTACCACGAATGTGGAGTTACAGCTAATTACCCTGCAAGGTTATAAGCACAAGGTTCATGATTTTGCAGGTTCAATTCAGGAAACAAGTTTAATTTCGTGGTGAGGAAACCCTCCCTCGTGGGTTGTGCATCTAGATGTTATGTAGGACGTCGGACACGTGCCGCACCGGGGAGGGGTTCCAACACTTATGGTATTAGAGCGGTTTAGGTCCGGGTTGAAGGAGAAATTAGGGTTTTTATGCCCCGTTAGGCATTCTTTTAAAAGTGCGTTATTTACATGGTTTTACATTGTTTTAAATTGTTTTACATGAGTGAATATTGATTTTGCATTATTTAAATCGGTCTATACACTTTGGAAATTATTTTTGCATAAACTAAAGATTTTCAATGGATTTATCTTGAAGGAGTAAATATGCCACCTTAGAGTAGAACTCGAGGAGCTCGGCTTCATTCTCGCTCTCGCCAGGGGAGCACAAATGAGTCCCATGTCCCATAAGATGCGGGGACACACTCTACTTCTGACTCTGAAGCACCTAGTGTGCAACCTGAGGAGTTGCCTCCTCCTCCTCCTACTACTATGCCTGCGATGGATCCGCAGTTCTTCCAGGCCTTTTCCCAGGCTTTCACCTATGCCATGGGCCAAGGCTCTCAGGCTCCGGTGCCAGCTCCAGTGGTTAGGGGCGGGCAGTATGACAAGCTACGGAATTATGGAGCGGTGGACTTTAATGGTACCACCAATCTAGAGGAAGCTGAAGCTTGGATGAAGAGGACAGAGAGGGTCCTGGTGCAGATGAAGTGCACAGATGAAGAGAAACTGGAGTACGCAGTGAGCTTATTGCAGGGGGGATGCTCTTCACTGGTGGGAATCAGTGTCACAGAGTCAGGCTGTGCCATCAGTGCTTACATGGAGGGACTTCGGGGAGCTATTTAGGAAGAAGTATCTTTCCCGGGTCTACATCCAGGAGAAGGCTCGAGAATTCTTGAATCTGACTCAGAGGGAGATGTCTGTGAGTGACTATGAGTTGAGATTCACCTAGTTATCTAGATATGCACCTCATATTGTGGCCAGTGAGGAAGACAAGTGCCGCAAGTTTAAGGGAGGCCTCCACTTGGGAATCAAAGAAAAGGTGATCATTCATAACTTCTCTTATTATCAGCAGCTGGTGGACGTTGCATTCCAGGCTAAAAAGCTGGAAAATATTAAAAAGGAGGTGAGCAGGAAGAGAAAAGGTAGAGAGCAGACATCTAGGAGAGGGGACAATGTGCAGACAGCTGTTAGGGGTGAGAAGAGTTTACGTACTCAGAGTCAGGGTGGCAGTAGTGCTACTAATCCGGGCAAGCTGTCCAGGGCAGTGTCAGTGCACGCCTCCTCAGTGGGAGGAAATAGCAGAACTGAGGGAACCAGGAACCAAAACCCCCAATGTGAGCATTGTGGGAAGCTACATCGGGATGAGTGTTACAAGCTGTTGGGAGCCTGTTTCCGGTGTGGAGAGAAAGGGCATAAGATCAAGGATTGCCCTCTGATGACTAGAGGGGAAGGATCTCAGCCACAAACTCCGAGGAGAGCAGAGACAGTAGGGATCAGATCAGCTGCTGGGGGTGGGCAGTTCTGGGTTAGTGAAGAAGTCCATTCCTCCTGGGAGACCGAGAGGGCAAGCACGGGCTAGGGTGTTTGCCATGACACGAGAGGAGGCTGCATCCGCACCGGAAGTTGTTACTGGTATGGCTCAGCATTTTAATTTTGATGTGTATGTTTTATTTGATTCTGGTTCCACGCATTCCTATATCTCTGTAAGTCTGATATTACCTGGGATGCAGTCAGATCTTTTGGATAATTTTCTGCTTGTTAGTACTCTGTTAGGGAGGAATGTCATTATAAGCCGAATCTTTAGAAATTGTGAGCTTGTTATCGAGGGATCTAGCTTGATAGTGGATCTACTACCTCTAGATCTGAAGGGGTTGGATGTTATTGTTGGAATAGATGTCACGGAAAAGTATCGGGCAAAGCTTGATTGTGGCCTAAAAGAAGTAGAGTTAGATCTGGGTGATGGTCAGAAAGTAATTTTCAGAGGGGACAGAAAGATAACAATGCCAATACTTGTTTTAGCTTTGTTAACTGATAAACTGATGGGAAGAGGCTGTGAAGCCTTCTTGGCGTGTGTCATGGATACCGGTTTGAAGGAGAGCAGGGTGGAGGATATTCCCATTGTGAGGGAATTTCTTGATGTGTTTCCAGAGGAGTTGCCCGGTTTGCCACCAGAGAGGGAGATTGAGTTTGCTACCAACTTGGCTCCCGAGATGGCTCCTATTTCTATTCCACCCTACAGGATGGCTCCAGCTGAGCTAAGGGAGCTTAAGAAGCAATTGGAGGAGTTGTTAGAGAAGGGGTTTATTAGATCAAGTTCCTCACCTTGGGGCACACCGGTCTTGTTTGTTAAAAAGAAAGATGGAACCTGGAGAATGTGCATTGACTACAGGAGGATCAACAAAGTAACAGTGAAAAACAAGTACCTTTTGCCTCGAATAGATGACTTGTTTGATCAGCTGCAAGGGGCAACGGTCTTTTCTAAGATTGATCTTAGGTCTGGCTACCATCAACTCAGGATTAAAGAGTCTGATGCGAGCAAGACAGCCTTCAGAGCACAGTATGGCCATTATTGTTGGACCCCGATTTTTGAGTGAAAATAAGAAATATTCAAAAGTGGATGAGTTGATTGAAATTAAGTTGAAAATC
>JANZLD010000236.1:28793172-28803576 GCA_026413575.1 Erythroxylum carthagenense
ACCAAATTAATCAATTAGAAACGGCGCTAATATGTATATATACATATATCTGTATGTATACATATATATATGTAGATTTACATATATATATATATATATATATATATATATATGTATATGTACATATATATGTATATATATATGTATATGTACATACATATATATATATACATATATATATATGTACATATACATACATACATATATATATATATATATATGTATGATGAAATACAACAACGTAGTGATTTTGTTTATAAATATGCATACATTTCCTATATGAATATGATTTCATGTAATCATCACAATCATAAATCACAATTAATAGTGCAGGACTAACGAAGGACCCTTGACATGCCCCTTACCCATGGACTATATCCATAAGGTCTCACATGTTCCACACAAGTCATTTGGTTTAAATGTAATGGACTGTCGCTCGAGAGAAACACTAAACTAAATCATCATAGACTTACGACGAAATGATTTCTATCAGAGAGTAAGCTCAACTGAGCCACCATAATCATGTCACCATAGCAAGTACTATATATTAATTGGTGCACGAGAGAAAGCTTAACCAAACTAACTCAATAGTTTTGTATCTCAATTAATGGATTCATTAATGGATCAAATGCTATCCCAAATCCATACCCGACCAATTGACTCACTATGCGCACAGCCAGGTGACACCCACCAAGTTGCTCATGCCACAACAATCTTCCACATCATCACATATCAATGAAAACATAACATTGCACAATAAAAACATAACATTGCATAACAAAAATATATATACATATATCAAACCATATGTATAAGTATCATGCATGCATATGATAATGATGGTGATTTCCATGATGAATATGAAAATCAATTCTAAAGCATGCTTATAACCATAAATATTAACTCATAGGTAGAATGCACTCCTTCACACCAAATTGAGTGTCTTGAAGTGGAGGGTTCTGCTCCTGATTGATCTATTGAAAGAAAAATAGGAATGATCATTAGGATTTAAAACCTAAACCAATTTTAGATAAATCGAGAATAAGACTATGAATCAATAATAAGAACTCTATTTTCTATTTAAAAATAGCATGTCATGTTTTTATGAGGAGCCTACTAATAATTTGGTAGAGTTTTCCCTATGTAATGGACATTTCCTTTTTAAAAGAAGGGTCATTCTTGTAATGAACATACACTTCTATATCCACCAGTACCCATATCCTAATTTGGGCCTCTAAACTACATGTCCATGCTCAATTGAGTCCACATTTACATTGTAAAATTCATAATAAATCCAATCAATAATTTAGGTATACCAATTTCTAACCCGAACACCCTAATTTATACTTAATAATTCTAGATAGTCTTAATTCTAATCAACAACAACTCAATCCTTTCCAAATTTTTATCTCACAAACTACGATGATTTTAAGATGTTGCTTTTATGAAAATTGATCCATATAATATTTGGAAATTTTTAAATTTATTTCTAGCCATTTCTAGGCTAGTCAGAAAATCACCACTCTCACTAGAGCATGGCATACACGTGTCGCCGTTGGAGAGGTGGTGATCTTCACCACTCATCCAGAAATAACGAGCTCAACTCCAAGAATCCAATGGCACTGATCTTAAGTTAAAACTCCTCCTGGTTTATGTATATCGAAGGATTGAAACTCGAAGGTAACCCATTTTGTTCATCGGTAAAATGGGTTGATTGATGTCAAGTTACCCTCCTTTCCTACATTTTCAAGGTTGTTGGACATAATGGTGGTGTTAGTTTTGCTTTAAAATAACTAAAAATAGGAGATCGGTGACTTACCTAAATAAACCAAAATTTTCAGTCGTGATTCCTCTAAATCTGGGTTGTTTTTGATGAAATAAGTTTAAGGGTTTCATAGAACATCTCATGAGATTTCCATAACGCCCTAGATCATAGGAAATGGTGGTTGAATGTTTAAGGTATATGTGTCAGTTGGGAGTGAATAGTAATCCATCCTATGATTACTCCATAATACTTTCGACATTGGTGTCTCTCTTGATCTTAGCTGACAAATTTGACAATCTACTATGGCAATAGATTGTTCTTCTCAATATTACATGGCTGAAGGATATAAGAAGGATCTAAAATATACTTTCTCAACATCGACATATAAAATGATGGATGACTCTAGACATGTTAGGCGGTTATGCCAACCTATATGCCACTTCACCCACTATAAATTTAATCTCAAATAGATCAATATACCTTCAAGTTGGTTTACCTTTCTTACCAAACCTCATCACTCCTTTCATTGGTGGTGTTTTCGAAAATACCATGTCACTACTAAGAATCTCACATCTTTCCTCTTTTGATCCATGTAACTATTTTGTCTACTAAAAGTTGTTTTCAATCTTTATTGAATAATAAGGATTTTTTATAAGTTAAAGTCTTGTTAATTACCTTTCACCATTTTCTTAACATAAAGGTGATCTGCATTTTCTTCTATACAAAGCTTCATAAGGAGCCATTTCAATAGCAGCATGGTAGCTATTGTTATAAACAAATTCAATCAATGGCAAATGGAAATCCCAGTGACCACTAAAATCAATAATGCACATCCTCAATATATCCTCTAAAGTTTGAATAGTTCTCTCAGACTAGCCATCTGTTTGAGGATGAAAAGTAGTGCTAAAGTTCAATCTTGTACCAAATGCTTTATGTAACTCTTGCGAGAAAAATGATGTAAAGTTTGAATCTCTATTAGAAACTATAGATTGTGGTACCCCATGCAATCACACAATTTTGATGACATATAGCCTAGCCAATTTGACTCAATCAAATAAGTCTTCTTGAGAGGTAACAAATGTGCAGACTTAGTCTATCTATAATCACCCATATAACAAGAAATATAGTATTAGTGGGGCAATCTAGACACAAAATCTATAGTAAGCATATCCAATTTCCAATCAAAAATAAGGAGTTGTCATAATAATCCAAAAGGTCTTTAGTGCTCAAGCTTTACTTGTTGACATGTTATGCACCTAGACACAAATTTTGCAATATCCGTTTTGGTTCCGCTCCACTAATTTGAGATCATGATACATTTTGGTCTAGCATAGATGAATGATATGAGCCAAAAAAATGTACCTCTACCGTAATTTCTTTTCTTAGTTCATCAACATTTGGTACACATACCCTAGTACCCATCCTCAGATTACCATCACCATTCACAATAAAATCCTTAGGTGGGGATCTTTATGACTGAGCAACCTTAACTCTCTCTAAAAATGTTGATCTAAACTTGAATTATGCTAAAAAAAAGTTCTAATATTGATATCTTCCATTACAATCCTTAGTTAACTAACTTAAGCAACTATTCAATTAAGGTTCTCCTTACAAAGTTGATGTGATAATGACTACTGGATGATTTTCTGCTTAGAGCATTAGCTACTACATTAGCTTTACCTAAGTGATACAAAATAGAACAAATCATAATCTTTCAAAAACCCCATCCATATTTATTCTCTTAAGTTTAGATCTCTTTGTTCAAAAATGTATTTCAAAATTTTATGATCAGTATAGATCTCACAAGTCATGCTATACAAATGATGTCTCCAAATCTTAAGTACAAACACCACAGTTACCATTTCTAAGTGATGAGAAGGATAGTTTTGCTCATGCTTCTTTAGTTATTGGGAAGCATAAGCCACTACCTGTTTGTGTTGCATAAGCACACAACCCAATGTAACCCTATAGGCATCACAATACATTGTAAATCTATTAAATATTAAAGGTGAGGTCAAAACTAGAGCTGAAGTTAAGCTGTCCTTAAACTGCTAGAAACCATCCTCACACGCCTCTAGTTAAATAAATTTAGCATTCTTCTGAATTAATTTGGTCAAAGGTGCAATTATTCAAGAGAAATCTTAGACAAATCTACGATGATAGCCCGCTAAGCCTACAAAACTCAAAACCTTAGTAATAAAAGTAGGTCTTGGCCATTCTATGATAGCTTCAATCTTCTTAAGATCCAGTTGGATGCCATCTTTAGATACCACATTTCCAAGAAGACTAGATGATCCAACCAAAATTTAAACTAAGAAAATTTAGCGTACAACTGATGCTCTCTCAAAGTTTGCAAAACCATTCTCAGATATACTGTATTTTCTTCTTCACTTTTAGAATACACTAAGATGTCATCAATGAATACAATGATAAACTTATCCAGAAAAGGTCTCAACATCTTATTCATCAAATCCATATAGGCTACAAGAGCATTAATCAACCCAAAAGACATCACCAAAAATTCATAATGACCATACCTAGAACAAAAAGTAGTTTTTAGAACATCTTCTCCTCTGATCCTCAATTGATGATAACCATACCTCAAATCAATCTTAGAGAAACATTTGGCCCCTTAAAATTGGTTAAACAAATCATCGATTCCTAGAAATAGATACTTATTCTTCATCGTCACTTTATTTAATTCCCTGTAATCAATACAGAGTCGAAGACTACCATCCTTCTTCTTTACAAATAATATCGATGCACCCCACAGAGAAGTACTAGCTTTGATAAATCGCCTATTTAACAATTCTTTTTATTGCTCCTTAAGCTCCTTTAACTTTGAAGGAGCCATTTATAAGGTGGAATCAAGATAGGAGTTATGCCTGACACTACATCAATATAAAATTCAATCTTCTCTCTGGTTGCAAACTTGGCAATTCTTCAGGAAGCATGTCAAGAAATTCACATACAATTGGGACATCATAAACTAAACCTCACTCTATTAAAGTATCCCTCACTAAGGCCAAATACCTTTGACAACCTTGTTAAAACATCTTTTTAGCAGTAATGATAGATATAAGGTTTTGAGGAGATTCCCTTTTATCAACTCTAAACTAGAATTTAACATCATTAGGAATCTTAAAAATCACTAACTTCTCACGACAATCTAAGGTAGCAAAGTGCTGTGACAGCCAATCCATACCTAAAATCACATCCAACAATACTAAATTAGCCATTAATTCTCTACCCTCAACTAACCCTAGACAAGAAGGAAAAATAATATCGTTATTTAGGGATTCACCCAAAGGGGTGGCTACTGATAAAGGAGTTACTAATTTGGTTGCTTGCTACCTAATCCTTGACACAAACACAGGGGATATAAATGAATGGGTAGCATCTAGGTCAAATAAAACTCTAACATCAACATAACAAACCAATATAGTACTTGCTACAACTACATTAGAGATTTTAGCATCTTATGGGGTGAGGTTGAACATCCGAGCCTATATGTTGCACAGGAAATGCCAAACCATAGTTTCCAACCCAATACCACTAGTCTGGTAAGGATAAAAAATGGTGCCATGTATGATATGTCATCTCTCCATCTCTCTAGCCTCATCTATGGCACCCTCCAAAGTCTAACCCTCTAAATGAAGCCCTACATATACGGTACCCAAATCGATAACATAAAGTCCCTCTATCCATCTTTGATTAGTCATATCCTCTACGTATCACATTAGTTGATAAAACTCGGTGGTATAATCCTCAATCAACCTATCAACTCTCCTAAGGTGTAACAATTGCCACCTATAAGCATCTCTCTAGAGTGGTAGACAAAATCATCTCACGAATCTCTGTTTAAAGTCCTCCCAGGATAAGGTACTCATAATTGCCTGAATAACCTAGATAAAACAATCCAATACAACTGCCTAAATTGATAACTCAATAATGTCAATCCTTTGTAAATTTGTATATGCCGTTCTAGTTTGAGACTCAATACCATTGATAAAGTCCATAGCGTCCCCAGCACCATCAAAATTAATCATACCAATCCTGGTATGTAAGACAGATTTCATATCAGCCATACCTTGGCCTCTATTTTGAGTTATATGTTGCATTAAAAGGATAGTCTAATTTATAAAAACTATAGTATTTTGTAATCCCACAACACCAGCTACTAGAGTAGTAACATCTACACCCTGCATTGTTGGCTAACCCTAAGCTTGAAAACCTAGCTTTCATGTAGAGGTTTTAGGCCTAACCTTATGCCTTGCCAGCCTGGGTGGCGATGGAGCCATGACCTCTTTAAGAATCGATTCTCTATTAGTCGTCCCTTTAACCTCACGAGTTCGCATTGAAGTTCTTTTCCTCCTTATGACCAAAGAATAAGGAAATTCTTTAGATACAATAAAATTAGTAACAATACTACAAAAGGATGGAAGTAAAGGAAATGATTTTTTAAAAAAATATAATCTTAATGTCGCAATAGTTCAAAGAGAAATTTGACTCAATTATGATTAACCTAGCAACTCAAATTTAAACCTAAGGCTCTGATACCAAATTTTTCATGACCCTAACCTCAGACCATGATCTGTGTTAAAGGAGTAATAAACTCAAGGTTTACTTGACCCTTAGGAAGCCTAAAATGCTATCAAATCCTGATATCCATAATAAAGATGAGATTTCAATAAGATCAAACTCATACTTATAGTAATAAAACAATCTTATAATAGTAAAACAATTCTGACAATATCCAATCCTCAGTGTGCTATAACGTTAAGATAGTTAATATAAGGAAAATCCAAGATATACAAAACTACTATGACTTTAAAGTCAAAGGTCACCATCAAACATACATCAAATTGTTGAATAGGAAGATGACAGATGAAGCACCCTATTAGAAGAGATCTGAAAGGAAGATCCAAAAAAATTAGTTAAGGGAAGTCAGATCTCATTGAGTGAATTAATACTATGGTTATGTTATTATATTATGTAGCCTTTAGGGTTTCAAATGATAATATATGTATATATTTATAATGTATTACATCCATAAATGCAATTTAACAGTATAGTGATTTTGTTTATAAACATGTATGCATTTTCCATATTAATATCATGTCACATAATTATCACAATTACAAATCGCAATTAATAGTGGAGGACTGATGAAGGACCTTATGGCATGCCCTTTACACATAAACTATAGTCATAGGTGCTCTCTTCTTCCACACTAGTCACTTAGTCCAAATGTAGTGAACTATAGTCCGAGAGTCACATTCAACCAAGCCGCCATAGCCTTACTATTACATGATTGCTATCAGAGAGCAAGGTTGACTGAACTACCATAATTACGTCACCATATCATTTATCATATATCGGTTGGCATATAAGAGCAAGCTTGATTGAACTATCCCAATAGTGTCATATTTTAATCAATAGATCCATTAATGTATCAAATACTAACCCAAATCCATACCCGACTAATTGACTTATTGTGCACACAGCGTGGTGACACCTACCAGCTAGCTCATATCACAATAATCCTCCACATCATCACATATCAAGACAAGCATAACATTGCACAACAAAAATATGTATACATATATCAATCCATATGTCTAAGTATCATGCGTGCATATGATAATGGTGGTAATTTCTATGATGACTATGAAAATCAATTCTAATGTGTGCTTATAACCATGAATAATGTGATTCCTCACGCTAAACTGAGTGTCTCAAAATGGAGGGTTATACTCCTGATTGATCTCTAGAAAGAAAAATGGGAATGATCATTGGGATTTAAAGCCTAAACTAATTTTAGATACCTCGAGAATAAGACAATGACTCAATACTAAGGAGTTATATTTTCTATTTAAAAATGATGATGTCACATTTTTACAACGATCCTACTGAAAATTCGGTAGAGCTTTCCCTATAAAACGAACACCTCCTTTTCAAAAAAAGGTCAATTGTATACAACGTATGAAACTTATTGTGGTAAAGAATAACCAAATCAACCTTTAGTGAAAGGATAATAATGGTATTGAATTGTTAAATTTATATATGTTATGTGTTAGATGGAATAACAATTCATAAAAGGATGATTCTTATATTTCATTAGAAGTCTATACGATACAGTCATATGTATTAAATGAAATATCAATTTAAAATTTTGAAAAGTTCAAATTGTTTAAATCTATGTAGAAATTAAGCATTGATAATGTTGAAACATTTTGAAGAGATCGATGTGGTGAGTTTTAAAATTTTCAATTATCTATAAGGAATGAGATTCTTTGGTGAATACCTTCACAATAAGATTCTATAAGTGTATGGATTTATGTAAGAAGGAAAATACAATATGAGATATTATATGATACAATATTTATTTCCTCTATAACTATGCCTAGTACTATAACTTACCTTCGATAGTTTCAATTAAATCAATTAGCAAGATTTTATATTAGATATGAAGCACTAAGATTTTGAAAGAGTCAAAGTTAATGATTTAGGGATTTGATGCTATGTTGAAGCATAAATTATCTGTTATTTATAATTGAATTGGATAATAAAAGCTTATGAGATATCCAAAAGATTGGGTATAATTTTAAAGAACCAATTGTTTGTTCAATGTTAATTATAAAAGAATGGTTCTAAGGATAAGTATTAGGAGTAAATGAAATTTGAAATTTTCCAATCTTATAACAAATCTAATTAAAACTAGTGCCTTTGTTGATATATTAGATATATAACTAAAATGTTATGAGAAGTTGAAAGATTCACTTTCTATTGAATTCAAAAAGTTTGGTTTAAAAATGATTATGAATTTATCATGTCTTTAAGAAGTTTAATGGGAATATGATTCTCTTCTTCAGTTGGAGTATATAGAGATAAATTGCCTATAGACAACGATAATTCATATTTTCAATCATTGAAATTATAATTTTTCAAGAACAACTCTTATTAAACACAAAAAGTTAACAACTTAATTATGGAGTTCTATAAAAAATGGATACGAAAGTTGTTTACCTGTTCTAGTCCAAGTACATTGATAATGCACTTAAGGTGTTTAGTATTTGAGATATTTGATACTTATAAAGTATTAAAGATATTGATTATTCTATGTAAGAGTTGATATTTGAGTTCAAGATTATATGGATAGAAACCTTAGAAGTAAGTCTTGATTAAGGTATATTTTACTTAGAACAATATTATTTTAAGATTGGAAAGGTTCTAATGTAGCAATGATTTAAGCCATAATATATTTTTTATTTAGTAAAAATGATTATTTAGATCGATAAGTTCCTCACATTGTTTAAGATAATAATGAATTGTATAACATTAGAGTCTTTAGGTATGCAAAAGGAGTTAAAGTCTCATTAAAGATCCAAGTATGTATTTAGGCAATTTCTTTAAATTATGATGCTAATTAAGATATAAATTCTAATATTTAAGTGAGTACTCATTATAGAAAATCTTATAGAATTCTCTCACAAAACCACTATCTCAATAGTAACATGATTGTCATATGGTGATATCGTATAAGATACTTAAATTATTGACTTAGTGTAAGTAGGAGATTGTTGGTTTATGCTTACAACTAACTGGTTGTTTATAGTTTAGTGAAAAAATAATTTGTAAAGGAATTTTTATCTTATACATATTCAGATATATATGATAAAGTCCAGGGATAAATATATATTGTAAATGAAATTATGATAAGATCATTCATATTGCATTCATGTATTATCGGTAAATTATTCCTAATCATTGTTCTATTAAGACTGGACATTAATATAACATAAAAAAGACTAATATTCATTATGTTTTTCTTTATTAAGGAAGTTGTTAATCTTATAAATTAAAGTACAGAGACACTTAAACAAACATGTGAGTACTTGTTAGAGAACAAGTTAACTAAACCGACCCCATATGAGAAATCTATTTAGAACATTACTTGTATGTCTATAGAAATTCTCATTGTGATAATTATATAAGTGATCATTTGACTTTAGATCTCCAAAGTTATCTCATATGAGGATTGCTATATTTTGATACTACTTATGACATATTCTAGTCAAAGGTAGCTCAATTGATAGTTAGCATGTACCATATAAGGGTAGTTGAGTGATCAATATAAGATTCATCACTCAAAAGTAATTAGGGAGAATGTTTCACTATTCTCTATAAGAATTGATTCAAAAAATCCTTGATCAAGGTGAAATGTTGCTTTGTAAATAGTTTACTAATGAGATTAATATAATCAATCACTAATGGTAGAGAGCTAACATCATTGTACTCAAATAGAATAAACATTAATTTCATGTTTTATGTCAAATAGAAACATTATATGGTGAAATGATTGAATTACATGAAAAAAAATCATACACAGAAAGGTTAGTCAAAACTTGTTTTACATTCTTAAATATTTGGATGGTCATAATGTGTTAGTAGCTGCTAATCTTAATCTATGGATATAAATTATTTAATTAAAGCATTAAAGATAAATTAAAAATTTTAATTTAACTAATCATAAATATGATTTAGGGTTGTAATTTATATCCATTGTCAATATATTTTAGAACCAATCGGTCACAACAATGAACAAATTGAAGAGAGAAAAGAGATTTTAATCAATT
>JANZLD010000236.1:28813313-28825453 GCA_026413575.1 Erythroxylum carthagenense
TGAGTATTTTAATCATTTTTGTATCGATAATCGCTAAGTGAAAATAATTAAAAATATCAACAATTAAGCACATATCACTATCCAAAAAAAACCCTAATCCAATATCCATAATGAGAGTGATTTCAATTGTCCCAAAACAGGTTTAGTCTAGTTGAGGGCAAGCACTATTTCTGTCAAATGTCTTCGAATGATGGGCTCCGAAAGCGAGGTCTAACATTGTTTGGTATCAAAACTTAGGTTTTTTCTAGGCTTAGAATGTATAGTAGGATGAATTTTTATGTTAAGTGAATTGATTGATTGCATTAAGTGACATGCATATCATGCATACATGTAGGGATTAGGATGTTAAAATGAAATGTAGCTAATCGTTAGTGTTTCTATTGAAGGAATAAGATGCCACCTCGTAGAAGGACACGAGGAGTTCTGCAAGGATCAGTTACACCTAACTCTCTAACAAGAGAGGAGAGTACTGATGAGTCAGTAGTCCCAAGAAATACTGAGGCTTCTATCGAGCAAGGTAGTGAGCCCATCCGATCATAAACCCGAGAGACTCCTCTTTCGCAGAAGCAAGTGCCTGCTCTATTAGATCCGAGGATGTTTCAGGCATTTGCTCATGCCATGGGCCAGATACCGCAATCTTCCACTTCGACCCTTGTCAAAAAGGGGAAGCAGTTTAACAAGCTCAAGAAGTATGGCGTAGTGGATTTTTATGGGAGAACGGATCCAGAAGAAGCTGAGACTTGGATGAGAAAGACCGAGAGGATCCTGGACCAAATGGACTACGTGGATGAGGAGAAGGTTGTGTATGCTACTAGCTTACTTCAGGGGGATGCTCTACATTAGTGGGAGAGTTTGTCAGGGAGTCAGGTGAGACTGTCAGTGCTCGTATGGAAGGGTTTCTTGACAGTGTTTAAGAAGAAGTACCTATCTGAGGTGTATATTCAACAGAAGTAGAGAGAATTTCTGAGTCTCACCTAGAGGGAAATGACGGTGAGCGAATGCGAGCGTCAATTTACACAATTGGCCCGATATGTAGTTGAGTTAATGATGAGTGAGGCAGTTAAGTGTTGTACGTTCGATTCGGGGTTACATTTAGCTATCAGAGAGAAAGTGGTGGTGCAGAATTTTTGTGATTTTCAATAGTTGGTTGAAGCAGCTCTGAGGGTTGAGAGCATCAAGAATATAAAGAGCGCAGTGAGTTAAAAGAGAAAAGGGAGAGAATAATTCAAGAGGGGAGGTGGTACTTCTATGCCTGAGAGGAATGCCAAGACTTTCCTTGTGCAAACTGAGGAGAAGAGCAATGGGGTGAGCAGATCTAAACCGATGAGAACTTTTACTATTTCTCATCAAAGCTCTACAGCAGGAGGCAGTAGAAAGGGAGATGGGCATAAGGTACCCATTCCTAAATGTGAACATTGCCGAAGGTTTCACAGAGGGTTATGTTACAGAATGACAGGAGCATGTTTCAATTGTGGAGAGAAAGGGCACATAGCAAGAGAGTGTCCGAAGCATGCAAGAAGGGAGAGAACAAAGATGCAAGCTTCGAAGAGAACTGAGACAGTGAAGCATAGGGCTACAACTGATGTGGGCAGCTCTGATGTAGCTAGGAGGGTGAATCCTCCAGGAAGACCAAGGGGGCAAGCACTAACTAAAGTGTTTACAATGACACGAGAGGATGCAAAAACTGCTTCAGAAGTTATGACTAGTATGATTAAATTATTTGATGATGATGTGATTGTTTTGATTGATCCAGGTTCTACCCACTCCTTTGTTTCGTTGGGTAGAATTGTGTATGGTAGAGACTTGAGCCCATTGGATACTCCTTTGATGGTGAGTACTCCAGTCGACCAGTATATTGTGATTAGCCAAGTTTATAGAGATTGTGACATACTTATTAGTGGGGGACACATAGTGGTGGATTTAATGCCGTTGAAGATGGGAAGATTAGATGTGATATTGGGCACTGATACATTATAACAGTATCATGCCAACTTAGATTGCAAATAGAAGACAGTGGAGATCGAGTTGGATAATGGAAAAAAGGTGATGTTTATGGGAGACAGGAAATTGAGCTCATCCAGAATTGTTTCAGCCTTAATGGTAGAGAAAATGATGAGGAAAGGGTGTGAAGCACATTTGGATTATGTGGTAGACACGAAGGCAAATAGAGGGAGGTTAGAAGATATACCAGTGATCATGGAATTCCCATATGTCTTTCCCGAGGAGTTACCAACACTACCGCCACCTAGGGAGATTGAATTTCCCATTAAGCTTCTTCTGGGCACAATCCCAATTTCAATTCCACCTTATAGAATGGCTCCAGCAGAATTGAAAGAGCTTAAGGAGCAATTGAAAGAATTTTTGGAGATAGGTTATATTAAGCCGAGCTCTTCACCTTGGGGAGCTTCGGTCCTTTTTGTGAAGAAGAAAGATGGATCATTGCGAATGTGTGTAAATTATAGGAAGCTTAACCATGTCACCATTAAGAACAGATATCCGCTTCCACACATAGATGACTTGTTTGGTTAGTTACAAGGGGCAAGGGTCTTTTTGAAGATAACTTTCATATCAGGTTACTATCAGTTAAGGATAAAGGAGTCAAATGTGTTAAAGATTGCTTTTAAAACACGATATGGCCACTTTGATTTCTTGGTCATGCCTTTTGGATTGACGAATGCACCCGTAGCATTCATGGATTTGATGAATAAAGTCTTTAAACCTTTCTTAAACCAATTTGTCATTATCTTTATGGATAATATTTTGGTCTATTCTAAGAGTGATAAGGAGCATGAGGAACATTTAAGAATTTCTTTGGAGACACTTAGGAAGAACGAGTTGTATGTCAAATTCAACAAATGTGAATTTTGGCTAAAGGAAGTGACATTTCTTGGACATGTAATTTCAGAGCAAGGAGTACATGTGGATCTAAGGAAGATAGAAGCAGTTGTGAAATGGGAAGTACCTAAGAATGTAGTTAAAGTGAGAAGTTTCTTGGGATTAGCGTGGTATTATAGAAGGTTTATAGAGGGCTTTTCTATGATAGCAGCTTCACTTTAATTGACAAGGAAGAATCAGAAGTTCATATGGACAGAGGGGTGCTAAAGCAGTTTTGAGGAATTAAAGGATAGACTTACAACTGCATCAATTTTGACTTTGTCTTTAGGCAATGATGAATATACAGTGTATAGGAATGCCTCAAGGAAGGGGCTGGGTTGTGTGTTGATGTAAAGAGATAGGGTGATTGCTTATGGTTCTAGGCAATTGAAACCTTATGAGATGAATTATCCTACGCATGATTTGGAGTTAGCTGCCATAATTTTTGCATTGAAGATTTGGAAACATTACTTGTATGGAGTCACTCCCAAGGTGTTTACAGATCACAAGAGTCTTAAGTATCTGATGAGCCAAAAGGAGTTGAATTTGAGACAAAGAAGGTGGTTAGAGCTATTGAAAGATTATGACTTGATGATAGATTACCACCCGAGGAAAGCTAATGTAGTAGCGGATGCACTGAGTAGGAAGTCCACTATGGCATATGTGGAGAATACCGTCCTTTGTTAACAGAATTAACCAAACTTAAGGTGACATTAAGGCAAGTCGAGTCTGATTATGTGTTGGCTAACTTTAGAGTGAGACCAATATTGAATGAAAAGATTAAGGACTTGCAGGAGCAAGATGGGTATTTAAGTAGGCTTAGAGAAGGGATTAAAAGTGGTAAATCTTTTGAAATAGAGATCAAAGAAGATGGTTTGATGGTGGTAGGAAACAGACTGTGTATTCCTAATATGCATGGTTCGAAAAACGAGATTCTTGATGAGACACACAATGTGCCTTATGCTATGCACCCAGGAAGTACGAGAATGTATAGAGATTTGAAAGAGCATTTTTGGTGGAAAGGAATAAAGAAAGAAGTTGGAGGATATGCTAACAGATGCTTAGTGTGCCAGCAGGTTAAAGCTAAACACCAGGCACCTTCAGGCAAACTTAAACCTCTGCTGATTCCAGAATGAAAATGGGAGGAGATTACGATGGATTTCTTAATGAGATTGCCGAGGACTAGCAGGAAGCAAGATACAATATGGGTAATTGTGAATAGGCTAACCAAGTCCGCACATTTCTTACCAATTAAGCAGACAGATTTTTTAAATGCTTTGGCCAAGAAATACATAGATGAGATAACCAGACTTCATGAGATTCCAAACTATATAGTTTTAGATAGAAACCCCAGGTTCACCTTAAGATTTTGGAAAAGTTTATAAGAGGCTTTAGGAACTAAGTTGCATTGTAGTAAAACTTTCCGTCCACAGACTGATGGTCAATGGGAGAGAACAATATGGAAATTGGAGGCAATGTTAAGAGCTTGTGTTATCAATTTCAAAGGTTTAGGGGATGATCATTTACCTTTAATTGAGTTTGTTTACAATAATTCCTATCACTCAGGAATTTAGATGGCACCTTATGAAACTTTGTATGGTAGGAGGTGTAGAACTCCTATTTGTTAGGATGAGGAAGGTGAAAGTAGGATTTTAAGGCCTGAGTTGGTACAAGTCACAATTGATAAGATTAAAATGGTGAAACAAAGACTCAAAGCAGCTCAAGATAGATTGAAGAGCTACACGGATGCACATAGAAAAGAGATGGAAATTGAAGTTGGAGACAAAGTGTTTCTTAGAGCTTCTCCATGGAAAGGGGTTTTGAGATTTGATAAGAAGGGCAAGCTTAGTCCAAGATCTATAAGCCTTTATGAGATCATTGAGAAGATTGGGCTTTTAGCTTATAAGTTAGCTTTGCCACCGGAATTATCTAAGATTCACAATGTCATTCACATATCGATGCTCAGGAAGTATCGATCAGATCCTTCACATATAGTTCAACCTTCAGAGGTCCAATTAAGGGAGGATTTGATCTATGAGGAGCAACCAGTGGAGATCTTAGATTCGAAGGAAAAGGTATTGAGAAATAAGATTGTGAGGGTGGTTAAAGTCTTATGGTAGAACCATTCGAAGAAGGAGGCAACATGGGAGCCTTTGGAAGCAATGAAGGAGAAGTATCCACAGCTTTTCGTGGACTCAGGTAAGAACTTCAAGGATGAAATTCTTTGAGGGGGGAGAATTGTTGGATCCCGAATTTTTTTCAATTATTATCGATTTGTTTATTTAACTATTTATTTAGGTTTTAGTTCATTATTCAATTGTTTGATTATTTTTTTATTTTATTCATTAATTTAGTGGCATGAATAGAGATTTGAATTAGATGGAAGGATTAGAATTAAGTTAGAATGAATATGGGAAGGTTATAAGTAAGTTAGCTTTAAGGAGTTAGTAGATGGATTAAATGAAAGAAGAGGCAAAATGGGAAGGACAAGGTAAATGAAGGGTCAAATAGGGAAAAGACCATTAAAAATGGTTTTGAATTAGAAGAAGAAGAGAGAAGTGTCGTGAGAACCAAAGAGAAAGAAGAGAAAAACAAAAATAGGAGAGAAGAAGAGAGGTTTCAGTGAAAAAGAAGAGAAGAGAAATCAAGTTGTTAAGGTAGATTAACCATCTTTTCTTCTTGCTTTATTAAAGGAATGGGTTGTATTGAGGATGAAGGAGTTAGAGAGAAAAGAGGTTTGTGTGGGAAGAAGATGGATTAGGAGAATCCAATTGATTTTAGGGTTTCTAAACTAGATCTTAAGTTTTCTAACCTAGATGGACTATGGTTAGGTTACATTTGAGTTTCATTTGCGTTTATTGCGATTCTATGATTTTTCTTAAATTTATAAATTTTAGTGGAATGTTGTTTTTGAATGGAATCTTGGTTCTTTTAGGAAACCAAGGGAATCCTACCCAAGAACAAGGGGAAAGGTAAGCTTGACTTGGATTTTTGCAAGCCAACTAGGTGGGTAATGTATTTATAATTATTGTGTAATTGGGAAAATTCTTGCCTCTATATGTGTATGTGGTTTTGCTTGAAATTTATGTGTTTGAAATTGAAATAATTGTGAATATTTGGAAATGCATTGTGATTATGTTATACCTTAAAAAGGGTTATAACATTTGGAATAAGATGAAAGGAAGAAAAGCGTGAAAGTATGAGCATATAATGAGATTGAGCATGAGATTTGATTGTGTTTGTGCAAGAGAGGAACCATTTTGTAGTCACATGCACATCGACATAAAGTCTTCTCCCAACTGCCCGCTTGCGGCACATGAAATCTGAAAAGTGGATTCGTTTTGTTCACAGAGTAAACTTCAGTTTCTCTATTCTGTTTCAAGAAACCCTCAAGCCATTTGTTGTGCATTGCATCTTTAGATGTTTAAGTATGGTGCATAATTGAGTGTTATGTTTAATGGATGAAGTTTATGCTGTGTGTTATAAGTTTGAGTTAAATTGATCAAATGCTTAAATTGTTTGAACAAAGTGAGAATGCTAAAATTGCTAGATATACATGTACATATGCTTGAATATGTGGCCATTGTCAATGGCTATAAATATATTAACCACTAAGTTGTATAGCTCACCCCACTATTCCCTCCTTAGGTGCAGATCGAGAAGATTAATAATCCTTTCAAGGCATTTGGCCAAATTTCAAAATAGTAGCTATTGTAATTAAGTTAGTTTTATCATCTTTGGGATGGCTTCATAAGTATGTAAACATCAAGCATCCTGTATATGTTGTATTTTTGGTTAAGCCTTTGTTCAAAATGTTATGATGTAATTATAGTGATGTATGAGCTTTTGTTACCTTGGCAAATGAGTTTAGAACTGAAAAGTCCCCAAATTTATATGCATGTTCCTTTGGTAGTTGTATAGTTCATGATCTAAGTCTTTCATAGATGTAGAAATTGTATGTCAACTTCCAGGGGAAAACTAGACGAATTGAGGTGAAATTAGTTAAAGTTGTCTTCTGTAAAGATGTAGTTTATCTTTCTAGCTTTCCAACCATATATAGTATGGAAAATTGGGACATCGGAGTCAAAAGTTATGGTCTTTATAATGGGAGATGCTCGTCTTTAAGGATGCATCGTCTATAAAGACGTATCATTTATGATGATGTCACATCGTCTGTGATGACGTCATATCATCAATAGAGATGTATCATCTGTGATGACGTCATATCCTCTGTGATGACATCATAGCGTCTTAAGAGTTAGATCATCTTAAGTTGACTTTGCTACTTCTTAAGTTGACTCTGTTTCGTCTTAAGAATTGCATCGTCTTAAGTTTACTTTGTTTCGTCCTAAGTTGACTCTATTTCATCTTAAGAGTTACATCGTCTTAAGTTTACTTTGTTTCGTCTTAAGTTGACTCCGCTTCTTCTTAAGAGTTGCATCGTCTTAAGTTGACTTTGCTTCGTCTTAAATTGACTCCGCTTGGTCTTAAGAGTTGCATCATCTTAAGTTGACTTTGCTTCGTCTTACGTGACATCCTCAGATGTAGAGGAAGGTTGAAGATGAAGACGGTAACGTCTTCAATCAACGCCAAGGGAGGAGGAGCCAAGGTCTAAGGAGGATGAAGGAAGAAGAAGAGAGTGTGAAACACAGACTGGGGATGGCGAGACCACAACGATGAGACCACGACGACAAGAGTGAGAGACGGTAAGAGTGAGTGAGATTGTGAGAGGCGAGCGAGAGAGAGATAGGCAAAGAGGTAGAGTTGGGGGTGTTTTTAGGGTTAGGTTTTAAAAATTACAAAATTGTCCTCCCATATTCATAATTTAACGGTACCGACCGGTATTTTTTAGTATTGTCAGTACTGATCGATATTTTAGTCTGGTACCAACATCATGAATATCATACTGTTTTTTGAACGGTACCATCTGATAAGGTATGGTATTCGTATCCATGATTAGTACAATAAAATGAAGATAGTAATATATAAATTATTTGGAATTTTTACAATTTAATTCAATTTTAATTTTATAAATTAAATACAATTTTTAAAATTGATACATATCACTTTATTGTAAATATGAAAAAAGTTAGTATAACTATTTTGCATGTACTATGTAAAGTGAATTAAACTTTAATTAATGTTTTAAAAACCAGATTGGAAATTAAACTGATAAGACAAGAGGTTTGATGTTTAAAACTTTCAATCAGTATTACATGTTAGCTCAAAGGTTATGTTTAACAATACTGATGATAACTTTATAATAATTCAAAATTCAAACTAGATTTATTTCCTTATATAGACAATGGTATAATTCTTAAAAGGAGATAAATTTATAAGATAATTGCATCCTTTCTTGCATGAACCTTCTTTATGAACTTGCCTATTCAAAAGTGGTTCCATAACATCTGGAAGTTTCTATGACTTCTAATAATTAGTTCCATAAGCCTTGACAGAATGTTCTTCTTAACATTTGAATATCAAAGATTTCAGCAGGAAAGATATCCTAGATTAAGCAACGACTAGTTGAGGAAAATGTCTACTTAAGGAAAAGTCACTACATTTGCGAAAAATACGAGACTTGAAAAATATCCTACTAGCATAAATATTCTTGAAAGTCTTATCAAATTATTTGTGCCCTAGAAAGTGAAATCACTTTATTAGGAGAGACTATTAAACCCTTTATATATTTCTGATTAAGAGCTTGCAAAATTTTGAAAAACACAATGAGTGTACAAGGTTAAAGAACCTTGAAAATATGTACTTGTGAGCTTGGCGAGGCTCATGAAAATTTACTACTTGGCTTTTATAGTGAAATACTCAAGTTAAATACTTGGGGATTCAACATAGGCTTTGTAATAAGCCGAACTAGTATAAATTGATTATGTCATTCTTTTTATTTGTAACATTAACAGGATCCTTTTAAAGGTTGATATGACCTTTTTATTTATAGACTTATTTTTATTTAGCAGGATCTTATCAATTTGAAAGTGTTTGAAAGAGAGTTTTGGGTATTAGTGGTATTAGAGCGTCCAAGTATAGGCCTGGGCTGCCCCCACGTCTCGTGTTTGAGTTGCAACACATCCACTACTTCCGAACGAGGCGAAAGGGTTTAGCGAAGCGTGGTGGGTATAAAAGGTTTGATTCCGACCTACCATCAACTTGAGTTTTGGGTAGATTAGATTGTCCTTATCTATCAAAGAATTTCAAGTTTAATTGAAAAAAAAGACTATTAAATTAAAATTAATTGATTTACTTTAGTTTATAAAAACTTATTAATTTATAAAAATTGACCGATTAATTAATAAACTAATTAGTTTTTAACATTAAAATTAGTAATCAAACTGAAAAGTTAGACAGTTTAAAATTTTTATGGTTGAAATGGCTGAGTAAGTTGAGTTTCTCAATCAATGTTTTTATTTATAATATATGAATCTTTAATTATAATAATTAAGTTATAAATTTAAATTAAAATTTTAATAAATTAATTTGATTTCAAATATTATTTTAACATATTTTTAAAGTTGTTATAATTATTCTTTGTGTACATGCATTGATAAG
The DNA here is from genome assembly GCA_026413575.1 of Erythroxylum carthagenense. Taxonomy (NCBI): domain Eukaryota; kingdom Viridiplantae; phylum Streptophyta; class Magnoliopsida; order Malpighiales; family Erythroxylaceae; genus Erythroxylum; species Erythroxylum carthagenense. The sequence goes on from JANZLD010000236.1 coordinate 28,822,749, forward strand.
TATAAAATTCAAGAAAATATTAAAGTATATAAAGTATGGACTGTACAAAGTTTAGGAAAATATCTAATGAATATATTTGCATTATATTAAATTAACATATTTTATTATATAATATGAAATCATTTTTATTAAGCCAACTATATAAAGCTTGTTTTTAATCTAATATTAAATTTTTATTATTTTAAAATAAATTGTAGTTAATTTTAGGATAAATTATAAAAACTTAAAATTTACTTAATTTTATAGTAGTAAACAAAATTATTAAAAATAACAATAAAATATTTCAAGTTTGAATTTTCAATTGTTAATCCTCTAGTTAACGGTACTATAAGGATATTAAAATTTTATATCAAATTATTAAAATTTAAAAAATTAAAAAAGATTCGTTGATCAATAGCATTATATTAGGGTGATCATGCTTATTTAGGACCATTGCCCTTTTTAGGACCTTCCATGGTCTCTTAACCTCTGCAAGCTTTTGTTTTCATTCTTTTTCTTTGGTAAAAGTTTCTAAAGGACTTTCAAGATCGCAGGACCTTAGAGATGGCATTACCTATAAAGTAAAACAATGGCAGTTCACCATTAGTCAACCCTAAATGATAAATCACTACTTTCTTTTCAAAACACCCTCTTCTTCTCAGTATAACAAGGTAGACATTTAACCACATTTTTTTCGATATGTTTTTAAAATCACAGCTAAAAATAAACCAACGTCACAAATTATGAACCCTTTAGTGACAATTTTAGAAAATCATTGCTAGAAGGGCCCTGATTTGGTGTGAAAAGATCACCTTTATTGACCCTTTGTGAAAAATAAGAAGGGAACAAAAATGAGAATGACATTTAGAAAGAAAAGCCCTAAAGCCTAAAGCAACCATCTATCATCCTCTGCCCTTTTTCTCCTCTTCCTTTGTGAAACCAAAGGGCACTTAAAAAAAACCCCAAAGCCAAAAACTCCCATGTCTCATCGTCTACTCTTCTCTTTCCTCTTCCTTCATGAAAATGAAAGATATGCTCTCGATCCATAGTTGACGATATCTTGTTAGTTTAAGGTTTATTATTAATGATTTTGATGATAGCTACATAATATTTCAAAACTCAAATTGCATTTATTTCCTTGTATAGGAAATGATATAATTCTTAAAAGCAAATAAAATCATAGAAATAATGCTTACTTTCTTGTAGGAACCTTCTTAATGATCTTACCTTATTAGAAACGATTCTATAATAATCGAAAGGATCCTGTTAATCATATATTTCGTCAATCAGCTCCAAGACATTGCCATATTTATTTCTTAATGTCTGAATATTGAAAGATTTTAGCAGAGATAATATCAAAGATTCATTAGACACAAAGTCAAATCAAAATCGAAATAAAGCAACGATTAGTTGAAGAAAATGTTTATTTAGGAAAGAGTCATTGTAGTTGCAAACAAGAAGTTAAGAAGCTAAATTTTTGAAATACATCAAAGGCATCAATACTCTTAGAAGACATAAATTTATCAAATTTTTGTTCCTTAGAAAGTAAAAATTCTTCTTGAAGGAAATCATTGAATTTCATATTGAGCAAATCACTTTTGCATTTGTTGAGAGCTTGTAGAGGCTAGCTAAATACTACTATTGTAAAAGGTTAAAAAACCTTGAAAAATATGTACTTGTGAGCTTGAAGAGGTTCGTCAAATTATTACTTGAAATTTTAGTGAAACAATTAAGATGGATACTTGGGAACTTAACATAAGCTTGAGTTATAAGTCAAACCACTATAAATCGACTATGTCATTCTTTCTCTCTTCTTAACTTTAAATTTTCACATTATAGTGTTTTTGTTTTATATTTGCAAAAGACTCCTTCACTTTTATGATAGGCTCCTTTTATTTTCAACTTACAAAAGGTTCTTTTTAGTTTTAACAGGCACCTTCTATTTTAAAGTGTTTTAACAGACTCCTCTCATTTAGAAGGCTTCTATCATTTAATAGGCTCCTGTTATTTAATAGGCTTCTATCATCTAATAGACTCCTTTCTTTTTTAGTGCTACCAGCCTCCTATTGATTAAATAAGCTCCTTTTTTTTAGAATTAGAAGACTCCTTTCATTTTTTACATTAGTAGGATCCTTTTGAAAGTTTATAGGACCCTTCTATTTATAAATTTATTTTGTTTAGTAGGATCTTATCAATTTGAAAGTACCTTGAATTTTTTTTTAACAAATAATTCACCCCCCTCTTGCGTGTGTTTGGTTTATCATTTGGTTTCAAAGTGAGGTTTCACATTTATTGTGATTTACAGCATGTGATTGATTATGACAAACAATTTAAGAAACCTTGAAGGACAATCCATATCAAAGCCTCCTTATTTCAATGGAAACAACTATTCCTATTAAAAAGAGAGAATGACCATCTATCTTCAGTTTGTAGATATTGAGATCTGGCAAGCTATCAAAGCTAGAACCACACTTCCCACTACTGATGACGTAGAAGTATGGAATGATTCTGATAGAAGAAATGCACAGCTAAATGCTAAAATAAAACATCATCTGATCTATGCACTCTCTTCTGAAAGGTATGAAAAGATATCCTACTGCTCTATAACAAAGGAAATGTGAGACAAACTTTAATTCTCCTTTGAAGGAACATGTAACATCCCACCCCTGACAGGAAGGGTAAAATAGTAAATTGTCATAGGATGAGATTGATAGGGATTAATTAGT
>JANZLD010000236.1:28900339-28916080 GCA_026413575.1 Erythroxylum carthagenense
TCGATGATGGTTTCTCGCTGAGTTCGCAAACTCACCCAACATTGCAATTAATTTTTCAGGACAGCGACCGTAGACTCGTAGCTCCGATTTTTGAGACTTCCCTACTGAGTGGGTACTAGCGAGAGACGCATGGCTCACAGGTTCGTCAGTTGGGGATCTTTTGGGGATGACTAGTTAGGAGCTATTGTAGTCTCTTTTGAACTGTATAGGATGTAATTATAATTGAATTGTGTATTTACGGTTTATGGAATGAATGAGAAGTATCCGTTGGCTTTTAAATTGAGTGATTTCATTATTGCAGTTTAAATTATATTGATGCCATGAGGTTTTAGAATTGATCATCCGTAGTGCACCCTCATCGTAGGTTATGTATCGGAAAGACCTACGGGTATCCCGGTGCGTACTCTACGGTAAGGGGGCGCTACACCAAGCGCCTCTTTACTATCCCGTATCCATTGTAGATACCAGGTTCATTTCATATACTGTTCTATACCTATTATTGATATATTGTCCCGTACCTATTGTAGATACAGGGTTTATTGGTAACTAAAACTGTGGCTCTTTGTGCAGATTTTTTATCTTTAAGCCTTGTTCACATTGGTCACTCCGGTCACAACTCCTTTATCTAATCATGCATTTCAATACAATGCATTGTTTCATATATCATATTTAATTACCTTTCATTCTTGGGTGATCTTGCCACATGTATCAATTTCATTAAATCTAAGTCCGACAATTCATATTCAATCAATCACACAATTCATATTCATTATGACATTTTACATTCAATTACTCTCACATTTCATATTTATTCTAACATTTCACATCTAATTGTTCACATAATTCATTTTCAATATGCAAATCATACAAAAACACATATAATTGAGTTATACATCTAAGTTAACTCACAGTACGCTCCAGATAAGTTATTGCCTTGACGATTCAACAATGACTAGATGTTGACGATCTACTTATGCTTCTTCAATTATGCAATACCCACATGTAGTTCACACATTACTAAGTTGATCAATCATATGATTATTTAATCATACACATGTTTTTATGTCATATTCAATGCATGCTCAATTGACTATCCTGAGTATATATCCTTATTCACAAATCTTAATCATTCATTCATCATAGCTTGTATATAACTTGTTTGCAATTAGGTATGCCTTAAGTAAGTTTGATTACTTTAAATTCATTAATCATACATTCATCAATCCTTTCCTAGCATTAGATATATTCTCACAATTTCCCAATTCTCATCAATCATACCTAATTCATTACTTATATCCTTTGAATCACATTTGCATTCATAAGAACAGCTTTATACCATTAACAACTCATACTTTCGAAATTCATATGCAGTGATATCAAACAATCTATTCCTCAAATTATAACATCAATTAACAACCTAAACTTATCAAACCTTTAACTAATTAATAGAACAATAATCTAGGTTCATTTCAAGCCTCAATCAAGTCCAAATGCACCTAAGTAATGTAACTTATCCTGAGTTAGTTCAAATATCACACAAAAATGAAATTTTCTCACTTCATGGCATTTCCCATGATCGTGGGAATGGGAAGGAGCTTATGTAGCTCCCACGATCGAGGGATAGGTAATCCAAAGGTGCATTGTCTAGTTTCCATCAATTTTTCCAAATTCTTACATCTTTATACCAAATTCAAAACATCTTCATCAAAGTCCATTAATTATACATCAATTATACCTTGATTATTCTTCAATCCCTCATTAATTTCATATCCAACTGCAAGTTAAAATCATTCAATTGGTAGCTTACAAACTTTGGTCTTTCATCCAACAAAAATCAAAACATAAACTTTCATTCACTAATATACATATAGTCCTAGTTTACATTTCTTTAGCATAAATTCACCTTCATTATATTTCAAATCCCAATCTAATTCATCCATAAAACAACCTACGGCCTACGATTTTTATACATCAAGAACAAAACATAAAAGTATCCAAATTCAAGTCTCATTTTTTAACACAATTCATTATCAACATTACATACAATCTATCTCAATTCAATCATCATAACCCTTTTATTATAACATGACATAAAGATCAATCTTTTACTTGTCTAACTCAAATTCTAGCTCACTTCATCGAGCTAACTTAGCTCTCTATGCATGCAAAATCATCACCAATTCAATTTAGAAATAAGTTGGTTTTTGGCTAGGATAAAAGACCACCACAAGAACTATAATATTCTGGTTCTATAGATACCTTGTAAAGGATAAAAGCATGAATTTGGTGTAGCGATTTAGCAAGACTTAAACCAAAATATAGAGATGAGATATAAGCAAGTTTCGGTGGAGAGAGTGCAGATGGAAGAGAAATAAACTCAGAAGAAACTTTTCCAGCATTTGCTTAATTCAACTAGGTGCAAGGTGTCATTATCTTAGATTAACATTTGTCCTTAGGCATGTACTCCATTTGTCATGTATATATGCTGCCATATGTCATTTAGTTACTTAGTCCATTTGTCATGTATATATGCTGCCATATATCACTTAGTTACTTAGTCCATTTGTCACACAACCATTACTGCCATTTTCAATTAATTAGCTATGTCATTTGTCACTTAATTCATAGGCTTAGTAATCCTAATTTTCCATGCAATAACTTGTCTTGTCACTTGACATTTTTCCTAGACTAAATGTACATTTTAATTCATCAACCTCTCAATTGTAACAATTAGTTCCAAGTTACTAATTATAATCTATCAGTTCTTGACATTGGTAAACCAAAATACAAGACATTGGAAATACATATTCAAGTCACATTCATTTTAGTTTTATACCTCAGAATATGTCAAATGACTGCAATTTGTCTAAATTACAATTCATGTGTGTATGCTAATATGATGCATATGAATACAATCATAAAATCATGTCACAAATCTATCAAATTCATTCTATATGATATCACTCTTGTGATTTAATAGTCTTGCACTTTAACTCCTTCAACAATGTAAGAGACGATGTATTACAGCCTAGTTATTGCAACTTCATATTTCTCCAACCTATCACAACTTCATTGAATTGTCTAATGAGTTGCTCATATTGACCTTATATCGTGTTTATAGTGAACTCTAATTCCATCCCACTCATTCCTCCTCACTTATTTTTGTCGCTGGATGAGTTTTTGTTTCAATTTTGTCATAATAAACTTGCAAGAAAATATTAGTAGTAACAAGCACTTTCTCACATATTTCTCTCAAAATTCACTGTACTCACAACATAAATTCTTGAGTAAAGGTTCTTATGCTTTATAAACTTAAATTTGAATATTTTTTGTTATTAGTTGTTATCATGATTAAAATTAGAATTTTGAATATAATTTTTATTGTTACTTATAATCTAAAAATCAGTATTCTGAAGTGGAATTGAAAGATATTATTCATATGATTATGTAATAAAAATTGTAAAGCTTAATTGTGTCATTAAACAAGTCACTTTGTTTAACAACATATTGTATAACATATAGTTTTGTATTATATTAAATTAATATATACATAGCAATTATAACTAAACTGACACATAAGCCTATAGAAGCAGCTTCAAAATCAAGACACATAAGCCTATCCTAAGTACCGTATTGCACCAGCAAAACCCGGACTTCGTCTAGGGCCGATCTAAGATCCTTTCTCTGTAATAATACAGGATTTAATTACAGGCACAACTGAACAGAACGCTTTACATGACAATGTACGGAAACGAGCATAATTGAAGGACTAATTGTTGGTAAGCGAATTGCCAAACTTACTAGTATATGTTCCTTTTGTGGGGCATGTAAATGCTATTAATGCATGGGGAACCATCCGAATACAAATTGGCGTGTCAAATATCAATTGTTGTCGATGAGAAAGGGAGGAATATATGGAGACATATCACTGCACACTATCATCATCATTATCTGCTTCACACATGTAAGATATCAAATCATCATGCATGGATCGTGATGTTGGTAGGGGAAATGTCGATCGTTTATGACAGTGTCGATTCCTTTCACGTACACCACACGAGAAGTCTTGATGTACTTGGTCTTTTCTGACGAATGTTGTTGCTTGTTATAATGGAGGCTTAGACTAGAAAGATATGATAGATACAACATCAAAATAATTCAAGGCCTAGCTCTAGAGGTGTAAACTTATATTGGCCATAAAATGTCTGCATAAGTTTTGTGATAAAGGGGAAAGTAAGGGATATATGTAGGATCCTTACTTGAGGTGGGTATTTGTCCACATTTGCACGTGCACCCCCCTTCTTGAATAAGTGGCATAGCTATCATCATAGGTTTTACATGTATTTGCCCCTATTTATTCAGTTGAATAGATTATTTTTTTAGCATAGTATATATTTCATGGTAAAACTGAAGCATCTAAAGCTAAAAGCAGAACGGCCACATAGATTTGGTTATGATGCTTTGAGATTTTTCAGATTTCCTGTGTTTTCTTTCATCTTACCTGAAGATCGATGAAATCTAAACAAGGGTTATGATTTAGAGTTGGAATGCAAATGGATAACTCCAAGCATTATTGTTAAATTATTATCGATTGATGCACGTACATTCGTGGTTTTGTTGTTTTCTCATATTTCATTACTTTCCCTGTCAATGAATTTTGTGTATGTACGTCTAAAAATAAAGCAACCATCAATTGACTAGTGGAGCCAACTTGCAAGATCGAACGAGAAAAGTCCTCGATAATGGTCCTATTAAGGCACATTTTTCATGGGAAGCAAAAGGAAAATGAGGAGAAGAAATAATTAGTAAAGGTAGAAATTAAACTAGAACTGGGGATCAGATCCTCTGTGAAACATGTGGATGAAAAGCCATAGCATTAAAAGAGACCATGCCTGAAACTTGCAACATAGGTTGGCTGTGCCCTTTCCAAATCACAGGACCAAAAACCAAAACAATCAACAAAGGGAAGTGCTCATAATTTTCTCATTGTAATGATTGGACTTTTTGATTCATTTTAGCTGAACTCAAGCCTTCTTTTCCCAACATGAAATCTTGAGCGTGCTCACTTGGTTCCCCTGTCCAATTATGTTGATATTATCACCGAATTTTCCCTTTTGATCCTATCCACAAAATCTATGACCTCGTCATAACGTTCTTGGCTACACCTGTTTTTTTTTTTTTTTTAAACTGACGGACCTGAGTACCAAGTAAAAGTTTTCAAGGAAAAACTCCAGGAGCCTGTGAAAACTTCATCTTCTCTTCCTTAACAGTTGCACTCGGTGATATGGTGTAGTAAGATAAACAATATTAGCATATGTAATCATCATTAAATTTCCATATTTTCATGTAATTATAACTTTTTAAATGTGTAATAAATAAATTGTTTGAATATGAATGATATCTTAAAAACTACTTATTCCACATAACTTATTAATATACCTCAGACTTCAAACCCTTAAAAGATTATGATAAATGTAAGGAACTCAAAATGCAAGACTTCAAACCTTTAGCTAGTTGTTAACTGCTCCTGTAGATCAAGCTTCCATGTTTTACTAATCTTTAAAAAGTCATACCTACTAATTCACATCTTTCTTGTATCAATGAGCACCCCCAATCAAAACAAAAGGTGTAACGAAGGGGGCAAGAGAAGCAGGGATCTCAACAATCATCACTTTGCTTAAATTAATCTGCAATTGGGATATGCACTAATTACATTCCATGTGCATCCCAAGCAAGCACTCAACAGTTATTAGTTGGCAGTGTACACTTAGGCCTTAGCGTTATTCCAACACCAATTCCCACGATAGGATATGTGTGCATGTGCAGAGTAAGTCAGCGAGCCTGGCAAGAGAGCCAAGTTACGTAGGTGCGAAAATCCCACATGGCCTACCAATCAAGGCTCTGATGAAAATGAGCTTCTCCATCGATTGGACAATGCTGCTTTCATTATTTTAATTAGGTACAAGATTTCAATTAAACTTATTTTATTTATTAATTTTGCAGGTTCAATACTCCAATGACCCAATTTGCTTCCATCAGCTTTACCATTCTAGAAACACTTGACAGAAAAGAAGAAAACTCAAGTCACTTTGTTGAGCTTCTCTTCCTTATCTCCTTTGTTGCAACTTTCCTGCTCACAGTCACAACCATCCTTGGGACTCTCCAATGCTCTCTTTTCTTGCTCTTCGTCCGCCACATCATCGAAATCATTCTCTCTAGCACCACTGTTCATCAACTTTCTTTCTGCTCTTTCATTCAATATCTCGAGCAGTTCACCTACTGCCTTCTCTTTGCGCCTCCTGTTCTTGAGCAAAACCTCACTGACGTCGGCAGGAGTTATCTCTGCTTTATCAATCACATCCTCCAATTGCTTCAAGATCTCACCTTCCAAGTCTCCTTCCTCGTACCCAAGATAGTTGTGTAACAAAATCTTCAATGCAGCAAAAGAGCAGTAACTCATGAAAATGTGCATGTCCATCCTACCACTTCTCAACAATGCGGGGTCAAGCTTCTCAATGTGGTTTGTCGTGAACACAAAAATCTTCTCACTGCCACAACATGACCATAACCCGTCTGTGAAATTTAATAACCCGGATAAAGTTATCCAATTTCCACCATCTTCACCACTATTACCAACTGCACAACCCGACCCAGATCGCATATCCGGATCAGAGTAACTCCTCCCAGTTGACCCATCATTACCCTTACTCTTCTTTCTGTTACTCAGATTAATAGAACAATCAATATCTTCAATGACAATTATTGATTTCGAGCTTGTCTTCATCAAAAGTTTCCTCAGCTCTGAGTTGTTGTGGACCTCAGTCAGTTCGAGATCGTAAATGTCATAACCAAGATAATTGGCCATAGACGCAATCATGCTTGACTTACCAGTACCAGGAGGTCCATAAAGCAAATAACCTCTCTTCCACGCCCTCCCAGTCCTCTGATAAAACGTTTGTCCATTAGCGAAATCTTTCAGATCTTCCATGATCTCTGTTTTTTTAAAAGGGTCCATAGCCAAAGTATCAAAAGTACTTGGATGCTTAAAAGGAACGGACTGCCACGGATTTCCTCTTGAATCCAACGAGCCGCCTCTTGAATTCGTGTATAACAACCTGTCTTGATTCTTCCTTCTTATGTCAATAGCCTTCTCCATTATATAATCAAGATAAGAGTCAAGAATCAAGTTCTTATGTTTCTTCTTAATTCGGAGAGTGAAGCCTCTCTTTTCATCAGGCAATGGACGCCATGAAAAGGTCTGAGCTTGTCTCTGAGTCACAACATGTTCCCAGAGCACTGTAACACCCTTAAACGTATCGAGAATGGTATCGTTGTTTGTGAGACCAAATGTTATGGCGCTGGAGTTGAGAGCACGAGTGAGGCTCAAGCGGCTACCGGATATTGAAGCAGAGGAGCTTAAGTAGAGTTGAACAGCGTTGTAGAGCTCATTAGTGTTGACTCCATCGATCTCAGTGATATCAAAGTAGCAATAAGAAGAGAACATGCTGATGATCTTGTTAAAGAACTTGAGGACAGCAAAGCGTAGCTCTGGTGGGAATAGAGCTTGGAGGAGAGTCTGGCAAAAGGCCAACAGTCCCAGAAGTGAAGCCAAAGACGTCCAGTGTTCCTTCATTGTGGTCGTTTTGTCGTGTTCTTTGCTTGTTTATTCCGTGAATATGGGGTGCCTTGAGTGGGTTTTGGTGACGAAAAGATTGCTTCTTTGTGTTAAGAAGGACAGAAATGATAGTGGGTATGTACAGTCTTGTAAGTGAGCGCGGGAGGAAGAGCAGAGGAAAGGAGGTGTCATGGAGTTTTGGCAGCGAGGTGTTTGCTCAATTTATAGAGAAATTGTGGTGGGTTTGATGAAGAGAGGGGAGAAAGAGAAGAAAGGAAAAGGCATGAAAAGGGCAAAAGGGTATTCAAATTCAGAGGCATTTGTCACAAGTACAAAGGAAAAAAGGAAATGGTGAGAGTGAAAAGGAATAAAAAGGAATTTATTTTGGAGATTTGGTTGGGGAAGATCAGAGATAGGCCCTGTACCTGTAGGTGGGGCTTTTAGAGATTGGACATAGACTCATGTGACTTACAAGTGGTTTTGTTGAAGTACAGATTTTTTATTCAATATTATAGTGTCATGTTATGTTTAATAAATTTTAGTTGATTAGTTACGTAGATCCTGCGTAGGTTTTGTATGGATTTCACATGATTCCCATAAAATAAATGGCTGAAATTTTATGAGACAGAATAAGACAAGATAATATTAGACAAAAAATCTTATCTCATTTTGCTGAACATATTTTTCTTTAATAGAGAATTTGAACAACTGATAGACAGTCAATAACATTTTTAAAAATTATTAACATCACATTTATTCATGTGAATTAAAGTTGCAGATAGAAATTAGAATAGAAGGAAAAGTCTTGGAACACATTAAGTCTACGTGTTAAAACATTTTTAAAAAAACTCAAATTTTAATAAATTTCTTAAAATTTATTAAATTTTAATATTATAAAAAAATTCACCATATTTATTTTTTAGTTTTATTATTCTGTGTGTTAATTTTTTGTTATAAAATTTATTTTTATCAAAAACTAATAAAAGTGTTGTAAAAATTAAGTGCGAACATCTTTTTTTAAAAATATTAAAATAGTTTATAAATAAGTAAAACTGTTAAAGGGGGTGGGTAAGTGGGCTCCATTTCTTATTTAATTTTCCCGGCCTAAGTCCAAGTTCTAGTTATTGAGAAATGAAAATCTTGGGACTTGGATTCTCTGCTTTTAACTTCCTTGTCCTCGGTTTCGACTCGTGAATTTATGTTAAGTCATATCCTAATGGCTCACAGAAGCTGACACTCGTAATTGTAGATAACAACGTATTACAGTTGTTTGTTCCGCAGAGGAACCGGTCCTTGCTTGTTTGAACCGTTGCAGTCACTATAATTTTATCAACTTGAATGATTTTGACCCAAAAAAAAAAAAAAACTTAACTTTTCTAAGGCAGAGGGTAGATACTGACGTTGTTATCATCTTGTTAATTAAAACTATACCCTTTTTCAGTTGATGACAGTCTCTGGCTCTCACCATCTACGATTGTGCTTGTTTTCTTATGTAAGGTTAATGGATAGGGAGAGGAAGAGCAACAACGAGAAAGAATAGTCAATAGGCAAGATCTCCTAATTTATACCCTTGCAGCTAATCAATTGGATATAAATTAATGTATGACATTATATTTAATTAATGAAAAAGAACGTTATTTATCTTTATGTATTAATTTCATTAATATTTTATATTTTAATACTAAAGATAAATTCATTGAAATAATTACTGTGTAATTGAAATTATAATTATGATATTCAATTTATACTTACGTATTATTCCTAAATGTTTCTAGTTGTAGTTTCATCAAGACTGGGTATTGTTGAAACGGTAAAACTAACACATATTATGTTTCTTTCTTATAAAGAAAGTAATTGATTTCATAAATTAAAGTATAGAGATAATTAAACTAATGTATGGGTGATTATTAGATAATAAGTTATTGAATTAACCCGATTATGAGAATTTCGAATAGAATATTACTTATGTGTCTATACACTTTCTCATAATGATAGTTGTATAATTGATCCTCAGATTTGAGATTACCAAGATATCTAGTATAGGAATTATTGTGTTTTAATACTACTTATGAATCGTCGTAGGATAGTTCAGTCGATAGTAATTGGATACAATATGAACCATATGTAAATAGTTGAGTAAGTCAATATAGGATTCATTACTCTAAAGCAATTAAAGATAATATTCTGCTAATCTTGATTAGTAATGATTTATGGAATTCTCTGGTCATAGTGAATTTATATTTAAAAAAGAGTTTTCAAATTTCAATTATAAATCAATTACTAATTAACAAGAACGAGCATGATTGGATGATAAGAGTAGACACTATATCCATACTCTATCCAATTAAAATATTGAATGATTAAATGATTAAATTATACATTATAATTAAATTATACATTATGATCATGTATGGACTGGTTAAGTCAATTACTTTGGCATTCTTGATATTTAGGTAATCATGACATGTTGCTATATGTCAATCAAAATTTATGATTATGAATTACTTAATTGGAGAATTAAAGATAAATTAAAAGGAGTTTTAATTTATGTAATTCTAATTGTGAATTATAATTATAATTTATAATCATTGCTAATTTATTAAGAACCTAATAGGTCACACATCAAAGAGTGAAAAATTAATTTAATTAAGTTGCACTTAATTATAAAGTTTGAAAAATTTTAGGAATCAAATATGAGATATGATTTTATTAAAATTAAATTAATTAGAGTTAGAATTTGATTCTAATTATAATTAAAGAGATTTAATTTTAATAAAAGACTGTCATGATTTTTTTATTTAAAGAAAAAAGTTTTTTAGAAACTAGCACTTTTGTCTTCTTCCTCTCAAAAGCAGTTTGGGAATTACTCTGTAGATACCATCAGAGACTGGACAATTGGACAGCTGGTAATTGATCGATTAGAGAAAAGATTCAAAGATTTTACTTTGGAAAATGAACAAGGTACAATTTCTAAATCGAATTTTATTTTATTCAAATTTAATCAATTATCAGGACCCACTCAAAATCTGTAAAAAATTTTGTTTTTCACTATGCCCATGATTAGATCACGGTTAGATTCTAACAGTGATATCAGAGTTTCCTTTAATTGTTAATCTTAAATTAGAAGCTTGATTATTATTGAATATAGATGGGCGATTATTGCCCATCTGTGGAGATTACCATCAAAATCGATGGTGTTGTTAGGCGATTATCGCCATTGGAGGCGATTATCACAGCTGAAGAAGACGATGGGCGTTAATCGCCCGCATAGGTGATGCTATGGATGGTGTCGCTTGAGTTGTCCAAGGTTGCGAGCATAGAGAGACGGTGGCAAGGAGTTGACGATGAGGAGGCGGGGATTAGGGAACCGTCGATTGGAGACTCGATGGTTGAGGATGAAAAACGTGGAACGTGGTGTTGTGGTTGTTACGATTGAGGCAACTGTTCAAGCGACTTGGGTGGTAGTTCGAAGAGTCGAACAACGTGGGAGAGTTTCAGAAGGAGGAGATGGCTTCGTGGAGAAGACGATGGGGCGCGTATCCATCGTCTTCGCAGGACATCTCCTTTGACCAAGTGTCCACGCGTGTTACCATCTGGCGCATGCACTGCATGCACCAGATACCCTCCCACCCAATTGTTATATGCTTTTAAAATGTTTTAAAACCCTAAATTGTCTTTAATTAATTTAATAGAGATTAAATTAATTTCCACTCCTAATAAAATTGAAAAGTGTTTTATTAAAATTTGAAAAATATTTTCAAAGAAATATTTATTAGGAATGGTTTTGGAATTTAATTTAATTTTTCAAGAGTTGAATTATTAAATTAAATTTATTATCAAATCAACAATTAGAATCAAGCCAAAGTTTTAAATAATTTCTTTTATAATTGGATTATGTTTAAAATTATAAATATAATGAGATTATATTATTTTGATAAGACCCCAAAAAAATTTGAAATTTTAAAATCCCTCAATAAAATATTAAGTATATGTTATGAACGTGATAGTTATCTTTCATTATTTGAAAATAAAACCAGAATTCTGTTTATTATACTTGTTGAGTAAACTCAAGGTCACTTTTACCCGAATATATTTTATCTTAAATTAATGAGTTTTACTTAACTAAAATTGTATGATTTAGATGAGTAAACTTATGATCGTATAAATTTAGAGACAATTAGGAATAATATATTTGATATATTTTGACAAAAGTTGTCACCTAACAGTATTAAGAGTCACATAAGATGTGATTGAAAAGTTGTTTTCTATCTAATTTAATTTTAGTTGGTTTGTTGAGCAAACTCAAAATCAATTAATTTTAAATAGGATCCTAGTCCACTAAGAAATTATTTGATAATTTTTCGATATAATAGTGAGGACTATTATTTTGTAGAAAAAAGTAGGGGTAATCAAATATTTTAAAAGTCCTTTTTTATTTGATTTTTGGATATAAACTAATTTATGTTCCTTTTATGTTTTTCCGGTTATTGAATTTGAAGATGAGTACCAACCTGACATTGAGGAGTATCTTAGATACTAACAAACTAACTGGACCCAACTTTTCGGACTGGTTTCGAAACCTAAGGATAGTTCTTAAGCAAGAGAATAAGTTGTACGTTCTTGATACTCCTGCTCTATCTGAACCTTGTTCAGATACTACTGATGAAGAATGAGAGAAATATCAACGTTATATTGATGATGTTGAACAAGCTACATATGTGATGTTAGCTTGCATGTCTCCTAAACTTCAGAGGTAGCATGAGAACATGGATGCACCTACTATGATACCGCTTCTTAAGGAGTTATTTGGTACATAAAGTAGGGTGGAGAGATATCAAATCTCCAAGGCACTATTTCAATGCAAGATAACAGAAGGATCTTCAGTCAACGCTCATGTGCTGAAGATGATTGGGTATATTGAAAAATTGGCCTAATTAGGATTTTGTCATGGACCACAAGTTAAGTATTGATTTGATGCTACAGTCTTTGAGTTAGAGTTTTTCACTGTTTGTTATGAACTTCAACATGAATCAGAAGGACATGACACTACCTAAACTGTTGAACATGCTTAAGACTACGGAAGGGTGCCTTAAAAAGGAACCCAGTTCTGTTATTGTTGTTAGTTCTTCTAAAAGCAAGAAAAAGCGCTTTAAGAAGACTAGTAACAAGAAACAAAAGGCTTCTACTAATGTAGTAAAAGGTAAAGGAGGTGTCAAGAAGAAGAGCAATGACAAGGGCACATGTTTTCATTGCGGGGTTAACGAACATTGGAAGAGGAACTGCCCCTCTTATCTTGCTAGCCTGAAAGATAAAAGGTTTAAAGAAGCTGGTTCTTCAGGTATGTTTATGATTAAGATCAATCTTTCTACTTCTGTTTCACATTCTTGGGTATTAGACACTAGTTGTGGTTCTCACTTGTATAATAACATGCAGATGTTAACAAGGAGTAGATGATTGAAAAAAGGCGAAGTGGACCTGTGAGTTGGCAATGGAGCAAGAGTTGCTGCATTAGCTATAGGGACTTATAGTTTAGCTTTGCCTTCTAGCCTTATATTAGAACTTGATAATTGTTATTATGCTCCTGTTATTACAAGAAACATCATTTCTATTTCTTATTTAGATTTGTCTTTATAATTAAGAATAATAGTTGTTCTTTTTATAAAGATGATATTTATTATAGATATGGATTGCTTACAAATGGTTTGTATGAGTTAGATCTAGAAAGGTCAATTCTTAACATAAATAGCAAGAAAAGTAAATTAAGTAACCAAACTCTATCTTAGTTATGGCATTGTAGGTTAAGTCATATCAATGAATCTAGAATCACAAAATTGCATAAAGAATCATATTTGGATCCTTTTGATTATGAATCATATGAAATTTGTGAATTTTGTTTATTGGGAAAGATAACTAAACTACCCTTTAAGGGAAAGGGACAACGTTATAGTGAATTACTAGAATCAGTACATTCAAATGTATATGGACCTATGTCCACAAATGCTAGAGGTGGATACTCATATTTTATTACATTCACCGATGACCATTCCAGATATAGTTATGTGTACTTGATGAAACAAAAGTCTGAATCATTTGAAAAGTTCAAAGAATTTAGACTAGAGGTAGAGAAACAAACTGGAAAAAGTATTAAGACACTTAGATCAGATCGAGGTGGTGAATACTTAGACCATAAGTTTCTTGGTTACTTAAAAGAGAATGGGATTCTCTCACAATGATCTCCTTCTGCAACTCCACAACATATTGGAGTTTCTGAGAGGAGAAATCGTACACTATTAGATATGGTACATTCCATGATAAGTCATACAGTCCTTCCTATATCCATTTAGGGATACACAACTGAAACCACAATTTATCTTCTAAATAGAGTTCCGTCTAAATTGGTTAATAAGACACCATATGAGATATGGGCTAGTAGAAGACCTGGATTATCACATTAGGGATGTGACGTTTATGTGAAGCATGCTATATTTGATAAGCTTCAAGCAAAATCAGATAAATGCAAATTTGTGGAGTATTCGAAAGAAACTTTCGGATATCAATTCTATCATCCTATTGAGTAAAAGGTGTTTGTCTCAATACATGCTACATTCTTAGAAAGAGAATTTATTCTCAAAGAAAGTAGTGGGAATGAGGTTGAACTTAGAGAAGTTCAAGAACCACAAGTTCACATTGACATGGAACAAGAACCTCAAGTTGATATATATGATGTACAACCGAGAGTTCAAGAAACACATAGTCTGCAATGAACTAGTAGGATACGTTTTCCTCCCACTAGATTAGATCTACATATTAAGCAAGGAAAGGATAACGTATCACTCATATATGATGAGCCTACTACTTTTAAAGAAGCGATGTCAGACATCGATTCTTTAAAATGACAAGAAGCTATGAAATCTAAAATAGAATCCATGTACACTAACCAAGTATGGACTTTAGTGAAGGCACCTGAAGGTATAGTACCTATTGGGTACAAATGGATTTTTAAGAGACAAACTGACAAAGATGGAAATGTATATATGTACAAAGCAAGGCTGATGGCGAAAGATTACAGACAAAAACAAGGAGTTGATTCTGATGAAACTTTTTTGCCAACAATAATGCTTAAATTCATAAGGATTTTATTGTCTATAGTAGCTTACCATGATTATAAAATTTGGCGAATAGATGTTAAAACAACATTCCTCAATGGGAATTTACAAGAGGATTTGTATATGACACAACCTAAGAGTTTTGAATCCAAAGAATTTCCTTATCAAATATGCAACCTACAAATTATAGACTTAAGCAAGCATCGCGGAGTTGGAACATCCATTTTGATAAAACAATCAAAGAGTTTGATTTTATCAAAAATATGAATGAACCTTGTGTTTACAAGAAGGTAAGTGGCAGTGTAGTCGTTTTCTTAATGCTTTATAAGGATGACATATTGTTTATTGGAAATGACATTTTAATGCTCCAGTCTATTAAGATATGGTTATCTAAGAACGTTTCCATGAAGGATATGGGAGAAGCAGCCTATATATTAGGTGTAAAGATCTATCGAGATAGATCAAAAAGGTTGCTTAGATTATCTCAATCCACATACATAAATAAAGTGCTAAAGAGGTTTAGCATGGAGAATTCTAAGAGGGGATTCCTACCCATATCGCATGGGATTTCTCTCTCACAAAGTATGTGTCCATAGACACAAAAGGAGAGAGATAAAATGGATTGTATTCCATATGCTTCGGCAATTAGATTAATCATGTATGAGATGCTATGTACTAGACTAGATGTTGCTTATGCTTTGAGTATAACAAGCAGATATTAAACTAATCCTAAAGAGGGTCACTAGATGGCTATGAAAAACATCTTAAAGTGCTTAAGAAGGACTAAAGATATTTTTCTGGTCTATGGAGGAGCTGAGTTAAGAGTTCAAGGTTATTCGGATGCCAGTTTCTAATTTGATCAAGATAATAGTAGATCATAGTTAGGACATATTTTTACTCTTTATAGTGGCGCGGTTAGTTTGAAGAGTTCCAAACAATCAACCTGTAACATCCCAACTCCCATAGGAAGGGTTATTTTGGTAAATTGGGATGGGTTAGAAGTATTGCATTGGGTCTCGG
>JANZLD010000236.1:28971185-28982604 GCA_026413575.1 Erythroxylum carthagenense
TTTAGGGCACAATTGAACAGTACCGTCCTTGAACAAGTCGACTTATCGGTACTTTTCACGTGTAAGTCGACTTACCAGAGTGTACAAGTCGACTTACACTTACATATTCCACCTGCTATGGGTGGTTATAAATACTTCATCACTTTTATTGATGATTTTTTCGGGTACGGTCATATGGAGTTCATTCATGAAAAATCTGAATCTTTGGATGCGTTTAAGATTTTCAAGATAAATGTTGAGCTTCAAAAGGGGAAAAAAAATCAAGATAGTTAATTCTGACAGAGATGGAGAGTATTATGGATGTTATGATAAAAGTGGAAGGAATCTAGGGCCTTTTACTAGATACTTGCAAGAATGTGGTATTGACAAAAAAATATACAATGTCAGGAACACCTCAGCAGAATGGAATCACTAAAAGAAGAAATCGCGCACTTCTTGATATGTTGCAGTGTATGTTGATTCATTCTAGTTTACCAGTATTTTTGTGAGGTGAAGCGTTGAAGACAATCATTTATATCTTGAATCAAGTACCTAACAAGTCAGTCCCAAAGATTCCGTATGAGTTATGGTCAGGTAACAAACTAAGCTTGCGCTATTTTCATGCTTGGGGATGTAAGGCAGAAGTAAGGCCCTATAATCCAAAATCTAAGAAACTTGATACAAAAACTATTAGTGGTTACTTTGTAGGCTACATCGTCAAATCAAAGGGTTCTAGATTCTATAGCCCATCTCATAATACCAAAATCATATAATCAAATAGAGCTGTCTATTTTGAAGATGAATTTGGTTCAAGTCAAGGGTAAAGAGAAATTTTATTCAAGGAAGAACGTATTTTAATCCCTGTACCGGTCACTTCCGCTCCTACTGATGACCCTATGATTGAATAGATTCCAATATAATCTTATGATGAACCTCATAATCAAGCAAAGGATGAAGTCATTGATACTAGGGATGATCAAGTTGTTATGAGGAAATCACAAAGAACATACAGACCTGCCATTCTTGATGACTATATTATTTATTTGCAGGAACATGAATTTGATGTGGGAGATAATACTGAACCAGTCAGTTTTCAAGAAGTTATGAATAGTCCTCAATCTGCGTTGTGGATGAATGCAATGGAAGATAAGTTGAGTTCCATGTCACAAAATAAAGTTTGGGAGTTGGTTGAACTACCTAAAGGCTTCAAAGCCATTGGGTGCAAGTGGGTTTACAAAATCAAACATAACTTAAGTGGACAAGTAGAAAGGTATAAGGCTAGACTTGCTACTAAAGGTTATAGTGACATGTGCTTAATTTATTGTTTTATTATTTCATAACACTTAGCGATTAATGATGTAAAATTGCTTAAGATACTCACTTTGACTCGTTTGTGATTTTAGGCATAATTCAGAAGCAAAGAAGTTAAGGTGAGTTGAAAGCATGATTTTTGGGTCATTTTTTGAAGATTAATTTTCACTTGTCTTCGTGGAGCAAGAAGAAGAAACTTAAGATAAGAAGAAAAAAAAGAAGAAAACACAAACAAGAAAATTCCAAGTTGCTCACAGCAAAGAAGTAGAAAAATTGTACATGGAATACATGCAATTTACGTGAATTAATGATAACATAGTAGGAGAAGAAAAGAAGAACAAAAACCAAGGGAAGCTACAACAATACGGTAGCGTGTGGGCAGAAGGAGGACCAAAATGACGTGCAGCACAGTAATGTCCAAGAAAAAAACAACAACGCAATCATAACTAGGAAAAGTTTGCGTTAAACGCAAGCGTATGCGTTTAACACAACGCATACATCTGCGTTTTGTGTTAAATGCAAGCATATGCATTCAACGCAATGCATAGGTCTACATTTCAAGCCTAGGGTTTAAAGAAGAGTGAATAGTAGCTTGGACCAAAAAATTAATTTGTCACATCAACATAACAGTACCAAGGGAGAACAGTAGCGGAGAGCTTGCGAGAGAGGAGTGGAGGCGCAGTGAAGAGGGTTTCGGTTAGGGACATTTTTGGAGGGGGTTGAAGTATTTTGTTTGGAGAGACCCAAGGAAGGCTAAGTTCCCGACATCGGCTCGGAGGTGACAGCAACGTCGACTACCTGAGTTAAGTGTATTTCAACATTTTTGTTGTTTCTTTCTCTCATTAGAAATTGATTATGTTATCCTATGTTAATTGATTTGGGTTTTGTGTATGGATAATCATATTTTCATCATTGTTAGGTTATTTGTGTATGAACCCATTGGATATTGTGAAAAGATGATTTTAATGCGCTTATTGAATCATTTATTTTGCAAACTCATTGCAAGAATTTCGATATAATCCGTAATTGTTATGTTGAAATTCATGTGTAGCGACTAATGATTTGTAATCATTAGGGATATCATAACCTAGGTTAAATGACGTATCGTATGTGGGTGTTACCTTGATTAATCAATTTTCCTAATTCGTAATGCTACCGCCTATTTAAATTTAGAGATCGTATCCTAGGTTATTCGGTGGTTAGGTTTAATTAAAGATCGCATCTTAATTAAACACTACCTAAGGGAAAACTTGGATTAATTATTAATCCACGATTAGTAGCTGCTAGGAGAGGTTTGAGAACAACAAATCAATGAAATATGCTTAGTTAAGGTGCAGGCCGAGATTGAACCAAAGATTTGGGTCCTTACCGAATTCTCCACATTTATTATTTTTTGCATGTTTTCTTTAAATTTTGTTATTAGTCTAGTTTTATTTTATTTTCTTATTTCAAAATCCAAACCCCGTAAACCTAAACACCAGTTACTTTCATTTCAAAAACTTTACATATATTCTCTGTGGGATCGACCTAGACTCACCACTGCTATAGTAGTAGTCTAGTTATTTTATTTTGACTAGCATTACGACACATTGTCAATTTTGGTGCCATTACCGGGGAGTGTAGTTTTTTAGTTTTTGTTTGTGATTTTAATTGGTGTTTTGTATATATTTGTTTGTAATTGGTTTCTTTTCATAATCATTTCTTTATTCTGTTTCGTGTTTGTGATATTAAAAAAAATCATGGATGAAAGTAGTTTTTTCTTTAACTCTTATTCTCAATCCTATAACCAAGATTGGACTCATCAACCTAACTTTGGTTATGGATGGGATAACCATCAGAATTACTTCTATGATAGTTTTCAGGACAGAACAATCCTCGTATGGACCAGAAGCTTCTTGTCACAACTCAGGTACATCTTTGGAAGAATTGATGAATGTTGTGATTGCTAACAATCTCCAATTTCAATAGAGCCTACAACATTAGTTGCAACAGTTCCAGCAAGAAATGAGGCATATAACGTCTAGAAACCAGAATATGGCAAGCCAAATGGGTGAGATGGCAGTGAGGATTGATTACCTAGAATCACAAATGGAAGAGAAGCAGTTATATTGATCCGAGGTATACCTAATGGCAACCTTACATAGTGATGAGGAGCTTGAGAATTTTGAGAGCATTACTCAAGTAGTTGCTTGTGTGGAAAAAGCATAGGAGGAGCTCGAAGAAAAAAAAGCTATATGTTTTAGCTCAGAGGTAAATACTGAGTTCCATTTTGTTATTGAGAATGACTCTTTACTTTTACTTAGCATATTAGATGAATTAAACGAGGAAGAAAAAGGTACAGAGACATTCGAGATCTTTCAAGAAAATATAGACTCGGTAGAGATCGAAAGTCTAAAGATAGGAAGTACACTAAATAGGAATGATAATCAACTAAGGCCCTATCCGGAACAACCTCGTGTAGAAGTGGCACTAACTGTAATACCTGAAAATCATAATTTTGTCACGTGAGGAGGAAATATGAAGTCGAGCCAATGACCCTAAACCAAGGTGCTTCTTGGGAGGCAATCAAAGGGAAGTAAATTTCTTTTTTTTTACATTTTCGCATTTCTTTTTATATGTTTATGTGTTCTTTGTTGGTTTGTTTGTTGCTTGTTCTAAGTTTTCAATCAAAATGAGAGAAAGATTAAAACAAACCAATTTCTCGTTTTCTATTGCTTCTAGGATTATATAGTTATGATTAGAGTATGAATTGACTAGAGAATTTCTT
Source organism: Erythroxylum carthagenense (assembly GCA_026413575.1). Taxonomy (NCBI): domain Eukaryota; kingdom Viridiplantae; phylum Streptophyta; class Magnoliopsida; order Malpighiales; family Erythroxylaceae; genus Erythroxylum; species Erythroxylum carthagenense. The sequence continues at coordinate 28,975,243 of JANZLD010000236.1, forward strand.
AGCAACTTTAACATGTATTTATACTCTTGTGATTGGTCTATGTGCATTATCTTTAGAAGATTAGTGACTAGTGGTAGATAAAGCCGGTGAGATTTTAAGCCTTATTAGATTGACACCTTCATTTCAGTCTCATTGTCTTTTGATAATGCATGACCTTCATGACATATACACCCTGATTTTGCTTTGAATTTTCATTCAAGACCACATTTTTATCACATGCATTAACATGGAAATGATTAGACATTCTTTGTTTTTTCGAAACTATATTACCCAAATAGCCCTACCCTATTAACATGGTTTTTTCCTTGTTAACCCCCCTTTGAGCTATATTCCTTTCTTTTTGTGTAAACCACATTTTATGCTTTTAAACTTAGTCATAAAACTAGTGGAGCATTTGTGATTGATGAGTTTGTGGATGTACAAAAGTATAAGTGTGGGGGTGTACATATGTGTGGGTTGGTTAATGTTGGGATGTTTTTTTATGTCTTATCATTGAAATTCCCATCTTAATATAGTTTCTTTTAATGTAAAAAAAAGGAAGGAAAAGAAAGAAAGAAAAGAGAAAAGCACAAGAAAAGAAAAGAAAAGAAAATGAAAAAGAAAGAAAGAATGAAAAAGAAAACGAATGAATTTTTTAAAAAATAAATTTATCAAGGAGGAAGTGCATATGAAGTTATTCATAATTAATGCATCTTCCTAGAGTTGCAATGAATGTATTATTTGAGTATGTTGAATATGAGGTAGATGTTGGCTTGATAGGTTCACTCTTATGGTTTTAATGTATTGTTGGTATAAATAGGATGAGTGATTCCTTCGGATTGGTATATGCTTTATGTGGTTTGTGTAAGAGAGCTGAAACGAGTTGTGAAATATAAGTGTTGCATTCGTCATAGCTAATGGTACCCAGTTTTGTATGAGTGTGAACTTATGCACTTGATGTCATTTTGAGTGTTGCATTTATTTCACTCGCTTTAATGACTTTCATGCTATTTGACCCAAATACATCTCACCTTACCTTTGCCCACATTACAACCTTGAAAAGTCCTTTGATCAATAATTTTGCATGTGAATTTTAGTGGTGAAGAAATGAAATGATATGCAAAGTTGTGGATTGTCATGATCATAAATGGTGTTGAGTGCACCTATGGATATATTTTAGTTAAACACATTTTTTGAGTCTACCATTAAATTGCTTAGTTTTTGAAGATGATGAATGTTGATTGATCATGAGTAAAAGCTTGGAATGTTCTTGCTATGAATTTTGAAAGTCATTCATCTTTGTATGATTATATATTCTTGAAAAATATGGAAAAGGAGTAAATGTTGTTTTTGGGTCTATAAGCTTAATTTTGATGTTTTGTCTAAGGACGACCAAAAGCTAAATGTGGAGAAAATTGACATATGCTTAATTGATTGTTTTATTATTTCGTAACACTTAGTGATTAATGATATAAAATTGCTTAAGATACTTACTTTGACTCGTATGTGATTTTAGACATATTTTGGAAGCAAAGGAGTTAAAGTGAGTTGAAAGCATAATCTTTGGGCCATTTTTTGAAGATTAATTTTTACTTGTCTTTATAGAGCAAGAAGAAGAAAATTAAGATAAGAAGAAAAAAAAGAAAACATAAATAAGAAAAATCCAAGTTACTTACGGCAAAGAAGTAGAAAAGTTGTGCATAAAATACATGCAATTTATGTGAATTAATGGCAGCACAGTAGGAGAAGAAAAGAAGAACAAAAGCCAATGGAAGTTGCAACAATATGGCAGCATGTAGGCAAAAGGATGACCAAAACGACGTGTAGCATAGCAATGTCCATGAAGAAAACGACTGTAACAGCCCAAACTACCCGCCCATCGATATTGTCCGCTTTGGGTTACCCTTAGGGCCAAACCTCTCACGGTTTTGTTCTTCCCACATTTGGAAAAACACTTCTGATGGGGAGAGGTATCCATACCCTTATAAGGCATACTTCGTTCTCCTCTCCAATCGATGTAGGATCTCACACTCTCTACCCCCTTAGGGCCCAGCCTAGCTGGCACAATGGTTTGGGTACCAGCTCTAATATCAAGAGTGTGAGATCCCACATCGATTGAAGAGGAGAATGAAGTACGCTTTATAAGGGTATGGATACCTCTCCACCACATATGCGTTTTCCGTGAGAGTGGAAAAGCAAAACCGTAAGGGGTTTAGCCTTAAGGGCAACTCAAAGCGAACAATATCTGTAGGCAGGTGGTCTAGGCTATTACAAATGGTATTAGAGTCGGTACTCGAACCGTTGTGATAGCTAGGATGGGCCTTAAGGGGGGTGGAGAGTGTGAGATCCCACATCGGTTGGAGAGGAGAACAAAGTACGCCTTATAAGGGTATAGATACCTCTCCACCACAGACGCATTTTTCCTGAGAGTAGGAAAAGCAAAACTGTGAGGGGTTTGGCCTTAGGGGCAACCCGATACCACTTGCCTACAGATATTGTCTGCTTTGGGTTGCCCCTAAGGCCAATCCCCTCATGGTTTTGCTTTTCCCACCCTCAAGGAAAACGCATCTATGGTAGAGAGGTATCTACACCCTTATAAGGCATACTTCGTTCTCCTCTCCAACTGATGTGGGATCTCATACTCTCCACCTCCCTTAGGGCCCAGCCTAGCTAGCACAATGATTCGGGTACTAGCTCTGATACCATTTGTAACAACCCAAACCACCCGCTCACAGATATTGTCCGCTTTGGGTTGCCCCTAGGGCTAAACCCCTCACGGTTTTGCTCTTCCCACCCTTAGGAAAACGCATATGAGGGGAAGAGATATCCATACCTTTATAAGACATACTTCGTTCTCCTTTCCAACTGATGTGGGATCTCATAACGACGATGCAATCACAACTGGGAAAAGTTTGCATTAAACACAAGCATATGTCTGCGTTTTACATTGAACGCTAGCGTATGCGTTCAACACAACGAATATGTGTTTAACGCAACACATAAGTCTGCATTTCATTGGGGATTAAAGAAGAGTGAATAGTAGCTTGGACCAAAAAATTAATGTCACATCAACATAATAGTATCGAGGCAGAACAATAGCGGAGAGCTTACAAGAGAGGAGTGGAGGTGCAGTGAAGGGGGCTTCGATTAGGGAAATTTTTGGAGGGGGCTTAAGCATTTTGTTTGGAGAGACCCATGGAAGGCTAAGTTCTCGACATCGGTTTGAAGGTGACATCGACGCCAACAACCCAAGTTAAGTGTATTTCACTATTTTTGTTGTTTCTTTCTCTCATTAGAAATTGATTGTGTTGTTCTAGGTTAATTGATTTGGGTTTTGTATATGGATAATCGAATTTTCATTATTGTTCAGTTATTTGTTTATAAACTCATTGGGTATTATGAAAAGATGATTTTAATGTGTTCATTGAATTGTTTATTTGCAAACTCATTGCTAGAATTTTGATATAATGCGTAATTGTTATGTTGAAATTCATGTGTAGCGACTAATGATTCGTAATCATTAGGGATAACATAACCTAGGTTAAATGATGCATCGTATATGGTTATTGCTTTGATTAATCGATTTTTCTAATTTGTAAGACTACTGCCTAATTAAATCTAGAGATCATATCCTGGGTTATTCGGTGGTTAGGTTTAATTAACAATCGTATCTTGATTAAACATTAGCTAAGGGAAAACTATGGTTAATTATTAACCCACAATTAATAGTTGCAAGGAGAGTTTGAGAATAACAAATCAATAAAATATACTTAATTAGGGTGTAGGCCGAGATTGAACAAAAAAACTGGGTCCGTATCGAATTCTCCACTTTTATCATTTTTTGCATGTTTTCTTTAATTTTTTTATTATTATAGTTTTATTTTATTTTCTTATTTCAAAATCCAAACCCTCCTCCCTGTTAAACCTAAACACCAATTACTTTCATTTCAACAACTTTACACACACTATTTATGGGATCGACCTAGACTCACCATTGCTATAGTAGTAGTCTGGTTATTTTATTTTGACTAGCATTACGACGCGTTGTCTTATAGCCAGAGAGAAGGGATTGATTTCAAATAAACCTTCTCATAAGTTTTTATTGAAGATTCACTATGAATCATCATAGTTATAATTGCTCATTTTGATTTGGAACTCAATCAAATGGATGTGAGGGTTGCCTTCTTGCATGAAGATTTATATGAAGATGATTATATGACTCAACCAGTTGGTTTTGGGATACTGGTAAAGAACACATGGTTTGCAAGATCAAGAAGTCTATCTATGAGTTAAAACAAACATCAAGGGAGTGGTATCTCAAGTTTGATATGGTTGTCACTACAAATGGCTTCAAGGAGAATGTACTTGATCAATGTATATTTATGAAGTCTAGTGGGAGCAGTTTCATTTTTTTGGTACTATATGTTGATATCATTCTACTTGCTTATAATGATATTGATATATTATTTGAGACAAAACAACTATTATTTATCTATTTTGATATGAAGGATCTTAGTGAGGCCTCTTATGCACTTGGAATTCAGATTCTTCGAGATAAAGCTAATGGGATTCTTCGATTATCTCAAAAGACTTACATTGATCGGATCTTGAAAAGATTCAATATGCATTCTTGTTCTCTTAGAAAGGCATTAATAGTGAAGGGGATAAATTCTCAAAGGCCTAATGTCCACAAAATGATAAAGAGAGAGATAAAATGAAAGTTGTTCCTTATGCGTCACTTCTAGGCGATCTAATGTACGTTCAAGTATGCACACACCCTGATATTACATTTTTTGTAGGCATGTTGGGAAGATACTTAAGTGATCCTGGACTTAGCCATTGGAAATTGGCTAAGAAAGTCATAAGGTATCTTCAAGTTAGAAAAGATCATATGTTAACTTATCGGCAAACTGACACTCTTGATATAGTTGGGTTCAATGACATTGATTATACAGGATGTGTGGATGATAAAAGGTCCACTTCAGGCTACATTTTTATAATGGCTGGAGGAGCTGTATCGTGGAAAAATGTCAAACAGACACTCACAATGTCCTTTACAATAAAGGTAGAGTATATGGCATGTTATAAGGCAACTTATCAAGCAATATAGCTATGGAATTTCATTTTAGTATTGGGTATTGTAGACTCTATTTTAAGTTCGTTGAAATTGTATTGTGATAACTCCATAGCTGTAAGAACACTATAAGTACTTCTCTCTAAAAACATATTGATATAAAGTACTATTTTGTTAAAGAGAAAGTTGTTGAATCCCTCATTACTGTTAAGTATACATCTACAACTAGCATGTTAGCAGATTCACTTACAAAAGGCTAACCTATATGTGTGTTTGTAGAACATGTCTCTTGCATAGGATTGTTAAAAGCCTAGCTTAATAAGATTGGTGGGAGTTTGCTATTTTGTATTGAACATATTAGTACTTTGTACGGATTGTCTATGACTTTTATATATGAAACAAGCATAATGATATTTGCAGTCACTTCTTATTAATATTGACATATATATGTTGATGTATATATGTAGTTTGACGAAATGACAGGTACAAAAGGAGAAAAAGGTGTAGTCTCAGTTGTTGTATTGTATTTATGTTGTTTTAATGGTTATTGTTGTATTTGGACATCTCTAAGGTCTAATCATATTTAGTAAATATATCCTATCGATATGATATTACATATGATTTATTTGACTGCCCTTGGATGATGGAGATTGGTATGGTGGTTTGATTATATTGTCTAAGTGAGAGAATCTTATAAGTATATGGACTAGTATAATCACAACATTAATTTCATATTCACAACCATTAATTGAATTGCCCAATGTATGTTTAATAACCATAATGAAATGATTAATAATTCACTTATTACATTTAAGGCACATGGTAATACCCTAATAACTATAGGTTGGCCCATTAAACCATAGTTCATCACATCTATGAAATGACATAATTAGTCTCATTCTACCTATTAGGGTAGAACATGTTATAAATATAATATATGGTGAAAATGTGTTGGACCCCGAACGTTTCATAGAAGTTAAAACTATTTGAATCAGAAATTTTGGAGATTAGTCATGATGTCATCTTCTTCTGTTTTTTGCTTCGTCTGTATTTCGCTTCTTCTGCCTTTTGCTTCTTCTGTAATGACGTCATCTTCTTCTGTGTTTTGCCTTGTCTATGTTTTGCCTCTTCTGTCTTTTGCTTCTTTTATCTTTCTACTTCTTCTTTCTTTTGTTTCTTCTGTCTTTCGCTTCTTTTGTCTTTTGCTTCTTCTGCCTTTCACTTCTTCTGTCTTTTGCTTCTTCTGTCTTTGACTTCTTCTGCCTTTTTGCTTCTTCTGTCTTTTGCTTCTTTTGTCTTTTGCTTCTTCTGCCTTTAGCTTCTTCTGTCTTTTACTTCTTCTGTCTTTTGCTTCTTCTGCCTTTTTGCTTCTCCTATCTTTTGCTTCTTCTGCCTTTCACTTCTTCTGTGTTTTGCTTCTTCTATCTTTCGCTTCTTCTGTCTTTCGCTTCTTCTACCTTTCGCTTCTTCTATGTTTTGCTTCTTCTGCCTTTTCGCTTCTTCTGTGTTTTGCTGACGCGTCTTCTTTTGTATTTTGCTGACGTGTCTTCTTCTGTGTTTTGCTCCTTCTGCTTTTCGTTTCTTCTGTGTTTTGCTATCTTCTGCCTTTTGCTTCTTCTGTATTTTGTTATCTTCTGTCATTTTGCTCCTTCTGTCTTTTTGCTTCTTCTATACCTATATTCTATTACATTTTTGACCCTTCAAAAGATAGAATCTGTCTTCAAGGTCTTCGTAAAAGTTGTAGATCTTGAAGTCTTCTTTCTAACCATATAAAGAAAATCCTAATCCAATCATTGTAGGGAAATTTATAGCAATTTTTCCCATTCGTTTGTCTTTTTCCATTCATCTGCTTTTTCCTTTGGCTTCGTCTGATCCATTTTGACCCTTCAGATGATAAAAATTCTGACCTCAAAGTCTTCTTCAAAGTTGTAGATTTCAAAGTTATCTTCGAAATCATCCTAAGATGATCTTAATCCAAAATCTCTAGTGAGAGTTATGCCATTTGTCCCGAGACAAGTTCAATATGAGCGAGGACCAAATCTTTTTTGCTTCATTTGGCCATAATTTGTTTGTCCGACCTCCAAATGAAGTGATTCTTGAACCCTTAGATTCCTAACACTTTTCTTTTTTCGTCTCCATTGAAGTTCATAGCTTTTGGTGTTGATTTGAAAGGAATAGATTGAACCAAAGTAAGGGTATAAATTGGAAGAGTAGGAATCGGATATTTTACTGAACATACTTCAGTATTTTGATGATTTATGGATCAGTAGAGCTCCAAATAAGATGATTCTTGTTTTAAGATAAACTAG
>JANZLD010000236.1:29049356-29064908 GCA_026413575.1 Erythroxylum carthagenense
TAATTATAATAAATTAAAATATATGATTATAATGAATTTGATTCATCTATATATACATATATATCTTCTTGTTTCATGTATCTAGAAAAAGAAAATTCAAGTATTAAAAAATAGAGGTTATAAAGATCTCAATCTTAAGGTTGTAAGTAACAAATTAATATTTGTAACTTATATTTAATAAATGTTTGTATCATAATTTACTCATAATAATATTTTTTGTGTCTTATTTCTTTCAATTTTAGTTGGGCTACGATTTTTTTTATTTTCATGTGATTATTCGAAAATAGTTTCTCTATTAGTTATGGGTAATATTATATACAACTAGAACTCTATGAATCCCGCATCGAGCAGAAATTTTATTGGGTTGTTATTATTATTATTGTTGTCATGGTTTTATTCTTTCTTGCTAATGATTCTACCAATAATAACATATATCAAATATTCAAAATGACAAGCGAAAGCTACTTAGAATATATCTTCTTGTACTAAGTTATAGGCATGTAATTTAGTTAAACTAGAAAGTGAATGGAAACAATTTTTTTTAATCTGATGATGATAGTTGTTAATTGAAATTTTAAGGCTTTACGAGAGTACTTTTTCTCGGAAATGTAGAAAGATCGTTTTTTCTAAAGTAACTATGAAAATCGTGTAAATGTCAACATAGCCTGAAATGGAGTCGCTGTTCAATTTTAACAAATAGGAGGAAGTAATTGTGCTAAGAAATTTAAGCCACAAAATGTTGGGTTTAATATGGGTCTTATTCTATGAAAGACCAATCGGAATCTTAAGAATATAACAATTGATTTGTTGAGCCAACAACACCATCCCTCTCATTCAGGTCTTAACCAAAACGGTCGCTGTTTAAGTAGTAGGTACCTGTATATGTTGGACTTTCCACAGTCGTATACCATTATCATTGATTTGAAATATGTAGTTGTACAAATACTCGTAGCAGTACTCGGCCGCTGATAATGATCCCTTTTCTTATATATTTGGTAATTTCATTTCTAGATATAAGCATGATTAATCTGGACGAACCGATGAGTAAATGCACACAGATGACAGAACAACTCTTTGCACTTAACAAAGGACGCCGTCTTATAGGCAGTCATTGTCTAAATTCTTAAAACACCGTCACCAATTTACAGCACTTAGGATGCATCGAAAACATTTAATTCATTGTATACTATTCACTAATTCTAAATAAAATGCGCATATATAGTTTCCTTGAAGAAATTGTTTTTAGGTCTACTACGTTTGATTTTGTTATCTACCCTCATAAATAAATAAATGATCAAAGCTAGAATTAAAACGGGAGGAGAGATTTTGACGACGTCCATGACAGGCAATTTCCTTTTGGAAGTTGTGGTAGTAGGTGAGTGAGATTGCTCACCACAAATGATGACCAAAGCCCACCGTAAGCCACCTATGCGTTAGGTAAACATCTTACGTGGAACAATGTTGGTGGCTTCCAGTCAAACAAGACATCCACGTACCTACACAACCGTGAATATCTTATTTTTATGCATTTCTCCGCTGCTGTGTAATACCCACATCACCTACCTCCATGCAATTTTCGGTTTCTAAAGAGACTTTTATTTGGTGGTCACTAGACCACCAAAGCTTCAACCAATACCCAATTGAGAGCCGCCCCATTTAGGACCACCAAAATAATTGTTGAATTTTAAGTCCGATAACTTGTAATATCTCATTAATTAACCACTTCTATATTATTAATTGTTATATTTGAAGAAGGGTTTATGGAGAGACTAGTGTACCTGATTGTTCCTACAAGTTTGGACTTTCGCTTCATATGTTGGACTTTTCCTAAACAAGTTGTGCAATCCCAATCAACTCCTTCCCACCAGCCACCACCTACTTGTATATTTACCTCCGTCGTACTGCTCAACCCGGCCAGGGAAGCAAAACCAAACACCTACCTTCTCTTATTTTTTGCTCCCTTAGTCTCCAAACTATTTTCATTTTCTTTCTCTATTAACAACAATGGAAGCAAAAGATGATCAACAGGAGTTCATTTTTCGTTCCAAGTTGCCCGATATCTACATCCCAAATCATCTCCCTTTGCACACTTATTGCTTTGAGAACATTTCCCAATTCAAAGACAATCCTTGTCTGATCGACGGTCCCACCGGACAAATCTACAGTTATGCTGACGTTGAACTTATCTCGCGTAAAGTCGCTTCCGGCCTCAACAAGTTAGGCATCGAACAAGGTGATGTTATTATGCTTTTGCTCCAAAACTCCGTGGAGTTTGTGTTCGCATTCCTAGGCGCGTCGTTTCGTGGCGCTATCAACACAACCGCAAACCCATTTTACACTCCGGCGGAGATAGCGAAACAAGCGACTGCGTCAAAGGCGAAGCTTATAATAACACAAGCAGTTTACGCCGGGAAGGTTAAGCAATTCGCTAAAGATAATGATGTTAAGTTGATGACCATAGACTCACCACCTGAAGGTTGTTTACATTTCTCGGAGTTGTCAAACGCTGACGAGAATGACAGCCCCGCCGTCAAAGTAAACCCCGACGATGTCGTCGCGCTTCCGTACTCGTCGGGGACCACAGGGCTTCCTAAAGGAGTTATGTTGACGCACAAAGGTCTTGTGACAAGCGTGGCACAGCAAGTAGACGGAGAGAACCCCAATCTCTATTTTCACGACAAGGATGTTATTCTCTGTATTTTGCCATTGTTTCACATATACTCGCTTAATTCTGTGTTGCTTTGTGGGCTAAGAGTCGGCGCAGCTATCTTAATTATGCCAAAGTTTGAGATCATATCGTTAATGGAGCTTATACACAAGTACAAGGTCACGATCGCTCCCTTTGTGCCACCCATTGTTTTGGCAATAGCTAAGAGCCCTGAAGTCAATAAGTACAACCTGTCGTCGATTCGGATGGTGATATCCGGCGCAGCTCCAATGGGCAAGGATCTTGAAGACACAGTTAGCGCAAAGTTGCCAAACGCCAAACTTGGTCAGGTAATTATATTCAACGAAGGCTTATGCGAATTTTCTACATTACATGAAATAAAGAGGTTTTCAACGATATATTGGGGCTGTTAGCACAAATGAAGAACATTTTTTGTTTCCGGTACTACTGGTTGAGGTACATTAGGAACTTAAAGTCTTCATCTCATAATTTTGTGAAGGGATATGGCATGACAGAGGCAGGTCCAGTGCTATCAATGTGCCTGGCCTTTGCCAAAGAAACTTTTGAAATCAAATCTGGCGCTTGCGGGACAGTAGTGAGAAACGCCGAGATGAAGATTGTTGACCCGGAAACTGGCGCTTCGTTACCCAGAAATCAAGCCGGCGAGATTTGCATCAGAGGGGACCAAATCATGAAAGGTGCTTGTTCTTAATCCTACCCTTCTTTACTGCCTTTTCCTTTTATTGTACATCAAATTTAATCAAAATTCTGCATGATCCCATCTTTTGGGCATTTCTCGAAAATTTCAGTTCAAAGTTGTTCAACCACTAATTGATAAAGAATTTGAATATTGGTGATGAGTGAGATACAATAAATTAAATAACAATAACAAATATTGTAGAAGTGAATGTAAATGTTTATTGTTAATTTAGAACAAAAAATTTATAAACAAATTGAACATTAATATTTTGGGTCACTTTGGCAAAACAATATTACCTTCACACAATTGTCTAAATGGTATTAGGTTGAACCCAAAACAGGATGGGTGTATAATTTTTATCCATTATTGTGGCCTTTGCCCTTTACTTTTTCTCGTATTTATCTTTTGGATCTAGGCTAAGGTGACTTTGCTCACCTACTCCCAACCTTTAATTCAGATGTGAGACCAACTCAATTTTTAGGTATCGCGATCTGTTGTTATTGCTGCCCATAATGCTTACAAGTAGACATTCCATGTCCACTTTTAAATTTTGGGTTCATTCATTTTTAACTCAAGTTATAAATTAATCGAAGCAAAATTTAATAAACATAGGCTTTAGAGAAATAGTTGTTCAAAAATTTTCTTCATAATGGAGAATTTATTCATATACATGTGAATTTCCAATCAACAACAGCTGTTTTTTATTTTCTTCTAAGAAAAGTCTTGCTCTAGTTTTTATATTAAAGTCGTGCTCCTTGAGAAAGTATACACGCCACTACTTGCTAAGAAATTGACAAAGTCAATTACTTGATGTATATTAGCATTTTCTATTCATCTTAGCAAGAGATAGCGCGTGAGCGCTTGTTTTTTTGGGTTTTTTTTTAAAGTTTTTCATAAGATATTAGGAGAGTTCTAACTATAATAAGACACTTTTAAATCATTTAGATTCAGACTAATTCTCACTTGAACCAGGTAAGTTTTTTACGGGAGATAAAACTCTAATCTCAAATTGACGATTTAAACCCGTAATTTTACTTAAAGGAAAGATACAATAACAAAAAAGAAAACATATTTTATAAAATGGGAAATTAACAAATCAATTCAATGCAGGCTATCTAAATGACCCGGAGGCAACAGAGAGGACAATAGACAAAGACCGATGGTTGCACACGGGAGATATTGGGTACATTGACGATGATGATGAGCTGTTCATCGTGGATCGGTTGAAGGAGTTGATCAAATATAAAGGCTTCCAAGTGGCCCCCGCTGAGCTCGAGGCAATGCTGATCGCCCACCCAAATATCTCTGATGCTGCGGTCGTACCGTAAGTTCAGCCGGAGAATAGTATTGATTATACTTTTAGCTGCTTTGAATTTGACTACCAACTGATCACCGTTGGGTGTGTTTCAGAATGAAAGATGAGGCTGCAGGGGAAGTCCCAGTTGCATTCGTTGTGCGATCATCAAGCGGTTCAAATATCACGGAGGACGAAATAAAACAATACATCTCGAAACAGGTGAACACTTGAATCTATATAACTCGGGACAAAAAAGATAAAAAGACAATTATAGACGGCGTCGTGTCTAAGAAATCTCCGGTATTGGTCTTTCTTTGACTTCGACTGCTCGCAGCAAGACGGGAAGGTGCTTCTTTCTTAACGTATAAAATTTAAAATCGCATTCGTATTCTTAACTTCTAATGACGCAAAGAATGTGTGAGTGTCTGACTGACCTTATGATTGATGTACTGAATAGCAGCCTTGAAATTGAAACGTCACTGTCCTAGCAAACTTATTGGAACTGAACACCAATCCACCAGTAACCAATTGGGTCCACGTCCGTTGATAATTATTTGTCTTGGATTAGTTTTAACGAGATTTGCTCTTATTTTATTAAAGCGCACGTCATCTGACGTTAAAGCTTGTTCTTATGATTGTGTAGGTTATATTCTACAAGAGAATTTACAGGGTTTTCTTCACCGAATCAATTCCTAAAGCTCCGTCGGGCAAAATTTTGAGGAAAGACCTCAGAGCAAGGCTTGCTACGGCTGTTGTTTCTAATTAATTGACGTGTATCCTACAGCCAACAAAGTAGTGGATATCCAAGAAAAAGAGAAAGGGAAGACAGAGAACTGATTAAATGATATTCGACCTTTTGTAAGATTCGGCAAGCAAGGCCAAGGAAGAGTCTGATATTGATATTGTATTGATTTGTTTTGTACATGATGTTACGAACGCCAAAAACATACTTGTACCGCACCTTTCACAAGGTATTGCAGCTTCTTCTTCTTCTTCTTTTTCCCCTTCCCTCCAAGGACATTGACATTTGTTGCTAAATTGTTCTCCATGTGTTTCATTGTTCATAAATTGTTCTTTGCTGATTGAAATTTAGTGGGCCGATGTGTTTGTTCCCCATGTTATTTGTCACCAGCCTTTATATGTGGTTTGGTTTATGGGATGTCTCGGTCAACAATGGGCTTGAGTTGCAGCTTTAAGAAAGGGGCATTGGAAGTATCGTTAATGTTCAATATCTTCGGTGTGGTGATGTTCCCTTGAGGGTTATTGCGGTTGCATTGTCGGTTGAGATAATTCATGTATTAGTATTTTTTTGTTTGGATGAAAGAAAGAATATATTAAGCTTTTAGGATCATGTATTAGTAATTTGATAGAATGATGGTACAGGTAGTTTCTGCCGATTGAGAATATTCCAACATCATGCCTTCTTCTCCTACTATTTGCAGGCCGCTCCTTTAGCTGCTAAGGGCTTGTACCCTTTCTGAATGGAACAAATAATGTCTAAAATGGTTGGACACAAGATCCAAAATAGTGGTGGTCAGTGAAACAAAAGCCCTAGTTTTTATGACAAATCATCTGTCCACAAGCTTGCTAGAGAAATTGTATATAACACTAGTCAGAGCCTTTTAAACATCAAAAATGCACTTTGACAGTTGACATTTACACTAGGATACAAGTTAATGTTCAAATTGAATTTTGACATTGACAAAATATTTAAAGTAGATCTTAACACTACAAGGAGAATAGAAATTAGGGACAAAAAAACAACAACAAAAATCACACCGTCGTAAATTACCAACGGAATTAACATGTTCATCGGAAATATTGACTTGAAAAAATAATTTAGCGACGGTCACAATACTGTCGGAAAAGAAGCACGGGAATTGATGGCGGGTGAATATAGTTTGATATTATCGACAAGATTTAATGACGAAAATTTTTGTCGATAAATTGAAAAATCTATACTGCGTCGTCTACTTGCGGTTGAACGTTATTAAATTGAAGAAAACGACGTCGTTTGGTCTTTGGTTTAACACCAAACGATGTCGTTTTGATAACGTTATAAGCCTCCTGAATCAGTTCCCCCCTTAGCGATGGTCACGATACTGTTGGAAAAGAAGCGTGAGAATTGATGGCGGATGAATGCAGTTTGGTATTACCGAGGGGATTTAACAATGGAAATTTCGTCAATAAATTGAAAAACCTATAGGACACTGTCTATTTGCGGTTGAATGTTATTAAGTTGAAGAAAACGACGTCATTTAGTTTAACACCAAACGACGTCGTTTTGATAATATTATAAGCCTCCCGAATCATTTCCCTCCCCACCCCCTACCGTCGGCTCTCCTTCTTTGTTCTTCTCCTTCCTGCTGTGTTAGCATCTTCTCTTCTAGTGTGTCATCATCAATTGGTCGTCCGTTGTCATCAGCATCGTGGAACGGTGGTGGTGCGTCGGAAGGGGTAGGTCTTCTCCCTCCATTTGACTTTATTTTCCTTCCCACCCCCACTGGTACATATGTCGTTAATAATTTGATTTTTTTGGGGTATGTTTGAGTTATTTGTTTGGTATGTTTGAGTCTTTTGTGAATGGGTAACAACATTTTAGATTGAAATGTTAGTGTTAGAAGGTTAAGTTCTCAAATTTCTTTTTAAAGTTGAGATGATTTGTTGATGCATATGAGGTATTTGATGAAATGCCTCTTGTTAGAAATTTTAGTTATTTTGTGAAGATGGAGTTGATTTGTATCAGAGAATGAGTTTATGGGTGAGTGTACATGCATATTTGGGGGTTATGTATAATAATTGAAGAAGATCATTGTCACTTGTATAATTAAGCTACATTAAGAAGCATTAAGATAGTTATATACTAGAGACCTAATTAAGTACCCTAGTAAATATTGGAAAAAATCTGAAATAAACATTTTATGCATGGTATTTACATCATAATTAGCATCATTTTGCATTCTTAAGAATAATGCTTAAATTCATGTTAAGTATAGCATTATACTTAAGACTTTTCATATGTTTTCTAATATAGCCTAATTCCTCCTCTACGTTGTTTTCTGATGGTAGAATGATAACTCCCATCTCTAATTTAAAATAAAAACTAGGTAACTCTTGCTCCTCTTTTATAACTTAGATTATGTGGATGAATTATATCTTAATTGAACTTGATTAGACTTTGATTTCGATTAGGACTCAAAGTCCTTATATGAATAAAAATTTATTGATTAAACTTGCCCTTTTCAAATAATTAGGCATTTTAAGTAAACTTAAGGCCTATAAGCCTAAAGACGGATGATGAGTCGTAAGTTATCATAGAACATTATTCCTTAATCATTAATTCATAAACCAATATATGTATGCTAAAAACAAACAAAAAAGACACATCAACCTTTAGATATCCATCTTATGTTTAACCCTCAAGCCTTCATCATAAGACACATGAAGACTTAAGAAGAATCATTATCTTCCTTTAGAAATTCATTAGGATTATTCCTATGTAAAATTTCATTTGAAATACATTTACCTGTCATAATATATACATATATAGAAACTTCAACGAACTGTAAGGGATAAATTATCATTTAATCTTAATTGTTGACTCAAGTCAACCTCAATTATCCATCCCTTTATATAAGGTGCATGATGTCAACATGGTTCACTTGATAATTTTTTTATAATTGTCAATAAAGAAAATACCACATAATCTTTGGTTATTAAAAAATTATAGATTATTGTGGCCTTGAGAGGGCTAATCTCTTATCTGCTTGACATACTCTTTAATTCACATTTAAATATTTCATACAAATGAAATATACTTTAGAACCAAATGTCACATAATGCTTATCGTAAAATAAACAATATATATTTAATGTTAGTGACTTCACATTTACATGTAGAGATATACTTCATGTTCACTTCACCTCATACGACTATATCCTTCACACATTTATACTTGACATCTTCATACTTAGTTTTGTAATAAAATTTGAAATCTTTTGTATATGTGATTGATACTTAACTATCATATTTGATTAGTACTACATCAAGTTAGTTTTAGTAATTTCCCAATGAACTAAGAAACGGCTAAATAAAACTGTATATTGTAATGCAATTAAAAATGAATTAAATACAACTTTTAATTATAGATAAAGTAATACATGATTATTTCTTACAACTCTATGATGTTGCACCAATATTGAATGAGAAAACAAACCTTATGGTAAATTTTCTTCCATCTAAATCTCATCTATAATCTTATCCACATAACTTTACAAACCTAAGTCATTACCTTAATAACATAATACGTAATCATGTATACCTTTTATTATGCCTCAGTATTCTCTTTACTACTTGTAATGAGTCTGTGACGGATTTAACTAATATATACTCAATACTTAGTCTTTTACATATCATTTACATATATAAGACTTCCAAGTACATTGAAATAAAAAACTTCCTTCATTTCTTCCTTTTCTTATGGTGTTATTGCACAAATCTTTTAACTGACACCTTCACCTTTAACAATAGAATAATCAATTCGCTTGTTTAAGGATCTCATTTATGAAAGTGAAGCAATTTTTTGGTTGATGTCTTCAAATCTTTAGTTTGAGGATGCACACATCTTCACTCATGCTTTTCATTTTAAATTCATATGACAAACATTTTATAATTTTCTTAACAAACTCAAAATCATTACATGTAATTAAAATATCATCCATATATAAAGTAAAATACTCATTTATCTTTAGATATTTTACAAAATGAAGTTATCTCATTGTTATTAACCCTATATATATTGTGGTCTTCATCAATCATATGGAAATGATATGAAATTATGAAAACAAAGTGTACCATTATATTGAGAACTACTTTAGGCTGTAAACTGATTTTAATAATTGACATATTTTATGTTCTTCAAATGTCTTAGAAAAATCTAAAGGTTATCCATCCATCCATCCATCCATACGTCCATATGTATGTATGTATGGATACATACATACATACATACATATATATACATAAATATATACATACATACACACACAAACATAGTATATATGTGTGTGTACACACACACACACACATATGTTATCCATACATACATACATAGATATATGAGCAACAATTTTAGTTGTTCTTGGTTATAGGAACTCATTTGTTGGTAGTATTTATTTTCCAAATGAGATTAAAGAGAAGCTTTAGCGATATTGAAATGACATTACTTTCCTTATGTTTTGACAATGTCAACAATTACTTTGCACACATTTTAATCAAAATTGTATCAATTTCTATATTATTGATTGTAGCTCTGACATCATCTTCTTTCACATACTTCAGGAAGATCCTTCTGCATGTTAGTTGAGGTCAGTGAATTTGTTTTCGACTATGTTTTTTGAACTTAGTTTAATTTGGGTATTTGTTTGTGGTTTGTACTTTACATGGCTGATTCAATTTGGCTCACACGATCTAAAACTTGTTTGTGGTATAAACATCGATTTATCAATGTATTAATATAAGATGAGTTTGACTTATGTTATTGTTCCAATTACCTTAATTATGTCAATCTGTTATTTCATTGACGCACTTTGATATGATTATGTTCTGTTTACTTTTCATGTGCGAATTTTACATGGTTATTTTTTAATTGTATATGTTAAACTAATTTATTAATTTAAGTATTCATATTTTTATGAATACTTATTATATTTGGCATTAGTAATATTTAATATAGGTTAAATATCAAACTTTTAACATTAATTCTCTTTTAACATATACGATTACAAACATAAATGTTCGATGTTGAGTATACAAATATTTTACATCTCAACCATAAACCTTAACACATAACCTGTGATGGAGTTTCAGTGAAGCTTTCGGTAATTATTACCTGGAGTCTAGGAGTCAAAACGAGACTTGTTCTGTTGATTCACAAATCTTATCTTAGATGTTTTGTAATCTTTGACTAACATTAATGATACTAACTATGAATTCACTATTTTGAATCAATAGTTCTCCATAAATGAGTTTCTAGGATAGATCTTGGATGTATAGATGATTAACACCTGATGGTTACACTAATTTTGACTTTATTTTAGGAGTTGAAGCTTTTATTCATTATGCATGTTCTCAACTTGCATATATGGATGGGCCAAAGATCAGATGTCTATGTAAAAAATGCAAACAAAAGTGTTTCCTTCCTACTGATGAAGTTAATGGGCATTTGCTGAGAAAAGGGTTTGTCCCCAATTATTTTGAGTGGACACAACATGGGGAACCGTTGATTTCTAGCACCTCAAGGGGTAATAAAGTACAATTGTCTGTCAACTTAAATGAGTATGAAGGGGGATTGGATTTTAAAACAATGTGGATGGTACTTGAAATCTGTTCATGCAAATGGTTTATGATGGAGCCGGTTATACCTTTTAAGAAAATAGGAAAGATCTTAAAGAAGAACCTAATCCATAAGCAAAATAGTTTTTTGACTTACTAAAGTCAGCTGATAGAGAATTGTGGCTAAATTGTGAGACAATGACCCAATTATCTTCAATTGCTCGAATATTAAACATAACATCTGAAGGACATATTTTGGACCGTAGTTTTGATAAAATTCTTGAATGGTATAATGAATCATTGCTTGCTGATCATACAATGGTTGATAGTTTTTACAATATAAAGAAACTTATTAAAGGTCTTGGTTTGCCTGCTGAAAAGATTGATTGTTGCAAATTGAGATGTATGTTGTATTGGGGAGATAATGTGGACTTAGAAGAGTCCAAATTTTGTGGTTAAAAAGCCTAGAAAGTGTTCAATGAAACAGAAATTAGTACCATAGAAGCGAATGTATTATTTCTCGCTAACTTCATGACTTCAAAGACTTTATGCTTCTGATGTTACTGCATCTAACGTGAGATGGCATGTTGAACACGAACAGGAAGACGAAGTAATGAGTCATCCATCAGATGCACTGGCATGGAAACATTTCATTGACATCCATCTTGATTTTGTAGTTGAATGTCGAAATGTTAGGTTGGGATTGTCGATGGATGGATTCCAACCTTTTGGTCAATCTGGGCAGCAATATTCATCATGGCCAATCATAGTCACTCCTTATAATTTGCCTCCTTGGATGTGTATGAAAGAGGCATATATATTATTGACAGTGATTGTGCCAGGGCCTATAAATCAGAAGCATAAAATTGATGTTTTCTTACAACCATTGATATCTAAATTGCAACGTCTTTGGGAATATGATGTTCAAATATATGATGTCTCTCTGAAACATAATTTTGTGTTGAGGGAAGCTTTGATGTAGATCATTAGTGATTTTTTTTGACA
The DNA here is from genome assembly GCA_026413575.1 of Erythroxylum carthagenense. NCBI lineage: Eukaryota > Viridiplantae > Streptophyta > Magnoliopsida > Malpighiales > Erythroxylaceae > Erythroxylum > Erythroxylum carthagenense. The sequence continues at coordinate 29,061,360 of JANZLD010000236.1, forward strand.
TTTTCCATGTTATCTGGATAGAGCACAGCTGAAAAATGGGCTTATCTTTATTGTGGCAATCATTCTAATGCGTTTTATCTTCCAAACAGGAGCAAAATATTTTGGTTTGATAATCACAGGAAATTTCTTCCTTAAGATCATTCATTTAGGTGCAATAAATATAAGTTCATCAAGAATAGGGTGGTAAAAATACCTCCTCCTCCTCTAAAAGCTGGTGAAGAGATTTTGCAAGAGATTGAGGAATTAGGCTTATTGAAAATAACAAAATTTGAAGCCGATGAAGTTAATACAAGCATTAGTCAAAACTTTGGTTAGAGAAAATGAAGTATATTTTGGGATTTGCCATATTGAAAAATGAATTTGATAGTCATAATATAAATGTGATGCATATTGAGAAAAATATTTTTTACAACTTGTTCAATACCATTATGAACATTGAAGGGAGGACAAAAGACAATGCAAAATTTTGCAACTTTTTTGTAAAAGGAGTGAGTTATATAAAGATTCACACTAGTAAATATCCGAAAGCATGTTACACTTTGGAAAAAAGACAAAAAGGGGCTTTTGTGTGAATGGTTGAAAAGTCTGAAGTTTCCTAATGGTTTTGTTTCAAACTTAGTTAGGTGTGTGAACCTGAGGAAGTACAAGCTATCTGGAATGAAAAGTCATGATTGTCATGTATTTATGCGAAGGCTAATTCCAATTGCATTTCAAGAGTTGCTACCAAATAAGGTTTGGGAAGTAATAACATAATTAAGTATGTTTTTCAAAAGTTTAACATCATCTAAATTCAAGTTGGCTAAAATGGAAAAACTAGAAGAGGAAATTCCAGTAATTTTGTGTAAGTTAGAAGATATTTTTCCTCCAAGCTTCTTTGACTGTATGGAGCATCTACTTGTGTATTTAGCACACGAGGCAAAACTAGCTGGACTAGTTCAATATCGATGAATGTATCTATTTGAGAGGTAAGTAAATAAATATTATTGCAATAGCCATATTACTATATTGCAATAACCATATTACTATGTTTTTACTACAAAATTGTAATAATTATTTTCTCCAATATAGGTATTTACATCACTTGAAAAAAATGTGAAAAACAAGGCCAAAGTTGAAGGATTGATATGTAATGCTTATTTAGTGGAGGAAGCGTGTAACATCATGTCTCCATATTAAAGGTTAGAATTTAGATTTCAATAATGGAGAAAATAGTAATGTGAGAATTAGAAAAAAAATTTGCATTTCATGCTCAGCATAATATCAGCATACATGCATGTGAATTTGAATTTTTGCACACATGAAAATAATTGTACATGCACTCATTGACATTCCGAGTATATTAAATTGTAATGGGATATGTTGAAAATTGTGGTTATACTGAATGAGTTAAATGAAATGGAGTAGAAGGACTAGGAATAAAAATTTAATTGTTGGATTTTAGTGAATAGAAGTTACATGAGAAGTTACTAGGAATGAATAGTTAAGGGAGTTAAATTTGATCTAAAACTTTCATGAATAAACTGTACTGCTCTTGATGGATTTGGACAAAATTGTCTTTATGGAAGTTTGTAGATCTTTCTTTTAGCTTTCCATTGATATAAATTTTGCAATTTTTGGATATTGGAGTCAAAAGTTATGGTCCTTATAAGTGGAGATGCTCAGGAGTATAGGAAGTTTTGTTTGGTGATAACGTATTGTCTGGTGATGACGTGTCGTTTGGTGAGGATGCATCGTCTGGGGAGGATGTATCATCTGGTGATGATGTATCGTCTAGTGAGGATACTGCGTCTAGTAAGGACGTATCTTCTAGTGGGGACGCTTCACCTGGTGAGGACGTATTGTCTCTTAAGGACGCTTCATCTGGTGAGGACGCTTCGTCTGGTGAGGACTCTTCATCTGGTGATGACGTATCGTCTGGTCACGTAATATCGTCTAGTGATGACGTCATATCGTTTGGTGCACTGTTCATTTGATCCTATCATCTAGTCCCACTTTTGTCCCTGTAGCTGATAGAATTTGTCTTCAAGGTCTTCATGAAGATTGTAGATCTTGAAGTCCCCTTTGGAACTATCTAAAGAACTACTTAATTCGATATTTTTAGAGAAAGCTATGCCATTGCAAGATATCTTCTATGTACTGTTCATAACCTTCTTCTGGTCACTGTTCATAATGTATATTTTGGTCCAATTATGACCCTTTAAATGAAAAAATCTCACTTCAATGTCTACAAAAAAAGTTGTAGATATTGAAGTTGTCTTTTGAAACCTCCAAGAATGATCTTGATCTGATATCTCTAGAGCAAGTTATGCCATTTGTCCTGAACAGGTTCAATATGATGGAGGACGGAACCTTGTTTGATTCCTTTAGCCCAATCCTTGTTATCCGAGCTCTAAAAGAAGTGATCCTTAAGAAAATAGATTCCTCACACATTATGCTATCTCTCCACAAAAATTGGTAGAATTATGAATTGAGCAAAAAAAGATTGATTGAATGAAAGTGAGGGAATTTGTAGGAATAGTGCACTGGTGTTGTTTTACTTAACACATTTCAGTATTTTGATTATATCTGGATCTGTAGGACTCCAAATGAGATTATTTTTAATTTGGAATAAACTAGAGACATAGGGTTATAAATCATATAAATAAGTCAAAATTTGAACCAGTCTCTAAGATGTTTAAATTTTGGATGGAATTTGTGCATAGTGAATTATTTTGGACAAAAATCGTCCAAAAATGTTTAAGGTATATCTTTCAAATAATTGAACCAAACTAAATGATTTTAGTGTAAATGGAGACATAAGACATAGGGTAATATGTTTCTAGAAGAAAGTGTTACAAAATAACTTCAGTATCGGGTTCAGAAAGAACATGCAAATTTAACCCGAAATGTTATGTTTATGGAAAAATTTGAAAATGATTTAATAGGTTATAACTTGTGATTGCAGTGGTATTATTGAGTTTTAAACTTAAGTATAAATTATAATTAAGTAGGTCTTAATGAAGGGAAGTGGATAAGTGGATAAGAAATGGACAGGTGTCTAAGCTATAAAGTTAAGATTTTTGTTACCCTTGAAAGACAAGCTACTGTACTTATCTTTATGTTTCTCGAAACTTCTTTCTCTAGAGTTTCTCCAACACAGAATTTTTCATCAAATTTTAACCAAATTTAAATCTTGCTTTTCTCTGTTTGTTATCACTTCCACTTTGATATTTCTTACTTCTATCCCAAGAAAAACCAAACCTCCCTGTCAACTTTCAAGTTGATGTACGTGGGTGTATGAGAGATTAGGGTTACATAATTTTGCAGATATTGGAACTTCAAACAAGTAAGCTTATTATGATTATGTATTTTTGTATGAAATGAAGCATGCATCATTAGTTCACTGCTAAATGGTTAAGGACAGTGATATTCTTATTTTCAGGAAAATGAGTTAGGAGATTTAGTATGCCGTACATGGTCATTTTCTTTGGAGTTGATGACTGAAATGTTATGGGATAGTGTTAAACTAGTTTTTGGAGTTGAAAGATCAATGAAAATGTGTATGTGATG
>JANZLD010000236.1:29377344-29390308 GCA_026413575.1 Erythroxylum carthagenense
GTACTTAACCTATCATACCAATATTTAGTAACTTGTTTCAAACCATATAAGGCTTAGAAAGTTTGTAAACATTGTTGGGTCCGTTATGTTTTTTTGAAGTTGATTAATATACACTTCTTCATAAATAGAACTATTAAAAAACACTTTTAAAATCCATTTGAAACAATTGAAAGTTTTTACAAGATGCAGATGCAATTAATAGTCTAATAGATTTTATCCTAGCTAGTAGTACAAAAGTTTCCTCGTGGTCTATGCCTTCCTCTTGATTATACCTTTTTACCACTAATCTAACTTTATTTCTCATAATGGTACTTGGTTCATCTTACTTATTTTTAAAAACCCAGTTGGTACTTATGATTTAGTGATATCTAGGTCTAGATACTAAATTCTATACCTTATTACTCTTAAATTGGCTTGACTCCTCATTTATAGCAAAAACCCAACTTCCATCATTAAGAGCTTCTTCTATAGTCTTATTGATCATCACCTCGAATTTGATCTAGAGAATAGTTCTTCTTGAAATTATAATATCTTTGTAGCTTCTCATCCTTCTTGTTTCCCTCACTTGGTTTGACAATATGCTCATGTAAGGTGTGTTGATGATCACTCTTATTTTCTTCAAGGGCTAATTTCTCTAATTCCCTAGATATACCTAGATATCATCTTCAAGATCATTCTTTAATATAATAGGAGATTTATTAAAGACAACAGGCATAGACTCTTTAACAATAAGACTTTTTTTTTAATTAAACACACTATATGCTTTGCTTGTTAAGGAATAGTAAAAAAAATCCTTCATTCACTTTGGAATCAAACTTTCCTCAGTAATATTTAATATTCAAATTATAGCACTTACACCAAAAAAACTTTAAGTAACTAAATTTTGGCTTCTTTTTACTTGTATCCCTCTTTTCTTTCCAATCATTTCTGTCATAATTTTCATTTTCTTTAAGAGGACAATGATACTTTATATATTCAAATTTCCTATATTCAAAACATAATTTCTTTAATTATGTTTTAAATATATCTTACCACTTTTGAAGCCTTTACTTTTTTAGGAGTTCTTAGAATTTCTTAAAATTTCTAGTGATTAAGACAATGTGTTTTTCATCACTTTCATTAGTTGATTTATCTTCCTCTTCACTTGGTTCTTCCTTTAATGCTTTGAGTGTTAAATTCTTTGTGTTAAAAATGTTGTTTCTTCTTGTATTTCTTAAAGCCTCATTCGTATGTAAAAAGAGATCTAATAAGCTCTTTTAATAGTAGTATTAATAGATCATTGGCTTCTATATGATCATCACTTTAGCTTTTTATATCTTTGGAAGTGACATAAGTAAAATTTTTACTATTTAAATGTTATTATAAGTCTTTCCAAGATCCTCGAGAGCTCTGACAATAACAATAAATCTAGTATACATACTAAAAATGCTTTCATCATACTTCATTTGAAGCAATTCATATTTCTATGTTAGAATGCTAACCTTTCTTTATGTTACTTTATTTGTTCCCTCTTGTGTAATTTCTAAAGTATGTCAAATTTCATGAGTCATTTCACATATAGAGAATCTATTGAATTTGCTTCTTCCTAATGCAAAAAATAAAATTTAAAAAACTTTTCTATTCAAGAAAATTAGTTTCTTGTCTTGAGGATCCCATTCCTCTATTAGCGTGGAAACCTTTCTATCATTTATAATTTTAGTAAGAATGAATGAACCACCTGAGACAAGTTATCACAAAGCAATTTTTTTGGCCATCAAGAAAAGCTTCACACTTGTTTTCCAATAGAGATAGTCATTCCCATAAAAAAAAAGGGACTCTACTAATGTTTTATCCCTTTTGGTTAAAAGATGATGAAGACGCCCTTAAATATGCCATTATGATCTTTGTTATAGGGTTTTGTTCAAAATGTTAGCCTAATAGCCCACTCTAATACCACTTGTTAGTCCTAAATCTTAGACTTCCTCACTAATTCTCGTGTCCAGAAATTTCCTAGATAATCTAGTTGACTTCTAGAATTCCTAACAGCTAAGACCTAAACAATCTTATTCTTGAGATACCTAAAAATTTAGAAAAGGTTATGTTCTTATTTAAATGAATGAAATTGATTAAATTGAGTTATTGTTGAATAGAATTGAGAATACCTATATTAACTATAAATGAGGGTGTATGGGTTAGAAATTGGTATACTTGAATTGTGAATTAGATTATTATAAATTTTACGATGTAAATGTGGACTCAATTGAGAATAGACATATAGTTTGGAGACCAAAATTGACCTCCAGTTACTAGTGGATATAGAAGTGTATTTTTATTGCAAGAATGACCATTCTTTCAAAAGGAGGATGTCCATTTTATAAGGAAAACTCTGCCAAATTTTCAATAAGCTCCTCGTAAAATGTGACATCACTATTTTTAAATAAAAAAAATAGAGCTCCTTAGTATTAAGTGATGATCTTATTCTCAAGGAATTCTATAACTATAGGAATAAGGATTCTCTAAGTTTTCCAAAGCCCACATTTTTTTAGAATTCCTCCTTAGCACTTAGGAAATTTTAGGTTGGTTGTAAAATGTGATCAATAATTTGACATATTAAGTGGGATCACGACACCACACATGAAGACTAAAAGAGAAGGTGTATTGACAGATTTGATTCTTAGATCTCTCTCAACTTTCAGAGAACATGCATCTCACCAACTAACTTTTGCCTTTGATGTTTTATGCTCTTTTCTTAGTATAAGTAAAGTTTTTCATCTTCTTTATACTCTTAACCAAATTTCTAAGCTAGTGCAAATGAGAAGACTTATAATTATGCAAATTATTGAGGATAACAATGATTAATGAATTATTTCAGTATAGCTCATGACCTTGATTGATTATAATATTTCATGGCAATTGTTTTAATATATCTCGCTTTCTAAACTGTGAACGATTGTGTTCTTGATTGTAGGAACTCATTTGTTGGCAATATTTATATTTTGAAGGATATTGAAGAAAAGCTTTAGTAGGTATTCAAATGACATTCATTTTCTCATATTTTTTACAATGTCAACAATGATATTTCACACATTTTAATGACATTTGTATTAATTTCTATATTTTTTAAAGTAGGTCCGTCATCATCATCTTCCTTCACATACTTCAGGAAGATTATTCTACGTGTCGATTGAGGTAAGTGATTTTGTTTTTTACTACGTTTTTGTGAACTTGGTTTACTTTGTGTATTTGTTTGCGGCTTGAACTTCTCATCTGAACTACCTACATTTTTAATTGATATGGCCTGCACGATGTGAAACTTGTTTATGGTATGAACTTTGGTTTATCATTGAATTAATATAGGATGAGTTTGACTTATATTATAGTTCCAATTACCTTAATATGACATTTAAGTTATTTCATTGATGCTCTCTGAAATGATTAGCTTCTCTTAACGTTTCATGTGCGATATTGTACACGTATCTTTTTAAAATTGTATATGTTAAAACAATTTATTAAAATAAGTATTCATATTTTTATGAATACTTATTAAATTTGGCACTAGTATATATTTAATATAGGAGTTTTAACATTAATTATCTTCTAACATATATGATTACAAAGATGTATGTTCGATCTTAAGTTTACAAATATTTTAGATTTCAACCCATAAACCTTAGCCCATAACTTATGATGGAGCTCTTCTGAGGCTTATCGGTGAAAATATGAGGAGCTTAAGAGTCATAATGAGAACTTGTTGTCTTGATTCATGACTCTTAATTCATATGTTTTGTAATATTTGACGAACATGAATGATACTAACTATTGAATCACTGTTTTAAATTAAAAGTTTTGCATAAATGAGTTATATTGATAGATCTTGAATGTATAGACGATTAATACCTAATGGTTACATTAATCCTAAATTTGTTGAGGGAGTTGAAGCTTTTATTCATTATGAATATTGTAAACTTGCATATATGGATGGGCCAAAGATCAGATATCCATGTAAAAAGTGCAAACACAAATGTTTCCTTCCTATTGATAAAGTTAATGGGCATTTGTTGGGAAAAGGGTTTGTCCCCAATTATTTTGAGTGGACACGACATGGGGAACTATTGATTTGTAACGCCTCAAGGGATAATCAAGCACAATAGTCTGTCAACTTAAATGAGGTTGAAGAGGGGATTGGATTTAGTACAAATTAGGTCGATCGAACTAAAAATTCATACATGCAAATGGTTTATGATGCAGTCAGTAATACCTTTGAGGAAAATATGAAAAATCTTGAAGAAGAACCTAACTCACATGTAAAACAGTTTTTTGACTTACTACACTCAGTTGATCAAGAATTATGGCCAAATTGTGAGACAATGACCCAATTGTCTTCAATTGCTCGAATATTGAACATAAAGTCTTAAGGACATATTTCAGACCATAGTTTTGATAAAATTCTTCGGTGGTATAATGAATCATTGCATTTTGATTATACAATGGTTGATAATTTTTACAATATGATGAAACTTATTAGGAGTCTTGGTTTGCCTATTGAGAAGATTGATTATTGCAAATTGGGATGTATGTTGTATTGGGGAGATGATGTAGATTTACAAGAGTGCAAATTTTATGGTCAACTAAAGTTCAAGCCTAGAAAGCATTCAATGAAATAGAAATTAGTACCTTGGAAGTGGATGTATTATTACCCACTAACTCCGAGACTTCAAAGAATATATTCTTCTGATATTATTGCATCTCACATGAGGTGGCATAATGAACATCAACAGGAAGATGGAATTATGAGTTATCCTTCAGATGCAATGGGATGGAAACATTTCAATGACTTCTGTCTTAAGTTTGCAGATGAAAGTCAAATGTTAGGTTGGGATTGTCAACGGATGGATTCCAACCTTTTGGTCAATCCGGCTAGCAATATTCATCATAGCCAATCATAATTACTCCTTATAATTTGCCTCCATGGATGTGTATGAATGATGCATATATGTTCTTGACATTGATTGTACCAGGGCCTTCAAATTCGAAACATAAAATTGATGTTTTCTTACAGCCATTGATATCTAAATTGCAGCATCTTTGCAAATATAGTGTTCAGACATATGATGTGTCTGTGAAATAGAATTTTGTGTGTGAGAGTGGCATTGATATGGACCATTAGTGATTTTCCAGCATACGCCATATTGTCTGGATGGAGCACAGCAGGAAAACTGGCGTGTCCTTATTGTGGCAATGATTCTGATGCGTTTTATCTTCCAAATGGGGGAAAAATGTGTTAATTTGACAATCATAGGAAATTTCTACTTCCAGATCATCCATTTAGATGCAATAAACAAAAGTTCATTAATAATAGGATGGTAAAAATACCTCCTGCCCCTCACAAAGCTGGTGAAGAGATTTTGCAGGAGGTTGATGAATTAGGCTTGCTGAAAGTTACAAAATTTGAAGTTGATGAAGTAAATGCAAGCATTAGTAAAAACTTTGGTTGGAGAAAATGAAACATCTTTTAGTATTTTCCATATTAGAAAACTAATTTGATAAGTAATAATCTCGATGTCATGCATATTGAAATTTTTTTTGACCATTTGTCCAATACCATAATGAACATTGAAGGGAGGACAAAAGACAATGCAAAATCACAAGCTAATTTGCAACTTTTTTTGTAGAAGGAATGAATTACATAAGGATCTTTGCACCAGTAAATATTCGAAAGCATATTACATTTTAGACAAAAAACAAAAAAAAATATTGTGTGAATGGTTGAAAAGTCTAAAGTTTCCCGATGGTTATGTTTCAAACTTGGCAAGGTGTGTGGACATGAGGAAGTACAAATTATTTGGGTTGAAAAGTCATGATAGTCATATGTTTAAGCAAAGGCTAATTCCACTTGCATTTCAGGAGTTGCTACCGAATAAAGTTTGGGAAATGATAATAGAAATAAATTTGTTTTTCAAAAGTTTAACATCATCTAAAATCAAGTTGACTAAAATGGAAATTCTAGAAAGGGAGATTTTAGTAATTTTATGCAAGTTAGAAGGAATTTTTCCTTTAAGCTTCTTTGACTGTATGGAGTATCTACCTGTGCATTTAGCATACAAGACAAAACTAGCCAGTCCAATTCAATATCAATGGATGTATCTATTTGAGAGGTAATTCAAATTCAAATTATTGTCATTGAAGTAATAACATGTTTTAACTAGTAAATTCTAATAACCATATTCTCTAATATAGGTATTTGCATCACTTGAAGAAAAATGTCACAAATAAGGCTAGAGTTGAAGGTTCGATATGTAATGCTTATTTAGTGGAGGAAGCTAATACATTTTGTTCACATTATTTTAAGCCGTACGTTCACACAAGAGAAAGAAAAATTTCTCGTAATGACGATGCGGGAGGAACGAGTGATGCTGATGCTAACTTATCCATTTTCACATATCCTGGGCCACCATATGGATGTGCAACCAGAAGAATATTAACAAAGGAAGAAATTGAGGCTGCCCATGGTTACATTTTATTGAACTGTTAAGAGGTTCAACCTTTCGTATAGTAAGTTGAACATGATTATTTCAATTTTCAAATTTTGTGTTATTCATAATTGAAATATATAATAATGTATTTAGATAATACGAGGCATTGTTACGCAAGATAATGTCAGAGAACACACAGGTTGAACTAAACAAAGAGGTTGGAAGACATTTCCCAAGATGGTTTGAGAGATATGAAGTTTCTACTTACAAATATTCTCATAATTGAATTATAAGATTTAAGTGTTAAAATGACATTATACTCATTGATATGATAATTTGTTTTTATGTAGGCCTTAGAAAATCTAATTAAGAATAAGTTCATTTGTGATCTTGCTAACGGACCTCTGTGAACTGTTAAATTGTATCTGGTGTATTTCGTTAATGGATACAAATATCATACAGAATATCATGATCATAGCATGACAACAATAAATAGTGGAGTTTCCATATAGGGAGAAATGATGGATTATTATGGTAAAATTATTGAGATTCTTGAAGTTGAGTACCCTACATTGCCAATAAAGTGAACTGTGATATTTAAGTGTGATTGGTTTGACCCGACTCCAAATGATGGAACAAAAGTGCATAGCTGATACAATCTAGTTGAAATTAACAACCGAAGAAGATTGAGACAATTTGAACTTTTCGTGTTGGCTATGCAAGCAAAATAGGTGTGTTATGTCCCTTTTCCTAGCTTACGATGAGATAAGTCAGATTGGGTGGCGGTTTGCAAAGTTAAAACTATAGGTGTTTTTGAATCATATGGAAAAGAAGAACAGAGGATTGAAAGTGAAGCATTTCAGGAAGATGCTGATTTTATAAATGCATCTGTCACATATGATGATATGAAACTTAAAACGATCTATCTAATGAATATGTTGAAATTTCATCTGGAGAGGAGGATGAGGGTTAAAGATCTGAAAAGGAGCCAAATTTTGATTCTTATTCTTCAGAAAATGAAAAGGATTGTAATTTACAATTAAGTTATGATAGTGATTAATTTGTGTTTGTATTTGAATATTTTATTCGACAAATAAGGTTATTTCAAACTTTTCAATATATTGTGACAAATATTTATTTCAAATTCTTAATTAAGGAATGTCAACATGGCGTTTGGTTCCGGATGGTAGTAATTTATTCCGATGGGAGGAATATGGCAAAATTGTCCTTGCCAAAGGAATAAACAATGCAACAAATCACCACTTCTTTCAGTAATGATTGTTTGCCTTCCATGACCAATCTTCTGCTTTAAGGTGTATAGTATCATGTGAACAATGTCACTTTCCTTATTATATACATCTCATTTCCTTTTACGAAGCTATTATATATTTTTACATTTGATGGTATATACTACATGATGTTTTAAGCTTGCTTGAATCTCGAAGATGACATGTATACCAATGGAGGCGGGAGCAATGTCACAATGGTCGATGAAGGATTAGGAAAATCGGTTGCTTTGGAAAAGTTGACAATTCCATATAGCTCATCTGGGCATTCACGTACGTATGAGTTTTCACGATTTGTTCGTTTAACGAATATCTAATTTGGCAATATGTAAGTTCTATACTAATTATGTTGTAGGTAAGCCATTTCGTTTACAAGTTTAGCAATAGCGGAAATGGTGTTACAAGAAGGTGTTCAAAACCTTACACGTGAGGGAAGAACTTTCACTACTTCCATTGGTGCATTCGAATATGCTAGGACCCTTCTTGGGAATCCAGACATCGGGAACTCATTTACCTTTACTGACTCTCATGTCACTTGGAATTCAAGAAGATAATTATATCATTGTGATTTATCTCTGTAATACACTAAACTCAGCTTTAAACTAATTATATTATTATTCTATGACTGTAACAATTATTCTCATAATTAAATTCCAAGTTTGTACTTCATTATGATATTCAACAAATCGCCTTGGATCCTTTTGCATATATTGTGTAAAATATTGGATTCAAATTCAAATTCTTATATTTCTAGAAAATTCAATAAACATTGAATTTCAGGTAGAAATATGCCACCAAAGAGACAACGTGATGTAATGCGACCTAGGTTCAGATGCATGTTCGGAGGGTGGACTATCACAGTATCTAACTGCAACTGAATCATCACCTCCACCTCCACCTCCACCTCTAAGGCCTACAGTTGCAGACGAAGCATCACCTGCTGCTCCTGATGCTTCACCATCCACCACTCATACATTATCCACTACCCCTATAGTGGATGAAAGAGACGACTGCCAGCCTGGAGCTGAGGCACCTGATGGAAGTATAATAATTGTCAATAATCTGTAACTGAAATCGCATGAAATACTATATATGTTTATAATTAAGTTATAGGTTTAATTTTTGCAAATGGAATAAAATTATTTGTTCTTATATTAGGTTAATTCCGTCTAGATTGTGTTCTAGAAATATGACATCTACATTTAAGAAGATGATTGATCTTGAGGGTTGTGTATGGAAGAAGATCTTTTAGGCCGCAAAGGCATTTTACTTTCAGAAGTTTGAGGTGCAATATGCAAATAATTTTCTTTTCTCATTGATTTGTTACATTAATTAGATAAATATTATTAGATTATAAGTTATCGAATTTTTTCTTTTTATTTCATAAACAATTTTGCTAGGATTTTGACATCGACGGGGTCATACATCAAGTATGGGAAAGGCAAGCTTGTATACGTTATCGCAACTTTATTGGTATGATACACAAAACTGGTATACGATCGCCTTATATTTCTGAGGACATATGGAGTCGTTGGCAGGAGTATTGGACATCACCTGAGACAATGTTCATCTTAAGTCGTAACTCGACCAACAGACGTGGAGGCTTAGGGGGAGACAATCTTTCCATACATACGAGAGGATCAATTACCCACCACGAGCATGCAGAGAGACTTGTAAGTATCTAAAATTTACACTTATATTCTAATTTTTTACTTTGTTGTATTTTAATTTAAATTCATGTGTAAATGTTGGAATGAAAATATGTGTATTATGGATAACGATCATGGTATAAATATCTGGTGTCATATATGGCTGTGTTGAATTATTTTCTTTGTTCAACAGGGGGTAAATATAATAAAATAGAGGAGATTCTGCCGAAATTTTTATAAATTCTAGTTAACTTATAATATTTTATTGTTAAGGAAAAGTTTATAGACATAAGATCTATACCCTGTTAGCTGTTTTTGCATACTCACACTAAAAAGTATGACAGTGTGACATTTGTTAACAGCCAATATAGAGAACTGAATGTATGTGTAATTTATGCTTTAATATTCATTCTTAATAATTATCATTTATTCATATAAACAGTGCCTCCCAATAGGACCAAATACAAGAAAACATTCAATGTCAGTCACAAGGAGAATAAGTTGTTGATAAGAGTCAGGCATATTTTGATGCAGTGGGTGGTAGGAACAGTCGTGGAAGGATCTTCGAGCTAGGCTAATTTGCGAATACATGTTATTCGCACTCCTCTACGTCTAGTACAACAGCATCAAGTAAATGACTGATAATGGAACTATACCATCAGCTTGAGAGAACAATGCAGACATTGACAAATCAGTTGCAACAGACGATGGAGTACATGGCTAAGCTCCAAAATGACATGGAGCAGTTGAAGGGGAGGGTTAGAGACTCAGATAATTCGCGGTCACCAGAACAATAGGATTGCTATAACCATTTGGCTTAAATTAGCAGAGACTTATTATGTGCAATTTAATATTTTTATTATCAATGAAGAAAATTTTAACATTATGTTTAAACAAATTAAATATATAAACAAATTAAAAAATTATGCAAGGTAATTCATAACTATTGAAATTATGCATTGATCATAAGATTATGAAATAAAATTTAATGCTAAGATTTTTAAAAAGAAAATTTAATATATTCATGATAGACTCATCGACAAAATTCTAGTTTATGTAGTTATTAAATGATATTTACTGATAATTTATCATTCTTTCGTGATGCCTTCGTCTGTTAATGAATTCCATCATGAAATTTTATTACCGACGGAACTTTCACATTTCTTTTTAGTAATTTCTATCGCTAAATATCCTTTTTCTTGTAACGAAATCTTCTATTTCGTTGTTGTTGTACTCGTTTTCTAAACATCTAATTATATAATTAATTAACTAATTAATTTTTTGATGTGACTAATTATTTTAATGTGACTCTATCGGACTAATTGTTTTGACGTAACTAGCAACCCTTTGCACTTGACGGTGGATTTCTCTTCAATTACTTATGGTAAAGTACTTCCATTTGTCGCTATTGCTTTTATGTCATATCAAAACAATTAGTCATTTTTATGTCACATCAAAATAATTAATCTTATATTTATTATCACTTTTGTGTCACATCAAAACAATTAGTCTTATGTTCCCTTTTAGGTCACATCTTGACTAACTGTTTTGATGTAACTAGTAGACTTCTATTGCGGTAAAAGTACTCCCATTCTTTGCTATTTCGCTTATGCTTAAAATATTAAAAAATTGTCCAATATTTTGACAAAATAGGGCTTTGTATATATTAGCCGCATCAAAACAATTAGTCACGTCAAAATATTAATTAGATTACATGTTATTTGAAATACATGTTCCCAGAAAAAAGTTTAGAGCCGAGGCAATCCCGTTAATTGCTCACGAAGCTTCCATGCACATTCCGTATTATGGTTATGCGTTGTGTGACTTGCGTCAGGCTGAGGCTGAGCTTTGGGTTGGCTGCCTCTGTCCCAGTTATAAATAGCAGGATCGTTACGGCTTCTAAATCACACCTTCTCAGCATCTTTCTATAATTGACTCTGCTCTCTCTCTCAGAAAATCTTTCAAGGTAAAAAAATCTCTATATGTTCATGGAGCTCTTTCTCCCTCAAAATGCTCTGTTTCTGTGACTTTTGTGAACGTTCTCTTGCTTACCCTTTTCCTTCTTTGGTGCAACAAAGGCTAGAGTTCAAAGGCGTTTGCTTTGTTTTGACACGTTGCGGATCCATTGTTTTCAACCCGTTCTCATTGTTTCTGTGATTGTGTTTCCCGGCGAGAAGTCGTCATCGTCCTCCGGTGAGGCACAAGAATTTGCCGGCGAGTCACCATCATTATAGTTCCTTCGCAAAACCTTTTCTGTTGTAGGCCTTTCGATACGTTTTTCGACCGTCACCATTCCACCACCGTCACGTCCCCATCCCCATTCCACCACTGTCGCAAAACTTAAGTTTGCTGCTTGACATTTTTTTGATGAAGAAACTACAAGAAGAAGACATTACAGAGGAGTAAGACAAAGACCATGGGGTAAATGGGCAGCCAAAATACGAGACGCTAAGAAAGCAGCTCGTGTTTGGCTTGGTACTTTTGACACTGCTGAGGATGCTGCCATAGCGTACGACAAAGCTCTCTTTAAGTTCAAAGGCACCAAAGCTAAACTTAACTTTCCCGAGCTAGTTCAGGGAAAAACCGAGGTCACCTACCTCCCTGGTGATTCAAGCAACTTCTGGTCTGAACATAATCCAAGCTTAGCAATGCCTCCTCCTCCTCCTCCTCCTCATCCTCCTCTGCCTCAACCTTTTATAGTACCTCTTAGGCTTGTTTCTGCTCCACTATTGCCGATGGTCGGCGCATTTTCCTCAGCTAACTTCGGCGCCTTTCAGATTGATTTTTGCTCCGGAGTCATAGTCACCGATGTGGCACTGGAATTTGCCGGCGAAGTTGAGGCCACAGCGGCTCCTTCCCCATATCATAACAACTTCTTAGTAGTAAAAACCAGTTGATATCCCCATATCATAATAACGAGTGCTTTGTCGCCCAAACGCAAATTTACCCGCTAACACAGAAACTCGTGCCCAACTATACTACATGTCCGAATCTCCCACTTTGCCAACGTAGAACTATCACATGTTCAAACACCACCCCCCAGCTCCCCCACAGAAACACGAGCTGCTTAACATTTTTTTTATGAAGAAACTACAAGAAGAAGACGTTACAGAGGCGTAAGACAAAGACCATGGGGAAAATGGGCAGCCAAAGTACGAGACCCTAAGAAAGCAGCTCGTGCTTGGCTTGGTACTTTTGACACTGCTGAGGATGCTGCCATAGCGTATGACAAAGCAGCTCTTAAGTTCAAAGGCACCAAAGCTAAACTCAACTTTCCCGAGCGAGTTCAGGGAAAAACCGAGGTCACCGACCTACTGTAGAACTAATTGATAAAAACGATCAAGAGAACAACACAATTAATTTCACTCTTTTTTGTGGTGATGGCGTAAAAACTACAGACCAAGCACCGTTTTTTATACATATGAAAACTCAACAAACAAGACTAGAAAATGGCAAGCTTTTGGCATCGTGCTCCCATATTTCCTTCAGTACAAAATAAATGGTCAATAACTAGAAACAGACTCCTAATAATACTCTAACAGAAATATTCTGCAGAATACTTATTTTCCTATTTACA
>JANZLD010000236.1:29513990-29539191 GCA_026413575.1 Erythroxylum carthagenense
AAAATTTGAAATACTTGTAGTGACCACTCAATAGTTGGTTGTTAATTTGGTTGTTATTAATAATTTTCTATAGTGACCATTATAGTTATTGCTAAAATTGTTAAGTTTAGTTGTTATATTATTATCTATGAATTGTAAGTTTTAATGACAATCTATAGCCACCAAGTATTAGTTGGTAGGTAAAAAATATACATAACTTATATATTGCAACCAAATAATTTTTGGTTGCAAAATGTATATAATTAGCAACTATTTTATTATGATTGTTGAGAATTTGATTGCTGAAACCAAATTTTCTTGTAATAGAAGGGGGGCCTGGTAAGTCTCAAAGAGAGACTATGTTGAAAGAGTGCGAGGAACATATTAGAACAGGATTATTAGAACATAATAGAGAATCTATTTCTGATTTAACACAGGTGCTAAGCTCTAATACCATATAAACCAAAGATAAATTTAAGGAGAATAATTTTTTCTTATTTATTTTCTAGATAATGAATACAATGCAAGGAGATTAAAACTCTTATTAGAAGACTATAATATAAGGAAGAAATTAAGGATTAAATTAGCTTCAGTGATTTTGGGTCAAAATTAGTGTGATAAATATGGCCTAATTGTCTTGAAAATCTTCTGGGTATCCGAATTTTGGGCAAATTGAAGATTCATGAGATTTTGATGCTTCTAACGAACTGTGGCACAAGCTCGTCCAACAGCAAAGATTGCTCTCAGATGGGCTTCATTTTCGACAAATGTATAAAGGTTTCGATGGGTGCAGAAGAACTACATGATTTACAAATACTGCACAGATTACACAGATCTCCACAAGCTCTTCTTCCCCTTATACCAAACAAATAATTGTTAGGGCCTCCTTCGTTATCTATTATAGTTTTAGAATTTAGAATAGTATTAGATTCTATAAGTCAATTTTTTTGATATATCTATCTATATCTAACTCAATCTAAATAAAAATTTAAATAATATATATAAATCTGACAAAGACAAATAAATGTCCATTCACCTTCTTTAAACTCATGCCCAGTAATGAGCCTCTTAATCAAATAGCTAGATTACTTCAAAATACACTCCCCAAAGAGGCCCAATTCTCACAAGACACTTAACTCTACATTCCAAATAAGTGTTTAGACAACCTAATAATATTATCCAGTATTTTTAAACTGGATCGAAAGGTAAATATTATTGTTTTTATTTATTAAAATTTTTAAAATTTAATAGAAAAATAGATTATTAAATAAAAATTAATTAATTAATTTTAATTTATAAAAAAATTATTAATTTATGAGAATTAACTGATTAATTATTAAACTATTCAACTTTTGACATTAAGAGTTATTAAAAAAAAAGCTGAAAACTTAGATTCAAGAATTTTATAAGTGAACTGACTGAACTGGTTGAATTTTATAATTGTTGATATTATCATTCTAAAAAGATGGTTTCAACTTTTAATCTAATTAAGCTGAAACCATCGCATAGAAGGGTAATATATATTATTATTATTAACTTGACGGAAGTATATCCAACAATGTAATGGTAAATTATTATTTGAAAGGTATAATTATGTAATATTATTCTTATTAACTGGATGGAAGTATATCCAGCGATGTAAAGATAAACTATTGTTTGAAAGGTATAAACTTTACACAATCCTGACAGCTTTCTTGCCATATCCAAACTACCGTTGTTTCTCGCAACCTAATCCGCATGCCATCTCGTCATGCAATAACACTGCACATGGAAACAAGAAACAAAGATGCCTTCTTCCTCTTTAGACAAAAAGCAAGCAAACAAACATAACTACTATTTAACAACTAAACAGATCATGCGTTAGCTTTCGTTAAAAAAGCCAAAAAAACGAACACAGAAGAACGTATAACGTTACTCTTGTACAGGGTATTATGTTTATTTAATTATAAGGTTGTATTTGGACCAATTTTATCTGATTTAATTAGTTCTGTCTTCACTTCAGTAATGCTGAGACAATTAATATTTCTTTTTAAAGCATTTCTGGCATTTGAACTCGAGAATTGCAAATTTGGCTTAGGATTTGTTGGTCATTACGAAACAAATCGAAAAAGCTAGCAAATGGGAAAATTTGTTCGTCTATATACGTTTTGGAATAGACTCGTGAATGAAACGGCATAATTAATAACTAAAGATGGTTTACATTATTGTCATTTTCAATTGACATTACCACCTAGAAAGACAAATTCCTTGATGAAGAATAACTTGGAGACTCGCTTTTCACTCATTAGAAGCTTCAACTTCGGACACTTAATCATGGATCTATTAGTAGGCATACTACCTCTAGTAGATCCAAGTAGTTTCTGAGCTGAAGTAATTCCTATGTTCACTCCATAATACTTGTTAAGCTAGCGTATATTTTACATTAGCCATTCCTGTAAAATAAGATTACTTTATTTTATTTTTTATTTAATTTTTAATAATAAAATTCTTAATTATTTTCCTTCACATATATTGGATAAATTTTTTAATTCAAATAAATCATTTAAATAATAATAATCCAAAATAAACGATAAAATCCATGAAAATAAAGTTATTATTTTAAAATGTTACAGATTTGCGGTACAATTCAATGTTTTAAAGGGGAAACATTTGAGGTTGGTTATCATGTTTTCCACTCGGTTAAAGTTGATGATTAAGTCATTTTAAGTCAAAATATGTAAGGTATAAACTAACAGAAAGTAAAGAAGACTATTTTAATAGGTAAAGGAAAAGCATACAAGACTATATATAGGGAGTTGGATTCATTTAAGGGAGCACAAAAAATGTTCAAGCTAGCACGAGATAAGATACGTGAAACGGAGATTTCAACCAAATCTGTTGTATATGTGACAAAGTAGGTCAAGTACTCACAGAGGCACATACTACTAAGAAGAGATGACAGAGATACTTTTATGGACTGTATAATGAAGACATAGGGGTCAATATAGAGTTAGGCGAACCCTTTCTGTCGGGAAATTTCCTTAACGGGTACTCATGTGAAAGGATCATAAGAGGAGAAATTACAAAGGTTCTGAAGGAGATCAGGAGTGGAAGGGCCGTTGGATCAGATGAGATCCCTATAAAAGTGTGGAAGCGAATTGGAGTTGTTGGTATTAAATGGTTAGTTCAACTTTTTAATATGATTCTCGAGTCAACCAAAATGTCGGGTGAATGGAGAATGAGTAGTTTAATCCCTGTATACAAAGCCAAAGGGGATATCTAAGTGTCACAACTATAGAGGCATCAAATTACTAAATCACACCATGCAGTTGTGGGAGAAAGTAATTGAAAAGAGAATCTAGAGAGCTGCTTCTGTATTGAACAACCAATTTGGATTTATGCCTGATAGATCTACGACAGAAGCAATACATTTACCATGGTGATTGATGGAATGCTACAGGGAGTGTAAATGAGATTTACATATATTTTTTATTGATTTGGAGAAGACGTATGATAGGGTTCCCTGAGAACTCCTATGAAGGTGTTTGCAAGCAAAGGACATTTCTGTGGCTTATATCAGAGTAATTAGGGATATATATGAAGAAGCATTGACTAGAGTAAGGACGGCAAGAGGTGACATGGAAGCGTTTTCTATTAGTATCATACTACATCAAGGCTCAATCTTAAGCTCTTTATTGTTCACATTAGTGCTAGATAAACTTACCAAACATATATAAACTTACCAAACAATCTTAAGCCGTGGTATATATTATTTGTTGACAATATTTTCCTATTGGATGAGACCAATAAGAGGGTCAATTCTAAGTTAGAATGCTAGAGAGAAAAGGTAGAATCAAAAAATTTTAGGATGAGCAAGTCCAAGACAGAGTATTTAGAATATAATTTTTCGGGAAGTCAGATGGTATAGGAGGAGGCAGTAGCAATTGGTACCGACGTCATTCCACAAAAATCGAGTTTTAAATACCTCGGATCTATCATTCAGAGAGATGGAAATATCGATGCCGATATAGTACACCATATTAGATCCGAGTGGGCCAAATTAAGAAGTGCATCAAGTGTTTTATGTGATAAAAAGATTCTTTTAAAACTCAAATGGAAGTTCTATAAAATGGTGATTTGATCAACCATATTATATGTGACAGAATGCTGGCCTACCAAACATGGATATACAAGATAGCTGCTGGTAGCAGAAATGCGTATGCTTAAATGGATGTGTGAATTTACCAAAAGAAATAAGGTCCAAAATAGGGTGGTAAAAGACAAGCTACGGGTGGCTAGTATTGCCAATAAGTTAAGGAATACTAGGTTAAGGTGGTTTGGCCATGTGCTTAGGAGTCCCTTAGGTGCTCTAGTTCAACACTGTGAGAATATAATCATTACTGATTACAAGAAAAGAAAAGGAAGGCCTTACAAGAACTAGAAAGAAGTGATCAAGAAAGATATGTCATAATTGACCCTTACGGAAGCAGTGGCCAGTAATAGAAAAGTCTGGCGTGACTGCATAAGAGTAAAGGATACCCTATAAAGCTCCCTCACAATAGTTGAGTAAGTTTTTAGGAGATGTTTATTTTACGCTTACGCTACATACTTACCGCATAGGGAGTCCAACCTGGATGTCCTTTTTCAATCAATGCTAGTTGTAAGGCTTAGACAAGGTTTTCGAACCTATAATTTGATTTTTCAGGACAATTGTTTGGGAGAAAGATCTCGCAAGACAGTCTAAAATCGCAAGATTGTCGTACCCTCAGACCTCTAAACAAATACCCTAGCTTATCTAACAACATGAAGAGTTGGTCTTTGCAGCATATCATGTACTAGCAGATCTAGATATTATCAGGTGCAGCATATCATGTACTAGCAGATCTAGACATTATCAGGTATATCTTTTTGGCTATATCAATTTGTTTATTTATTTATGTATTATTTTGAAAATTTTATTTACAAAACTAGTTAGCGTGCTAGTTTTATTTATCTACGCTTATATATGCATCACACTTTTATTATCACATCTGCATGTAGATCTATTAGAAACAGTCGTTTTATTACATAAGAGTAAGATTGTGTATTAGACCTCTCCATATTCCGCTTTATTGCGGGACTTTGGTTTTGAATATGATCACTATGACGAAGATGATAAGTAATCTATATTCTACGCCACACGACTGTCAGTGTGTTCGGTTGATATGCGTACAAAAGAGCATGACCAAGTTTTCTGCTTTTTTGTTCGTAAGTCGCATGATTTTATCATTTTGTACGTTATAGTTTTGGTTTCAGAATCGAAATCGACCACTATTCACCGGCCAAGTCAAAACCAAAAAACAAGAAGTATGAAGAAAGAGATTCCCTATCACAGTTCACATCTAACAAAAGTAAGTGGCTTTCAGGGACACCAGCTCGGGGGCCGTAGCAGCATATATATATATATATGCGAGACGAAACAGAGAGTAGAGACTGTGGCTTGAGGCAAACTTCCATTTCCGTTTCAGAAATGGTTACGTAACCCAAAACGAGCCCTCTAAGGAGCTCTCTTTAGATGTCCAAAAACATTTGTCATTCTTCTGGAGGTATATACGTTTGTGTAGCCTTCCTGAAAGAAAGCTTGTATCTTCTCTGACGTGACCCAATAATCTCAAGACACGGTGAAAGCGGTTGAAGCCTTGAAAGTTAAAGCTTTTGTCTGCCTGTTCCTTCGTCTCTTTCCATATCTGTCACCTTGTTTTTTGAATTTCTGATATTTCCTTTCTTGGTTTTTGCTCTTTTAAATTTTGTGTGTTGTAATGTCTAGTTGGAGTTTCTATTCCTTTGTCATCTCCTTATTGACGATAATAATGGCAAAGCACAGAATAGTTTTGTTTGATTAAAGTTTTTGATGTTTCTTTTCTTTCTCTGAAGAATGATGGGACAATAGACGCAGCGAATTAGTTGATAAAAGCTTTGAGTGGGATCATTAACTTTAACCAACGATCTCACCTGAAGGAGAATTACTGGAAACTTGTTTATTGATCTTGTACCAGCTCAACTCCAGTTTGGTTAAAGTTACAATATAACCAAAAGAAAAAGGAAAGATCGATATTCCTTATGCGAAATATTGAGATCACAGCTCCAACAATGAGGATCGATAATTTAAAGATTATATTGAAGAAATATGAATTTCTATCTCTTGAAATAGCTCCAAGTCGTTCGTTCCCAGGATCACCGGCCAAACCTTATAGCCAACAGGTCCACGTTAGCGGTGGAGAGCCTGGCCTAATAGGGACCCAAAAAAGAAACCGAGACGATGTCTGCATCTGTAGGCTTATGAGGTGGCATTAACCTTTTGTCTGTATCATTGGGATTTTCTGAAGCCGAGTCGAAAAAACATTGTTGTCTGCTGAAGCCTTAATGGGCCTTTCCTCATTTCTTGGAGCTTCATAGCAAAGATACTAAAAGCTCCAGAATGGAATGATGTGAAATGCAACACTTGGAGACTACATTCATTGATACTACATCTTGTCCTTTTCGTTTCGTTTCTTTGCCCACAGGAGTTTTCTCACTTTAGACTAGTTCAGTATAACCATAAAACAAGTGTAAAAAAATGTCGACTTGCTTGTTGATCAAGTGAGTAAATCTAGTGCTCATGTTTTAGGATTTTATTTTGTTTTCGAAGTAGATAAAGCCTACCAGAAGTCAACAGAAGGGGGAAGAAAGCAAATAACGTCATCCTCGTACAAGTAACTGAATGGTAAACATCCTAACAAGATAAATAGAACGAATTGGAACACAATTTCTCCGCAGGAATCCAAAAGTATATATCCTACACAAGCCAATGCTACAAACGATTAGAGGCTTATCTTGCTAGAGTGGTAGAGGCAACAGCAAAACATCTTACCAATGCTACGGAAGATTAGAGGCTTATCTTGCTAGAGTGGTAGGTGCAGCAGAAAGACAACTGTACAGGTAACTGTACAAGAGAAGGACAAGCTGAATGCCAGAAGCCCTCTAAGGCTCCTTGAATAAACCACGCGATGCTGTCTTAAAATCTCACGATTTTCATCCGGATTGGCAGAGAGTTTTAAGTTATTCCATAACATCCATACCATCAACCATATGTTACGAAAAACTATTCATCTTCCAACTCAACAAGTTGAGCCCGTCTCTCAGCTGCTTTCTTTCTGATAAAGAACCCCCACCTCATTGCTGCTTTGATCTTCAGCCAGCCAACAACAGCTTTACCAGGACGCCCACGATCCTCATCATAGCTTGGCATTGGTGATGCCATGTAAGGTGGGAAACCATACCCATCTTCAGGTACATTAAAAGAGGTATGCCCTCCCATGCTGTAAAGCCGGAGCAAATGTTGCATATCCACTTCATTCTCAAGCATCTCATGACTTCGAAGACGAATCTCATCCTCTGACAAAAACTGATCAACTCCTTTGTCCCTAGTGTTGCTCCAGTCATCAAATGGATTAACATTAGATGGCTGAATGGAAGACCCTAGGGACTCGAAGACTGAAGCAGATGACTGAGGTAAACCAAGGGCTAGGCCCACAGCACTGCCATCACTTCTTATGGCTTGTAAGTCATGAGGATTACCAAACATGTGTCCCTGATATGTAAATGAGGTACTGTCTAACTGAGTTCGTGAATTTGGATTTCCAATCTGGGAATGAGAAGAGAACTTACTTCCCATATCATTGTAATACCCTAACATCAGAAAAGTAAACCCAAGAAGAATAAGATGGTAAGTAATGTCATGCCTTCTTTAAAAACTTTTCTTACATGATATTTGTCAATAATACCTACCTGCAACTTGCAAACCTGAATGCCCGGAAGACTGCTCAGTAGGTACTGAAGTTGGTAGAGTAGGAAGTTGGGTTTGATTGCCCAAAGCATTAGAATATCCTATATGGCCTATGCTAAGTTCATTTCTAGAAGTTCTTGACTTCTTATTTTGCTTGAAGCTCAACAATGACTTCCCATCATATTCTGTGACTTGATTCCAGTTGTCATATGCCTTTTCAACTAATGTATCTACAAAGACCTGAATAGACAGTCGACAGTCAGAAAACAGCTCCAGGCCACCCTATTCAAACAATATTAAAAAGTGAAAGCAGAAAACATCATGGTCTAAATCATGAATATTGTAAAGTCACTTCCTTGCAGAGAACCGAGTTCATTTGTTCACTAATTTCATAAATATCATATAATATTAAATTAAATTTACATTAAAAGACTATCATGGTCCAAATCAAACTGTCGAATGAAACTGAAAAATGATCTGCATGGTTAAAATCTAATTACATACAAGATTTTATATTCCATATATCAATTTTAAATAAGTGACTCCTCATTTAAACCTAAACATCATCTTAGAAATTCTGTTTTAGCTTTGAGTAATAATTTGGAAAAACTAGACATGTACCAACCTTCTGCTCGTCAGAAAGGAAATCAACTGAGTAATATTGTTCCCCTGAAATAAGGCCAGTCAGCTCATATATATTGTTGAATATAACACCAACATTTTTTGAATCTTCAGGATAGTACACATAAAGCTTTCCACCAAGCCCACAAGTCTTAGCATGTTCTAGAAGAGCATCCCACATCTTATTTGACATGCCGCTTCCCAGAATCTAAAACCACCAGCGTGCCACATCAGAAGATAAATACAAAGCATAAGCCTGCTAACTAGAGAACCAAATCTAACACCTACATTCCGTAACTTCTTCAGATCTCTGACAACAAGTCGCAGAAAATCTTGAACTGTAAATATTCCATGAATATTTAGCCTCTTGTGAAACGAACCATCCTTGCCAATTTTCTCCAATCTCCAAACTTCATCATGTAATGCAGGTGGATAGTGTTTCTTGTACACTGTCAAAGAAGGTGGTGAGCTGTTGATGATTCTTGAAAGAAAAAAGAATTATAGGACAAACAAATACATTAAAGAATATGAACTCACATTCCCCTCTATGATCTTTAACAGTAAATGCCTCTGTTTTTGCCTCATGAATGCGTATGCCATTGCAATATCCAGAGGCAACCTTCAAACCAAGCCTGAACTTTCTACTCCTTATCCAACTTGAGTTATCAGTAAAGGTGAGCTCCCCCAATGTCCCGACACCTTCCTTGAGGGTCACTTGCAGGTCACCAGTCAACAAAGGTCGCTTTCCTTCACGCTCCTTCACTATGTGGCTTTCAAATTCTTCTTGTGCCCAGCCTTCATCATCTTCATTGTTGAAATCACCTTCAAGCACTACAACATCTAGTTTCACAGAGGACTCAGGTCCAGAGGTAACAACATGGCCACTATTAGCATCAAAAAGAACAATGTGGACAGCAGCACCCTGCTCCCCCTCCACTTTTCCTCCTGTGAAAATAGGAAAAGACAACCTTGATCTAAATTGCAGCTGTAAGTTTCTTCCATCTGGGCCTTCTATACGTTTTGGAGACGAACTAAGACATGAAAAAATTGGTTAACAGTCAAAAATTTTACATGAAAACCTCTGTGACATAATGCACCTACTTTATTAAAAAAAAACAAATTTTCAGATTAGTTTCATTAGTGTGTCTAATTGAGGGTCCTAGTTTTGGATGTCTCTTCAGCCAAATATTACAACGCAGAACAAAATAACCATCAAATTCCTTTTCCTTTCATTTAGAACCGACTAAAGAAAATAGAATAAAGCAAACTGTAATCATACACTAATAAGGAATATAACATACCTCGCATTGAGTCTAGTGGGACCTTGTTTTGCTAGGGCACGTTCCACTTCCTCACTTACCTGTCACAATTAGCTACTGAATCAGTAACATTTAAATGAGATATAAATGCTTTTCTACTAAACTACTAAGATTCAAAACTGATTAAGTTTCAGTAAACATTTTCTGGATTATTTGGTGAGGTTACAAGGCCTTCTTTCTTTCTTTTTTCCTGGATCATTTAGTGAAGTTATGTGGCCCTTATTTCTTTCCTTTTCATCAAGTAATCATTAGTTTCACCTCCTACGAACTCCAGCGTGATGCCAGAAACTATTTCACTTTAAAGAAATCCAGAATCACCTTCTAGCCATGGCATCAATTTTTTTTCAAGTTTATCTAGTTTTTCAGAAATTCGAGCAGACACTAATCATACCAGATGCTTATTCCTTTTTATCTCAACTTTCATATTCGTATGGTTCTCTTGTTCACTTCCATTCTTATTTGACATAGATTTCATACTTTTGTCTCAACTTCTCTGTAAAATCTTCATTGCTAGATCTATGCTCCATGTGAACTCTTCTATTAACCAAAAAACAAATGACTCTGAATTGGGAATGTTGAGAAACAAATAGGCAAACAAATCTTACAACTCTGCGGAGGATAGGTTCCATAGATGAAAAGAGCTTCTGCAAACTGTCAACCTTGAGGGCTTCAACTATAACACTGCACAAAGCAATGAATATACATCAAAATGTGATTTTTGCAAACACTATCCAATCGATAAACATAACAATTACAGTAAATCATCGGTATTTAGTGCACAGGAAACAACAACACCACCACACATAAGCGCTACATTGCCCTTTAAATTAAAAGTCTGACCAAAGCATAACGCATCAATCTGTTACTTGCAGCCAGACCAATGCACAACACTCATAGTTTTTAACCTTTCCCGCTATTTCCTTTTTTTCTTTATCAGTCAATCAGTTCCTACCACTTGTACTTAAAATCCAAACAAAAATCAACCAAATATAACTCACGTAGCAATACATTACTGTGACAAAAAAAATAATCAAAATAAAAATATACACAGCGGCGAAGTCAAAGTCAACGAAAAAACACACCTGGCTAGAGCAGGACGCTTACGCACGGGTTGCTGTTCCTCATCCGCTTCTTCTAAGGTCCGCTTCCCTCTAGCCATACTATTGGTCCTCGTCATATACCTTGTCTGCATCTTTCACCTAATTTAAGAAACCCTAAATTTTCAGATCTGCAGCATAAACTCCAACTATCAAAACTTCACCTTTCTCAACAAAATGAATAATCTTGATCAACCGAACAAATTGAGGTGGAGAAAAAGTGGGATTAAGTAAAAAAAAAAAAGAATAAATTAAAACCTGATTCAGAAATGAAAGAAGGGCTTCATATGAAGAATCAGAGTGTGCTTGGTGAGAAAGAAAATTCAGAGAAACAGTGAGAAAGTCGTAAAACTGTCGGATTTTTATTATCAAACCTCTTTGCCTTTGGAGCGGGTCTACTTTGGCTGTCTGGTCGACAATTTTGACCAATCTAATAAAGTTTTTCATTTTTCAGTTTTTTAATAATTTATTAATTAAATTAAATTAATTAAATTATGACCTATCTAATAAAATTTTTGGACAACTATTAATTATATTTTTTAATTTATCAATGATTTATATGTTAAATTACATAATTTAATCAGTGTGAACCGAACTCATATCGGGCTTATAATAGAAAAGTCCGA
This sequence comes from Erythroxylum carthagenense, assembly GCA_026413575.1. NCBI lineage: Eukaryota > Viridiplantae > Streptophyta > Magnoliopsida > Malpighiales > Erythroxylaceae > Erythroxylum > Erythroxylum carthagenense. The sequence continues at coordinate 29,525,416 of JANZLD010000236.1, forward strand.
TATAAAAGTTATATGTAAAGGTTAAACTCTCCTGCAATTGCTCATATCAATCATAAGCATAAGAATTTTCTGATTCATTAAGAAAGCTTATGTTTTGAGAAAATTATAGAAGCTTTATGTAAAAGCATATAAGAAAGCTTATATGTAAAAGCTTACTTGCGTCTCGGATAGCAATACTTGTAAAGACAGCGGTAGATTCACACTCGTTTCAGCCTCAAAAAGCTTGTTTGAAGTTATAAAGACCAAAATAAAGTATTTTCTGCATTTCTTAATTTTTTGCCCCTTCATGTTCAATGTGGGATACGTAACTAAGTTACCTTTACGTATTATACATAGTATTAGAGTCGTGATGTGATCGAGTGATTAAAAACAAAGATTTTTCGATTTTCTATCCATAAGGCTTTCAAAGATTTAGCCTCTATTTATCAGTTTTTTCTTGCTTTTTATTACATGAAATAGTATACATGTGTTTAGCCCTAAGAAACGAGATGAAACGAGCCCCGGAGCATGAAATATCGACCCGAAATGTATCGAAAATCGCCTTTTTTGGTGACGGAGCGATCACTAACAGGCACATGTGGTGAATAGTGGTGCGGGTTGCACTACGAATCAAGCAAGTTTGTTACACGCGCCAGACATGTCGCACGATTCTGACACGCGCCAGCATCGGTGGGCGCATCTCACGGGGCACGTGCCCTTCTTAAAACATTCAACTTATGTAAGCCATACGGAATTGCTATAGCAATTTAAAAAAAAACAGAAAATTTTTTAGATTTTCTGTAAAGGTACCCAAGGGTATTTTGGGTCAGTTTTCGGTTCCTAGAAATTCATAAAATAAAATTTTCTATTTTTTCTGGATTTATTATATTAGTAAAATTAAAGTTTAACCCTAGGAAAATGAATTAAGGCGTTCTGAATTCGATTTTGAGTGAATTTTCAGGCTTCGGATATCATATGAGGGAGATATTTCAAGTTTTCGTATATCGGGTCTCATGTTTAGTGTTCAGGATTACATCATAGTTACTTGGAAAAGGTTTTGAGACATTCTAAAGCCATTTTTTAGTGAATTTTTGTACAATGAACTTGCCGTACGGGAGATACATAAGATTATCATGTCTCGAATGGTCGGTTCAGTGTCCGATGATGCACAGTAGTTGCTCTACTGAGATTTTTCCTTTGCGAAAGTCTCAAATAAAGTTTTTAGAGAATGCCTTTAGCACGAGTATGTGACAATGAGATTGTGCAACTGGTTTTTTGCAATTACCGATGTTATATTGTCACATACCATATGCCTATAAAGAATGTGAGGATAACATAAAGATGTATCTCTTATGTTTGTGGACTTTTTGAGCGTTAATGAGGATGTAGTCACCATAGTGGCCTTTCGAGTTAGTATTTTGAATTGTTTTACTTATATATTTGGGGATATCTCTAGTCTCATGTTTGGTTATTCTACCCACAGGTGTTGGCCTTACATGAGATTTTGAGATGTGCATAAGGATATTGGATAGAGGAAAGTCATTGCTTGAATGATTTATTCGCCCATAGGTGGTAATGTCATGAGAGTTGATGATTTATACTCTGATCGCTTTTTTGTGGAGGTATAGTTGCATATATTATGTGTTCAGCCCACAGGTGTTTCATAATATGTGTGATCGGATTTTTAGTAAAGATACTATCTAATGGCTTTAAGTATCATTGTTGTCCTACATTTGTGCTGATTTAAACATTGTCATTTTGAAGTCAACTTTTCGGTCAACAGAATAAGTGTCACCATTGAAACCCTGACTGGTTTCAATATAAAGAAGTGGATAGAGGATGTAATGAATTCTATGGAAATAACTAAGGTTGAAATGACCATACGGATGAATAGGCCATCTCCACTTACATCTATGAGCTCGAGAGCTCATAAAGTAGCCTATGAAGCCTGGAATCGGTCTAACAGATTATGTATGATGACTATTAAGAAATCTATGCCTGACCATTTGCTAAGTGAACTTTCAAACACATACATAGCGAAAGAGTTTTTTTAGGAATGTCTTCCAGAGGTACACAGTCTCACATAATGTTGAGACAAGTGCCTTGATGAAAGAATTATTTTCCATTAGGCATATAGGAGAAAGGGGAGTAATGGAGTACATATCAAGAATAATCCATCTTCACAGTAGACTGAAGATGCTAAACATTCCTCTTATTAATGTCTTCATTGTTCGCCAGACTCTAAACACACTCCTTCCAAAGTTTAGTAATCTGGTGATGATATATTACTCACTAGATGAGAAATGGGACTTCAACACTTTGATAGCCCATTGCGTTGCTGAGGAGGAGAAAATCAAGTTTGCTACTCTTACAACCCTTAAAGCAACTAAAGGGAAGGCAAAGATGAAGCCTGCTAAGTTCAAAGGTAGAAAGTTTAAATCTTCTCCACATGTTGATGTTGGTTAAACCAGTGTTAGTAAAGGGTCGTATGACATAAAGAAGCCCGCAGTATAAGGTCTAAAAGGAAAGACTAAGACCATCAGGTAACTCCTTGGCTTATCAATTGATGAATCTAATTTACGATAGTCACATTAAGTATTTGGTGACTATATAGTGACATATCTAATCATAGTGCTTCCACAATGTAGTGGTTTATATCCAGGATAAAGCCAAATTAAAGAGAAGGAGGAATTGAAGGTTCATAGCAATGAAGAAGTAGAAGTAATATATATGGGGACTATATGTACTGAACCTTATAGTAAGGTTCATTTGGGTTTTACATGACACATTTTATATGTGATCTTTTGATCAATTTTGGATAAAGAGGGTTAATGTTTTATATTTAATGTTTATGTTGTACAGTTGTTGTTTAATGCAAAACATAATGGTATAACTTTCTTGTCATATGGTTTGTATAGAATGTGTCTTACCCTAAATTAGATATATGCTTCTTCATATCTTACTAAACAAGTTATGAAATAAAGAACCCTGATGAATGAGAAGTTATACATGGTGTGGCATAAAAGTTTAAGTTATATTTCTAGAGCTAGGGTTGAAAGATTGATCAAGGATAATATTTCTCAATTCTAAATTATAATGATCTGGGAACATGTGCTAACTATTGCAGGGGTAAGTTGACTAATAAGGGTATTGAGGTCAACTCATTCTTTTGACTTATTGAGTATGATATATAAAGATATTTGTAGACCTTCTATAGTTGCATTGCGCAATTCTAAATGTATTATGACATTTGCTAATGATTATTCCCATTACAGTTATGTGTTCTTGCTTAAAGACTGAAGGTTGAGAACTAATTGGAAAAATTCATCAAGATAGTCAAATTTCACCGTAGAGGAGAATATTATGGCAAACATGGTATTTTAGGACTTTAAAAGGTCCATTTGCTAGATATTTGTAATCAATTGAAACAGTGACTTAATTCACCATGCCGAGTAGTTTTGAGCAAAATGGTGTGTTGCTGAAAGGCATAATTGCACCCTAAAGGACTTGAAGAAGTTGATGTAGAATAGGGATATTCTACCTTATTATCTAGAAGTTTGGAAACCCAGCCTTGCATATATTCGTGTATAAGGCTGCCCTACTGAGGTAGTATAATCCTTATAAAAAAAGATTACATGCTCATTCTGCTCATTGCTATTTAGTAAGATATCTTAACCATTTTAAGACTACAACTTTTATTGTATAGAAGGTGGGACCAAAATAGTAGAAACACAAATAGCTAAGTTTTTGGAATACAATGTCTATGATAATGGTGGGCTCTTTGACCCTTCGGATGTTAACAAGGTGGATACTACAATTATCATGTACCCGATACTCATACAGTCAAATCTAGTGGATTTAGGTCTCTGTGCCATGCCTGTATAGGAACAAGAATCCATCCTATAGACACAGTGGCTCCTGAGGGTACAAGATCTAATGCAGTTAGGTAAATCTACCAGAGTGAGACGGCCTGCTATCCCATCTGATTACGTTGTCTAGCAGGTGTACGGGACTATGATATTAGATATGTTTCAAATCTAATTACATTTATAGAAGTTATTTCTAGACCCAATGCGGATATGTGGTGGGATGCAATGAATGGCGAGATGGGTGATGACCCGAACCTAACATCGATGGGTGATGATCGAATCCGTGCCCCGCGAGGGTAGCGTGCTAGGACACTCACTTAGTCAAAAATCGGTATAAATTTTTTTTGATACCACAATCAAACATATTATGCAGAATTCAATCATCACATAGGGCCCACTTTATTACATAAACATTTTCAATAGCCATTTGGGACCTTTCACAAATACAATACACTTAAGCCATTTTGGAGTACCAATCTATTCAAAAGGTTATGGAATATACAATTCAATACAAAAATAGAGAAATGCAATGCAGACACGAACTGATCCCGTCCTCTATCCTTCACTTGAATGTTGTAGGGATACTACTGTTGGCCTAACGGGGTGTTCTTCTAATCCTGAAAAATATGTGCACATTTTGGGTGATTTTTGCGAACTCAATGAGTGACCATCATCGATGGCTCACCCAGTCACGTAACACATAATTCACAATATTTCATATCCAATACAATTTAATCATTCATATTATGCATATGCAGTGCACGTGAGACCCACTTTCTATTTTTTACTTTGTTGTAACCGAGTGCCTAACTGTCCCTTATATGGCTCATTAATAACTGTCCCTTATAGGGCTCATTGATAACTGTCCCATATAGGGTTCATTAAAAGTTGAGCCTTAGGCTCTGATTCACTTTTGAGCTCAAAACTCATTTTCACTCGTCGAGCTTTAAGCTTTAATTGGTAGCTACTCTAGTCACAACAGCCATTATGTTTCATGCATTCATGAAATGAAATACATCACTCATATTTGCATGCTCTCATTCAATCATATTCGCTTATCATCGGACCGGAGTCCGGCATTCAACATATAGTTGTCACACTTCCACTTGCATGCGATCACACATTCCGAAAACACTTAGCAATCACTTCAATATACTTAGTTCATACAATTCACATTCAAGTAGCACTTCAATATCCAAGTTAACCATCACAATCATTAAACCTCCTGTCCGGAAACCAACATAATCAATCACATTTACAAAATCATTCAATAGTCAAGTAATACAAGAATTCAAATAACAAATAATGAAGTGAGACCATCTCGGTCTACTCACAGTACACTCCAGATTAGCATTTGCTTTCAAATTCTAGGAACGCCTGAATGCAGACACTTGATCTGCACAACCCATTTATGCAAGACACACATTGTACACTCATCAATAATTGCACACATATAAACATTTATTTATACACAATTGTGTAAATAGACTATGTACAATGCATGCTCAATGACAATCCCAGGCATATGTTCTAGAACACATATTATGCTTATTCCCATTTCATAATTCATATGTGTCTAATTTAACTTAGCTTTACACTTCAATTGTACATAATCTTTCTAAATTCTTCTTTCAATCTTTACTTTTTGCATGTGTCTAGCTTATTCATAAGCTTACACCTCAAGAACACTTGGTTACTTTATATCGTAACTCAATTTCTCGTCATCTCTTTTCTAACCTCATATGATCTCAAAATATCCAAATTCTCATCCAATAGGAATCCAATTGAAAATCTCATAATGCAAAATCACAAAAATTGATTCTAGAATACTTAAACCCAAGCATTTTCTAAACTCCCTGAACTAGAATCCTTCTAAAAATCCAAAAGATTCAAAATGATCTTACCTTGATTTTTCACCAAATGAAGAGATCTTTAGCTCAAACGGAAGCTCTTTTTTTTTTCTCTTCCTTTTTCTCTTTTTAGACAGCTTTAAAATCTTCTTGAAGACTAAGAAGAATTAAACCCTAACCTACTCTTTTTTTTTTCTCTCAAACCACCAAACTCTCTTTCTCTTTCTCTCTCATTTTCGTTGTTCTCTTTTGCTTATCCTTCCATTCACATTTTTCTTCTTCATTTATAAGCAAGACAACACTTCTTCTTCCAATTATGCCCTTAATGATTGAGAATTGTCCCATTTGCTCTTCCATTTATGCCTTATGTCTTTTATACTTAAGTGTCTTGCCAGCAGTACCCTTGAACATTCTAACATAACACTTTCTTCCAGAAGATGTCCCCCATTGTCTTAAGTTTCTAATGACATCAAAATCATTCAATTCGGTTCATTTCGAAAGATATACTTCAAACATTTTTGGATTGCTCTTGTCCAAATCAGTATACTATGCACAAAATCTATGTAAAGTTTAAACATCTTAGAAACTGAATTAGATTCTAATTTCTTCATACCATTTGTAGCTCCATGTCTCTAGTTCACCACAAATCAGGAATCATCTCATTTGGAGCTCTACCGATCCAAAAATCATCAAAATACTGAAGTATGTTCAGTAGAATAACATCAGTTCATAGTATTTAAAAACACACACCCTGTACCCATCCCACGTATTTCACTCAATCTCTCTCACTTCATTTCAGATGGCTACGATTTTTGGTGGAGATGTAGAGCAATATCTTATGAGTCCAATGGTTTAATAATCAAGTCATTTGAGTGTCTAGAGAAGAAGTTATGGCCAAAAGAATCCAACCTAGTTTTATACTCAATCATATTGAACCTATCATGGGACAATTGGTATAACTTTCTCTAGAGATATCGGATTTAGGTGTTCTTTAGATGGTTAGAAAGAGGACTTCAAGAGATACAACTTACATAGAGACCTAGAAGACAAATTCTATCTTTTGAAGGATCAAAAATGGAACATAAGATATAAGATGAACAGTAACTCAGAAGAAGTTTATGAACAGTAACACAGAAGATATTTTACAATTGTCATAACTTTCTCTCCAGATATCGAATTTATGTGTTCTTTGGATGGTTTAAAAGATAACTTCAATAGCTACAACTTTAATGAAGATCTTGAAGATAAATTCTATCTTCTGAAGAATCAAAAATGGAACAGAAGATATAAGATGAAAAGTAACCTATAAGAAGTTTATAAACAGTAACATAGAAGATGTTTTACAATTTTCATAACTTTCTCTCTAAATATCTTATTTAGGTTTTCTTTAGATGGTTTGAAAGAGAACTTTAAGAGCTACAAATTTTATGAAGACATCAAAGACAAATTTTATCTTCTGAAGAATCAAAAATGAAACAGAAGATATAAGATAAATAGTAACCCAGAAGAAGTTTATGAATAATAACACAGAAGATGATTTACAATTGTTATAACTTTCTCTCCAGATATCAGATTTAGGTGTTCTTTGGATGGTTAGAAAGAGGACTTCAAGAGCTATAACTTTCATGAAGGCAACTTTGCCAAAATCTATCTAGATCAATCCCAAATATTCCCTTAAATTCTGAAGATGAATTTTGCATTCATCCACCAAAGTACTACACTCAATTCTCACTTCATGACAAATTTTGAGACTCTTAGAGACTGAATTGAAATTCGATATCTCATAAAAAATGTAGTCATATGTTTCTAGTTTAATTCAAACAAAGAATCTTCTCATTTAGATAACTAGAGAAAAAATTATGGCTAACAAACCGAAGTACACTCAATGAACATTTTCCAGATCAACCACCACTTTTGTTTCCAAATCTTTCCTTATCATAACTCATCCCAAGATTACTCTTCCAACTCCTTCTACTTCTCATTTTCAATAAAATTACATTTAAAACAATCATACCCGAAAGTTGTCAATGAATACTTGTACACTTAGTTTTGTATGTGCAAATATTCAAATTCACATGCATGTATGCTGACATGTTGTTGGGCATGAAACGCAATTTTTTTTTCCTAATTCTCACATTGCTATTCTCTTCATTTGAAATCTGGGTTTTAACCCTTAATACAGGGACGAGATATTACATTGTAGATCCTACTTAAGGTCTTTGTTAAATGGGAAAAGATTAGACAGTGTAGATTCCTAAACATCAAGCCTTGAGAATTGATACCCAAATAGAGATTAAGGCTTATGTTTCGGCTAGTATGCCTGGAATTTATACTACAATTAATTTTTATTTATCTTTGATCTTTAATAGATAATATGTTCTATAAACTATTTGATTAGTATATAGGTTGGAAACTCGTGATGCAAATCCGTTGAGCCTTATCGATAAAATATTTTACGAGCCTATGAGTCAAAGTGAGAAGAAACTTTCTCAATTCACTAGTGTAAATATTGTCACGTAGCTCGATGATTTGATCCCGAATAATGAACTAGATACTCATCAAATATAGCTATTGGAATAATGAACTAGGGAATAGTTATGATATGAATAAATTGAAAGAACATTGGTACAGAATTTGTTATGGTTTCTCTTCGTCTTTTTTTTGGTTTTCTTTTCTCCTAATTTTTGCCTAATAAAATATTTAATAAAAATGAATTAAACCATAAAGCTGTTTCGATAAAGTTCAACGTCTGATGAGAGTTTGTTATAGAAAATGGGCTCAAATTGCACATAGAAGCCCGCTACTAAAACATCCCATGTCATCAATCCGATGAGTGACGCCTTGGCCAAATTAACGGTCGATACATTATCCATCGACGGCTATAATCCAACAAACTAGTTTACACGGATAGCTACTTCACAATGTCGGTGAAAGTCCAATGTGCACTCCTATATAAACAAGCATTTTCCCTTACCAACGTCAATCGCATTATAGTCAAATCTGCTAAATCCTAATTGCTCTTTTCCTCGTGATTTTTCATTACTTTTGTCGAGAAAATGTTCGGAAGAGGCAAGGGAGGCAAAGGAGGAGCAAAGAGGCACAGGAAGGTGCTGCGTGATAACATCCAAGGGATCACCAAGCCTATGATTCGCCAATTGGCTCGCAGAGGTGTGGTGAAGAGAATTAGCGGTCTAATCTACGAAGAGACTCGTGGAGTCCTGAAGATTTTTTTAGAGAACGTCATCCGCGACGCCGTTACCTACACCGAGCACGCTTGCCGCAAGACCGTGACTGCTATGGACATCGTGTATGCTCTCAAGAGGCAGGGCAGGACATTGTATGGATTTGGTGGTTAAAGCTGATACAATGACCGAATCCAATACACCGATGTACTTTTATCGCTAGCATTGAATGTATTGTTTCTTGTTAGTTTTTGAAGGTTGAACAATGAAATCGATCAGATTCATCGTTTCAATGCTCAGTCACGTCAGTGATATGGTTGGAATTTAAAATGAGCTGTAAAATTTTGATTAAATCAGCCATCATATCCAAGTCCAAATGGGTCGCCCTACCCGTGATTTGATTTGAGAAAGGTGCGTATTTGTCCTGACGATTCGTTGCTCTGATTAAAAAGGGATATTAAACAGATAGGAAAGGATCTATATACATTTACTAACTTAAATATCTAGTTTGATCAATCTAAATCCAGGTATATCAGAAAAGAAATCATTTTAAACATTCCTTCTCTGGGAATGGAAACCAATCTAGCAAGGATATATATATATGTATAATATATATAGTACCAAAACCCAGAACCCACTTACAATTAATGACTTGTGCTACAAGATTGACCAATTACAAAAGAAGCATAACCTAGAACCGCCTTCGTACACGCCTGTTGTTGGCGTTTGCTGCTTCTGCCCCATCTGTAACTATTTGTCCATAAATGCTGCTACCGCTTCTCTTCCTACTAGATTGCATGCTTGAGTTCTCATCTCCTGATGCAAGTGTCTTTAGCAATTCAGATAGCAGAGAAGGGCAGCTCTCTTCTAAGTGTTGGAATCCCTCAGAGTCCATTACGGCTGGCCAAAAATGGGAATGACATAAGCCAACTTCAACACTAAATGTAAACCTGATATTCATATAGGTGCGATATCACACGCCCGATATAGAAATAATGACCAGTATTACTCATTAAGAATCATGCACGGTTAGATTTAGAATCCTGAAGAGAATTGAGATAATGTGACGTTTACACCATTAATTTGGGGGAAATGAAAAACTTCTACAGCAGATTAACTCTGGGTTCAATCCCAGTTCAGATTAGACAACTTAGCAAGACTAGTAATTCCATACTGTATCACATTCAGTTCCTAAAAGGATGTCCTCAAGAACCATTTCTAAAGGCCAGAGTGAAAAAGAACTGGAGTAACAAGATTCAGAAAAGCATCTCCAAGCTAAGCTCTACAGTGTTCAAAGCTTTCAGCACTCTTTATCCTTCACAAAACATTACCCACTGAGACTGACTTTATTATCATATTCCGAAAGTAGAATGGAAGTAGCAAAAGCTGCAATATTCATTAAGACTACTGACATTATTACGATCCCTTCTTTGTTAAATATGTTTAGTTGGGGGCTTCATTTATACTTAAGTGGTCTAATAAGCACAATATCGCATAACCTGAAACTTTCATCGATGACACCTACAAACAAACTTACCTCCCAAATTTCCTGGATTTGCAGCGAATTTCAAACAGATAGCCTTGAGTTGAGAAAAATGATGCTGTTCAGCTAGTGCAAGTGTCGTCGCTACCGTATCTGCAGTGAGTTCCTCGCACAACTTTGATGCACACAACAATTTCAATCGATCTAAATGGTAAAGGTCAGCGGCAGCTAACAGATGCTGCAACATGTTGAATGATGTGCACGTAGATGATGAGCCCGTTATTTCAAGTACATCTGGAAGTTTGTCCGTGTATATAAAAATAAGCATTGCCTGCAAATAGACGAACTCCTAAGGAAGTTAATCTGCTAGCAACCTAAAATAGTTTACTTCGGGAAGAAAAACAGTAGGGTCTACCATGGAATAGGGTTTGACCCTATTTATGGGGATTCTATTACAAGACTAATAAAAAGAAAAAAAAAATCAGTCCTGATACGTTTAGTTGAAAAGTATGTTTTAAATTGTCAAGTATCAAATATTTAGTTACGAAATCTGATTATGAATTATTAAATAGTACAATGAAGAAAAATTTTCAACCACTTTACAGAAAAGATGGGCAATAGACTACACTATTGTGGTAGCCGGAACAGCAGATTCTCTGGCTACATTACAATATCTCACTCCTTATCTATATGACATGAAATGAATTTGTCATCGAATGATACAGTTGGAACACCAGATACATATTGAGCAAAAGTCACAAACACAACTCACCACTGACAAGTTCAGAAAATTTAAGCGATTTGATACTATCATGCATTCAGCCCTGGAAAAACCAAACAACACACCCAGGAAAGAATACATTGAATTCATTGAATGATGATCTAGAGAAGCCCAATGACGTAACAATTAGATTCATTATATCCCATTAAGGTAGAAATCTCAGGCTCCACAAATTATTAGCACTTAATCAAGAAGTAGCACTCAATCATACACTCCAGGTATAAAAAGTTCCACTTAACATTAGAATAAGATTCTGGAATCACAAAGTTTGAGTCATCAACAATAAATTTTTTGATATACAACCTAGATTATAGGATTAAGGATGATGGACAAGAACCAAACATAACTACCAATGTGTAAAGTTTTATCGAATCTTCAAGAAAAGCTTTACCAAAGTGATGTTCACATATAGGCCTTGTTTGGTAAACAGCTAATAAGCTCTTTTTTACCTGTTTGACCCATTTCAGCTTATTGACTTTATGAAAAAGCTATTAGAGTTGTTTGGTTATTAGCTGGTTGGGTTGGCTGATTCAACCCAACCAGCTCATTTTGGATAAGCTCCCATAGAGGAGTGTTTCAACATAATCAACTGAAATATTTTTTATTAACGTCGATTTTGCCCGTCTCACTTCTATCGTTTTCTCTGGATTTTTCTTCACTCTTTTCTTGCATCTCTTACATCTACCAGATCTCCATTTCAACAACCCTCACTTCGGCAAATCTGACGGCTCTTAGACCACTTGGTGGTGGTCCTCCTCCGTTGTCGCTCTCCCGGAGTTCTCTTCTCTCATCTCAAACAAAGCTTCGTCGGAGCTCTCCAGATCTAATTTCCACACATATTTGGCCTCCGTCTCCAAGCCCTACCACCGATTCGAGGATATACGAAAGCATGCCGCTGTAGAAGAGAGCAAGGAATCAATCGACGACAAAGGTGAGGCGCTTGTAGCCTATTTGCAGGAATTTCCTGCGTCCTACTTCAAGGAAGATTACTCTTTCTCAAATTTTTCCACTTCAATGTGATGACTCTTAGATAGATACAGAGTTTTTTCTGTATTATAGACCCAATTGTAGACACATGATAATGAACGGAATACACAACATCTTCGTATCTTTCTCACGTCTTTCCGCATCACTTTCTTGATAAGAAGTTGCTTCCTCTTTATATTTTCCTTATTACTGAAAATTTCCCGGTAACTATTTATTAAGGTTCTGATTCTTGTTTTCTATTCTCCCTTCCATTCCTTCTGATCTTTCTCTTTTTTTTTTGCAATCTCTAATAAAGCACATGTTGATATGATGAATGACCATAGATCTATCATAGATGTTGCTTTTTTTTTCCAGTAAATTTGTGCCAAGACCCCTTTAGAGGTTGATATTTCTCTCCTATCAAGTTAGATCTTTTTTGTGTTAGCAATTTCAAGGATTTGTTTTGCTATTGCTAATTATCTGATCATGCAGTCCTTTGTATATGTCTGGTCTGGTGTATACCTAGCATCAATAGGATTCAATCATGTGGTGGGTGAAGAAGTACAAAATAGTGCGGGCTTATTCTGATAGAAAATAGTTTGGTGTTCTTACAAAAGCCTCTAAAATCTTTTTTCCTAGCCATGAAAGCTTTAGCTGGCCTTTGGCTATAATTTCTTTTCTTTATAGTAGCAATGACTTAATTTCAAGTTACCTTTTGCTATGAATTTTATGGAACTTGCAGTCATTCCAACCAAGCTTTACAAGAAAGTGCTTGGTGAAGTAATAGGGGAACTGACTGAGTTGGGGGCTTGTCCAAAGCTCAATTGTTATCTCTTGGTTTTACAGACTGCATAAAGAAAGGATACATGAAGAGCCACAGGGTTCTTATGGAGTTTATTGATCAAGGAATGCTTAAAATACAAGAAGACAACATCGTCACATGGAAAAGAAGGCACTGGAGGTGATTGATGACCATGTTCATAGGATTGGTAGCACTTCCAATCTAGGACTAGTTAATATTTACGACGAAGGAGAATGGAACTCTCTTGGGTGATTGATGACCGTGTTCACGAGAATGGTCTTTGTTTCAAGTCTCACGTATTCTAAAGCAATAAAGCGTTATGCATAGTAGTTCTTTTTTACTTCCTTCTTATTTAACTGATACCTAGCTGCTTTAGAACTAGAAGTTTCACAACTTTCTGTTTCCTTCAAGCTTGTTATGCCGGTGAACTTCCATAGATCCACCTTAATGGTTGATATCCTTCGTTCAGCTTGTTCTGAATCAATGTATAACTTATCAACTATGCTTGGCTAGAATATAAGTTTATGTCAAAAAGATGGTAATGCAAAATCAAGGAGGTTCAAGTGGTGACTTTAACTATGCTATAAAAACGATGCATTCCATAAATTTTGCTTAAAATATTTAGGTAATTTAATATTGATCCTTCAATTTTTGATATTTAATAATTTAGTTCTATATAAAAATAAAAAATAATGCAATATTCTGTTAATATATATATTACTTCTTATTTCTTAAGCAAAAGGCTAGTAACTTAAATTGGAATGTATTATATTCCAAATCTAAAAACTTTAATGTTACCTTATTTTGATTTTAAAAATTTTGATAAGATAATTTATCTATAATATAAATAATATTAAAACAAAT
>JANZLD010000236.1:29626981-29642159 GCA_026413575.1 Erythroxylum carthagenense
CCCCCCATTATGGACTATACGGGTAGTAGCTTCTGTGTCAGGTAACCACTTAGTATTGCTATTAGAATCAAATTGGGAAATATCTGAAATAAATGATGATTTCTAGATTCAGAGTATATAAAGCGCAATGGGTTGTAATGTATCCCTAATTTAGGTATTGGGCTTCAACTTGGACTTGGAAAAATTATTATTAGACTTATTTGGAGGTTGGGCTTGACTATCAACATAGTTTGTGGGAGGCATATTGAGCTTGGGTGAAGGTTGGACTATTGGAGCTAAGTCATAAGTTTAGACTTGGTGGCAATAGAATTAAAGCTTTGACCTATTGAGGACCAATGTCTAGACGAAGTAGGGTTAGACCCTTTTTGTTTATCATCGGCCACTCCATGCATACCTTTAGTTTCAAAGCATCCATGAGCAATGTAGGGAGAAACACTAGTGATGTGTCAGGTAACAAGGGCTAGCTTAGTCAATGATAAGGAGTAGAGAGACTGAAGTCGCTACTTGTAAATCAACAACTTTACTTGAAGTTTTATGAAGGAGATAGTGGATTCTTGGTATTTGGTTATATCCTTTCCTATACAACCAACCATCTTCAGACACCTTTTCTTCTTCCTCATCTCCCTTTAGTCACTTCCTCAATCTCTTCTTCACATTAGTCCCTCGAACCACCCCCTCACTCTCATCCCATGATCACCAAAACATCTAATCACATTCTCGTTCTAAGAGCACTCTATTATTAATTCACTTATCCTTCTACTCTTTACTCCCTTACGCCTAATTGAACTTCTTTCACACAAGCAAATAAATTTCCCTCCCGACTCCTAGCTATGCTTGATGTGTTTACTGCCCCATCATAATCACACATGATCTCTTATTTCCCTTCCACTAAATGCCAATATTGTAGGTTATAAATGGGTTTTTCATATAAAGGGAAAACCTGATGGCTCTGTTGAGCTCTATAAAGTTAATCTTATTGTTAAAAGATATCAAACTATAGGAATTAACTATAATACATTTTAGCTCTATTTTCATACCTACTGGTATTCGTCGTATTCTTACTTTTCCCTTTTCAACAATTTGTTCATTCGTCAACTTGATGTCAACAATGCATTTCTTTATAGCTACCTCCAAGAACTAGTTGTTTTGACTCAACCTCTTAGTTTCATAAATCCTCATTTTCCTCATTATATTTGTCACCTTTACAAAGCAGTTTAAGGTGTCAAATAAGCCTTATGGGCTTAGTTTCATTATTTAAGCTAGAAATTTCTTGACCTCAACTTTATCTCTTCTACATCTGATTCCTCTTTCTTCATTCACAAAACCACGTCTTATACAATCTTTTTCTTAGTTTATATGGATGATATCTTAGTTAATAGTTCTTCTACTCCCTTTATTTCATCTCTTATTTATGACCCTAACCTTGCCTTTTCCATAGGAGACTTGGGTCCTCTTTATCATTTTCTTAGGGTCGAATTCAATCAAATCTACACCTTTTGGACTTTTTCTTACCTAAATACAATACACCAAAGATCTTCTTCTCTGAACATACACCCACACCCGTTACCCTCACTCACTTTTTAAGGCATTCACTTTAAACCCACCTTAGGCTCGTTTCAAGCCTACTATGATGTTGACTAGTTCAATTGTCCTAATGATCTTCCTTCTATGTATAGTTATTGCATTTATCTAGGTCTCAATCTTATTTCTTGGAGTGAAAAAGAAAACCCTAATATTACAAGATCTAGCAATGAAATTGAATACAAAAGTATTGCTCTCATTGTTACGGGTCTCTATTGGCTATCTAATGTATCAAAATCTTCCAGCTGTATTTATTATTTCATCTTATCATGTGCAAGAACCTATGTATCGTATCAAAATCTTCCAACTGTATTTATTATTTCATCTTATCATGTGCAAGAACCTATGTATATTAAGGGGCTATCACTTCTGTACAATTCAATGAAAAAGCAAAAAATTCAGTTTCAATTCACTACTTTATTACAATTAATTCTGATGGTACAATCTTCTATCTAAATATGGCCTCATTATTTTCATTCAATTTCACAATCCAAGAAACGAAAAGGTCGCAAGCTATTTACATTTGTTGCTTTCATCTTTAAATATCTAATGTACTAAAACGAAACTCCTACTTTAATACAAACTCAACGCGTGCATTGTTTATTGTAAGCAAAGTTATTTCTTCTTCATTTTATTGGCTAATAGTAATAAGGCCATTAATTAGGTAGAACATGTTATATTTTTCATGTTTTAATAAAAATATTCACCTGAATGTTCAACGTCCGTGAATATTCACCTGTTTTAGTTAGTCGCATTTTATTTTTTTCTCTTGGATCCAATAGATTAACTTATAAAATGTGTGATAATAGTGTAACAGGTTAAGAAATATGAGTTTGAATTTTTTTTAAAAACGTATTTGGAAAAAGCGAATCATTGATTGATTTTTCTAAAACATTACAAAATACAACTAAAATAAATACCTTGGGTGAAATCACACAAGTCAAGCGATGGCAGCTTCCCCAATTCAGCCGTGTGGATCCGCTCATACATACAATCATCTACATATGAAAGTTGAGAAAACATCCTTATTCTTCTCTTAAACTTACATCTTACCGTTACATATTTGTACCAAATCCTTAAAATTTTTAGCAGAGCTACCATTGGATTTCACAGCATCTGTAGCAAGTTTCTTCAGGTGTGAAAGCTTGCTTCTCATCTTTTCTCCTTCTTCAGTTAACAAAACTAGTTTAAGGGCTTCTATTGTTCCGTCCTTATTGACCATCCCACCCTCAATCCCCACACCAATCTGCCATACGGTTTCTATGGTCCTAGTGTTAAGCCGTTGATCCCCGAAAAATGGCCTAGAAATCATTGGTACACAACCAATAATGCTCTCTAAGATAGAGTTCCAACCAGCGTGTGTCACGAAAGCACCTGTTGCTTCATGCTGCAAAACTTCACGCTGTGGTGCCCATGAAACTATTTTCCCCTTTTCCTTAGTCCTCCCCAGAAATCCTGGTGGCAACTTCTCTTCAGGATTGCCTCTAAGTGACCAAAGAAATGGAAACCCACTAGTCTCTAATACTCCTGCCAATTCTGCCATCTCATGAGGTGGAGGCATGATCACACTTCCAAAACTAATGTAAACCACTGTTTTACGTTCTTGCTTATCCAGCCAATCAAGACAGCCATGTGGATCAGAAGCCGGTGAACTCGAAAGTGTTAACAGAAAAGGTCCAACATTGAGGAACTTTTGAAACCTTGAATCGAATGCGTTTACAACTGTAGGGTCTAATTCTTCACATGAGTTTGCGATAACAGCTGTAGCACTTGGAAGGGCTAACCCCATTTTATGCAGCATCAACGAGAGCTTGGACTCCAAGGGTCCTGAGACTAATCCTTCTGGCAAGTCCCTAGTACGTACTGTAGAAAATCCGGGTAGGACGTCGATGGTTTTGTCTTCCGGTCCTGCAATAGAATCAACGTACCAATTGTCATCTTTTGCAGAAATGGTTATTCAATAAAAGTATTCTTCAAAAATTGTGTATTTTATTAATTATATTTAATATATAAGGTTAAAAATAAAATCTTTGAAATAATTACTATATAATTAAAATTAATATGAGATCATAATTATGATATTTAAATTACATTTAGATTTTGTTTCTAAATTATTCCTAGTTATAATTTTGACAAGATGAAATTGATGGAATAAAAAAGGTAGCAAATATTATATTTCTTTCTTTTGAAAAAATTGATCTCATAAGTTAAAGTATGAAGATCTTTAAACAAAAATATGTTGAGTGCTTGTTAAAAAATAAATTCATTGAACTAGACCAATTATGAGAATCTCGAGTAAGACATTATTTATGTGTTTATAGATGTCCATGTTATGATAGTTATGTAACTAATCATTAGACTTGAGATTACCAATATGTGTCGTACGGGAATTGTTATATTTTTATACTACTTATAATATATTCTATTGAAGGTAGCTTAGTTGATAGTATGTGGATAAAGTATGAATTAAAAGATATTTGAATAAATTAATAAATGATTCCTCACTCTAAAGTAAATGTTAAAAATGTTCTACTATTCTTAACGAGTAACAATTTAAAATTTTTCTTACTATAGTAAATTGAGATTTGAAAATTTTGTTTTTAAATATTAATTACAAATCAATTACTAATTATCAAGAATAAGTATGATTGGATTTAAAAACAATTCACAATGATTTTATACTTTAAGACTAATTATAATAATAGATGACAAAATTCCACTAAAGCCCTGTGTGAATGCATATGATGAAGCTTGAGAGACATATCATCATCATGTTGATGTTAAGCAAGTTACATGTTTAATATAGGTTTAATATGTCTCTTACGTTTTAGAGGCATTATGAGAATATTGAAGTTCTTACTATAATTTTACATCAAAAGGAGTTGTTTGATGCACAAAGTAGGATGGATAGGGGCAAATTTCTCAAAGCATTATATTAATACAAGTTCTAAGAAGAATCTTCAGTAAAGTTACATGTAAATAAAATTATTAGCTATATAAAAAAATTAGACCAATTGGATTTTGACATGGAATATGAATTAAGCATTGATTTAGCGCTTAAATCATTTACCTCAAACTTTTCATAATTTATCATAAGGATCTGGTATTATCTGAATTATTAAATATGCTTAAGTTTGCAAAAGGATGCCTTAAGAAAAAAAAACCTAGTTTTGCTTTTATTATCGATTCTTCTACGAGTTAGAAAAGGACTTTATAAGGAATTAGAACAAGAAGTAAAATGCTTATACCAAAGTAGTAAAGTTACTTGGTGGTGTCAAGAAAGACAACAATAAGGGCACATTTTTTTCATTGGTGAAGTCAACAACTATTGGAAAATGAACTATAAAGTTTATCTTGCTAGCCTAAAAGATAAGAAGTTTAAGGAAGCTTTTCCTTAGGTATGTTTATGATTATGATCATTCTTTCCACATTTGTTGCACATTAATCTTGGTATTAAATATTGGTTGTGGTTCTCGTATTTAAAATAACATATAGCTGCTGACGAAGACTAGATCATTGAATAAAAGATGAAGTGAACCTACAAGTTGGCAATAGATTAAGGGTTACCGCATTACTTGGAGGAAGTCTTAGACCCTGCGTATTTTCATTATGTTTTTTGTTACCTATTTTTATTTTCAAATTTAGTTAAAAAAACTTGTTTATTTGAGTTTTTTTAAGTTTTTTTTAGTTATGGTTTCTTCTAGTTCTCAAAATTTATGAAACCATAAAAAGTAATTTTTGTTTTTCGTTTCTTTTTTTTCACAACCTGATTTACTATCAACTAAATATCTATTATTTAATTATTTAATTATTAATAAATTTATGAATAATTTAATTTAATATTATATGTTCAACCCTACTGTTCTAGATGAAAATAGAACTTAGGACCAAGGAACTAACAAAGATTAGATGGAGAACGAATTGGTAAAAGCCAGAATGTCAGAAGGAAAAGGTAAGGAGAATAGTGCTAATTTAGCTTTAAAAAATCCAATGGGAATGGAATTGGAGTGCACACCTATACAAGAGACAAGGGAAACTTCTAGTGTTAAGCATAACCTAACACAAATCTTGACAAAATAGGATAAAGATCTAAGATGAAAAAGGTAGGTAGAAAGAAGTATGAAAAGGTTAATATGGAATGTTAGAGGCCTTAATGGCCTAAACAAACAATTAACACTAAAGATCTCCTTATAAGTAAAAACTAAAAAGCCAAATTTTGTGGGATTACTAGA
The DNA here is from genome assembly GCA_026413575.1 of Erythroxylum carthagenense. Taxonomy (NCBI): domain Eukaryota; kingdom Viridiplantae; phylum Streptophyta; class Magnoliopsida; order Malpighiales; family Erythroxylaceae; genus Erythroxylum; species Erythroxylum carthagenense. The sequence continues at coordinate 29,632,795 of JANZLD010000236.1, forward strand.
AACTAAAATAAAGGAAGACTTAACAGAAAAAGTTTGTAGTTTCGTGATAGAAGTTGGAAAATTTTGACAAATCATGAGAAACTTCACTATGGAAGATTAATAGTGGCATTTAACCCATCTATACTCAAACTAGTTAATTGGTCATCCATAGACCAAGTTATTCACTATGATTTGATTAAGATCTACAACAACAAAAAAACCTATCCAGATGTTAGTGATGTATGCCTCAAGCCATCGTTTCTAAAGGCCACACTTATAAGAGGAAATTAACATAATGCATAGTAGTGTGAGAGTTTCCTAATCCTTAGTAAGAGACTTCAATTGCATCCTGAACTATAAAAAGGTAATATGTGGTAGCAAGTGGTTAGGATAGAAACATAGAGAACTACAAAATCTACTCAGGAATACTAGAATAACATACCTTAAAGGGTTTAGGAACACTTTTATTTTGGACCAATAAGCAAACAGGAGATTGGTTTCATACGAAAAAACTAGATAGAGGTATGGTCAATACACAATGGATTCAACAATTTCTAGGGATCTAAGTAACCTTTAGAGAGCATATTACATCTAATCACAACACCATCTTTATAGATTGTGAAGTTATAGGAGAAAAGAAAAGACTCTTTTAGGTTATATAACTCTATGCTAAAATACCCTAAATTCATGGAGGCAATCCAAAAGTGTATGGAGACTGAAATAAAAGGATCCAAAAGTGTCTCATGCTTACAAAAACTAAAAACAATAAAGTGGAATAGGAAGGGAATTAAAAAAAACAATTATCCTATCTTCCTACGAAAGCAAAATGCACTAAAATAACTATTACAATGTCAAAGGGAAGCCATAGGCAAACCAAGAGACATTAAAATACAAAAAGAAGGAAAAGGAGTTACCAAGGAAATAAAATAAGGCTTTAGAAGCACTAAACTCACATTGAATGTAGAAATCAAGAATGTACTAGCTAAGAGAGGGTAAAAGATGTACTATCTACTATTTCAACTTCATACAAGCAAGAAGAAACAAAAAAACAAAATAAAATACGTAATTGATGAGGAAGGAGTAGAAATTTTAAACCAGGAGGTGCTAAAGAGGATGGCACATGATTACTTTAATGAGCACCTTAAAGTAGAACATGAAGTAAAGGAAGTCCCACATAAGGTGTTACGGAACATAAGAACCATCACAGAGCAAAAGCAGCAGGAACTTATTAATGATGTCACGAAAGAGATTAAAGAGAATTTGTTCTCTATACACCCTGATAAAAACTTTAAGGTTTGATGGGTTCAATTGTAGTTTCTTCCAACACATATAGGAGACTACAAAGGACTGTGTTGCTAATGTAATCATAAAGTTTTGCAAGAAAGGCAAAATTTTGAAGGAGTTAAACAAGACTTATATGAGTTTGACCCCTAAGACTAAGAATGGAAATATATTTATGAAATTCAGTCCAATCCCATGTTGTAATGTGGTATATAAGGTAATCTAAAAAATCCTAGCAAGAAGGATAAGAAACTACCTTGATAATTTAATTAACATAGCTCATAATGCATTTTTATAAGAGAGGAACATAGGAAGTAACATTCTATTGAGTCAAGGATTGTTTAAAGCCTACAATTGTAAACCATTAATACAAAGCTACAAACTAAAGATAGAATTTGCTAAAGCATATGATTCCATAAGTTGGTAGTTCCTAAGAAGAATTCTACAAGCAGCAGGATTTTCAAGTAGGTTTAGGAATTAGGTCATAGAGTGTATCTTAACCCCTTCTTATGTTATTTTAGTCAATGGAGAACCTACAATGCATTTCAATGCTGGTAAAGGCCTAAAGCAAGGGAACCCCTTATCCCTCTACCTTTTTTCGCTTAGAGGTCCTTCCTATAATAATTTGAATACAAATCTCAAGGAACTCGGATTTCACGTACCACTACAAATGCAAAGGTATAAAAACTTATCACCTTACTTATGCTGATGATATATTACTATTTTGTAGAGCTGAAAAAGCCTCAATTAATTTGTTGTTGAGCTCTTTCGAGAAGTTCCTAGTAGTCTCTAGGCTGAGAATGAATGAAACTAAAAGCTCATTTTATCTATCACAAGTGTTAATAATGAAGTAGCAATTAAAGCAAAGGAATTGGTTTCAAATTGGTTGCTCTCCCTATTAAATATCTAGGTTTTCCTATATCACATAATAAAATCAATATGATAGATTTTATACCACTTATGGATGTTGTCAACAAAAGCATCAATCAGTAGTGCGATAAGTTCCTATCTTATGAAGGAAGGCTACAACTAATGATCTCCATATTGAGTAATCTAATAACTCACTGGCTCAGTTACCTTGTGCTACCTCAAGGTTTTTTTAAAAGAAATCAATAGGAAGCTTAAGGAATTCCTACAGAGGGAAAATAACAACCAATATAGAATTCCTAAGGTCAAATAGTCTAGGATTTGCACACCTAAGGAAACAGAAGGATTAAGGATCACCTCAACTAAGATGATGAATGAAGTATTGATAGCCAAAAGACTATTGCACGTCTACCAAAGGAAAGAGGATTTATGGGTAAAATGAATTCATACAATCTACATGAAATGAATCAACAAATGGAGCATTTAACAAAAGAACATGTCTTCGACTTTGAAGTAGATACTTGCAACTAGACAGTGGACGGAGAGATTAGTAAATTATAAAATTAGGGATGGACACAACACATCCTTATGGTAAGATAATTGGCTTGCACTTGGCCCTTTACACAAATTACAAAAGGCTCAATAATTAAGGACTATAATTTTAGCTAACACAAAGGTGGAAGCATTCATACAAGTAAATCAATGGAGATGGTCTTTTTATAATAAAAGAGGAGAAGAACTTATTATGGGAACTTACCTCAATATAATCCTAATTTGGACATTGATTATACAATCCAATAAAAAGATGACAACATAATGGAGTTTTTAAAAAAGGAATGTAAAAACGTGCTTCAACAAGAGGCAAACACCAAGTTGCAATGGTATAAGCTAGTTTAAGACCAAGACACATCTCCTAACCATGACTTCATACTATGATTAGGTATATTGGAAAGATTAGGCACTAAGGACAAAATCAAATATGAGATTCCTTATAGAACCTGTGAATTATGAAAGGAAAAGGAAGAGACAATGGATCATGTTATTGCTGAATGCACCTTCTCTAAATGCATATGGTAAAAAAAAATCAAAGAATTGCTGAATATTCAATGGATTCCAACTAACTAAAAAGGAATAAGGGAGAAATTTACCAAAACTCGAACCAGGAATAGGGCAAATTATAAGGTCATAAAGATGAGCCTTACAACAATAATGTACTACTTATGGAAAGAAAGAAATGCAAGAGTATTACAAAAGGAGCCAAACACATAAGAACAAGTTTTGTATAAAATAATACTGCATTTTATGATGAATATAGTAGCTAGAGGACTGGAAAAAAATTTCACATGAAATAAAGATCTAATGGCTAATTAACTAGAAATAACACATTAGACAAAGGAGTAAGGGACTTCAACTCCTTATAACAATGAAAACAATAAAAGAAAGTAATAAAGCCAATATGTACTTGAATGGAAAAGCTATATAATATAGGTCGGATGCTTAGTACTGAAGAGCTAGGAATGTAAAACAAACTATGTTTTTGTAATTCTCATGAGATTACTTCAACATAGTCAACTTTTAAATATTATGTAATGAGTAAGATGACTAAAATAACTTTAGTGGAAAGGGCAAATGTGCTAGTAAGTTACTAGAACTACATTCAGATGTATGTAGCCCTATATCTAGTCATACTATAAGTGGATACCCATATTTCATTATATTTACAAATGATCATTATAAATATATTACACATATTTAATGAAACAAAAATCTAAATCACTTCAAACATTCGAAGAATTAAACTTGAGGTTAAGAAAAAAGCTAGAAAAAATATTAAGGCACTTAGATCATATCAGATTGATTTGCACTTAGATAATAACTTTCTTAGTTATTTAAAATAGTGGGAATCTCTGAAAATGAAGTATACCTAGAATTATGTAATTTAATAGAGTGTTTGAAAGGAGAAACCATACTCTAATAGATAATAATTGTCTTGGTTATTTAAAATAGTGTGATTCCTTCAAAATGGCGTCTACCTAGAATTTTTCAATTTAACAAATAATAATGATTAAATCCATAAAGATTTTATTAGCTACATACATATACCACGACTATAAAATTTGACAAATATATGTCATAATAATATTTATCAATAGGAACTTGTTTGGGAAAGTGTATATGATACAACCTAAAACTTTTTAATCCAAAAACTTTTCGAATCAAGTATGTAAGTTAAAAATCCATTTATAGATTTAAACAAGTATTATGTAATTGGAACATCCGTTTTGATAAGAGAATCAAAGAATTTGATTTAACTAAAATATGGATGAACTTTATGTCTATAAGAAGGTTAGCAAGAGTATTTTTTCTCGTGCTGTTTACGGGTGATATATTGCTAAATGGAAACAATAGACTAATACTATAATCTATAAAGATTTGGTTACCTAAAACCTTCTCCATGAAGGATATTAGACTAATAGAATATATTCCAAGAAAAAAAATATTATAGAGATAGATTAAAGTGGTTGGTTAGTTTATTCTAATCCACATACATACATAAAGCATAAAAAAGATTTAATATGGAGAATTCTAAAAGGGAGTCTAACAAGTCACATGAAATTTCTCTCTCAAAGCATATGTATCCAAAGAAACAAGAAGAAAGAGATAAAATATATTGTGTTCCATATGCTTTGACTATTAAATCAATCATACAAAGTTATATATGAGATCAAATATTTCTATACTTTGATCATAACAAATATATTTCAAGTCAATCTTGGTGTCATTAGACAATTGTTAAGCATATCTTAAAGTATTTAAGAAAGACTAAAGATGATTTTTTAGTCTAGGGAGGAGCTAAACTAAGAGTTTAAGGTTATTCAAATGCTAGTTTTCAAGCTAATCATGTAGATAGCATATCATAGTCAAGGTATAACTTTACTCTAAATGGTGGTGAGCTCAAAAAGTTCATCATCAAACCTAGAGAGTTTCTTATCATTATTAAGCCAATGATATTGTATTATAACAATAGTAACTATAACCTATTTTATTGAAGATAGCTCAGTCACTATACTTAAATATTTTATAAACAATATGAAAATAGTTGACTAGTTTAATACATTATTCTTCATCCTAAAATAATTACAGATAATATTTGACTATTTTTAATCAGTAATTATTTAAGAATTCTCTAACCATAGTGAATTAAGATTTGAAAAGTTATTTTAAAATATAAAATAATTAACAATTAGTAATAATGAACATAATTAGATTTTAAAATAGTAAACACTAATTTTATATTATATGTCTAATTGAAATATCAGATAGCAAAAGAATTAAATTGTATGTTGTAACCATATAAGGATAAGCTAAGTCAAATTACTTTGACATCCTAATATTTAGTGGTCATAATAAGTTGTTAGATATCAATCTTAATTTATGATTATAAATTATTTCATTAAAGAATTAAAGAAAAATTAAAAAATTAATTTATCTACCTCTAGATTTCAATTATAATTATAATATATAGTAATTACCAATATATTAGAAATCTAATGGTAGAAAAATTAAATTAAGTAGCACTTAATTTTAATGTTTAATAATTTTAATGTTTAAAAATTATAAAAATGAAATATAAAATATTAATAAAATTAATACTTATATCAAAAATTTAAAAAGTAGAGTTCTCTTCTTTATTTTATAAATACTACCAAAAGTAGGATAATTAAACAATTTTTAATTTACGCTTTATCAAAGAAAAGAAAAGTAGGATCCTGGAATAAAGTAAAAAGTTCATAAACTCAGAAAGCACCATCTGACTTGGAATTCAAACTCCCTCTAGAATACCATGGAGATATCAGACTTGAAACTCGTGAAGTTTTGTACCCACATTAATCAAATCACGATGAGCCATGCTTTTTTTATCACACGAATGGTTTATACACGCACATATACTCCAATACTCACTGTTTTAAAAATCGGACGAGATCGGTAGGTTTGACCGATTCAACCGATTGGCTATCCGATCCAATTCACACTTAAAAATCAGTTCTTAATTGAACCAGTAAGAATTGATCAAACCTGATCAATTCCGGTTTGACCAGTCTGACCACAGGTTCAATAGATTTTTTATTTTTATTTTTATTTATTTTTTAATATTTTTATATTATTTGGTATATTTTTGTATGTTTTAATATTATTAATATTATATATAATTAAATATAATTATTACATAATTATGACATCACACCGGTTCGATCAGTGGTTGAACCGATCGAGTCAAACTTGTGACTAATAAGACTTCCGATTCTATATCTGATCCAGATTTCAAAACACCGCCCGCCAATACTAATTTATTAGTTTATCCAGTAAACTACCGCCAGCGTTCTCTCCCATCCCCTGAAAAATAAAGTCTCTCCCGGACCCCAAGGAGAGAGTATGTCACAAAAATTAGTGAATAGTTAGTTTAAGGGTAGTTGTTGTAGTTGGACTCAGTTGAGTACTGTTTTAAAAATACTAAATTATAATGTATTTTTAAGAATAAATTAATCATGAAATATAGTGTATTTTATCTTGTGATCTTAATTAATAAAAATTAATCTTGAACGTACGCTTGTAATAGTGCTATACTGGTATTCACTGACGAATCGGCTGATTACACCCACAAACGGTTGTCACGTAGTGAATCTGGAGTAACTTCAACCATGGGAATCAGTACCTACTCATTTATGAATCTGATATAACTTCAACAATATGAATCAGTACGGTTTAATTCCGTTCATTATGATTGGATAATATTAACTAAATTAGATTATAGAGTAATAAATAATTTATGATATATAAAAATAATGTAAATAATATTAAGTATAAAATCACGAAATAATTTTTTTAAATTTTTCCTTGAATTAATGTTTTTCCTTGTCTCCTTTTCATTTCTTTCCTCGAACCACTCAGGCAACCGTATCCTCGGTATTCCTCAAGTGTCTAATTTACTATTCCTATTGAAATTATGGGTCACTTAATTCTGTGTTCGAATCTGATTATTTGAAACTAAAATAAAGAGTCCAAGAAAAACAACTTAAATGATAAAACTAAATACTAACCGTTGATACCCAGTGTCTGTCGGAGGAGATCGGTCTCAACATGAAGAAGAAGTGAGCGAGGTCCGGCCGTCCAAAGTGGCAACCAGGGGACATTCAATTCCTTTGCAATATCAGCACCGAACCAATAAAACGCATCACTTATAATGCACGTGATAGGCCTTCCCGTCTCCTGCACAGCCTTGTTCATCGCTTTCTTGAAATTCCCGGGAACAATATCAAGAAATAAATCGATGACCTCCACAGGATTGTCCGAAGGCACGTAGTTCTCGGACAGTCCGTCGGCGACGTCGTAGGGTGTTATGCGGTCATCTAATTCTGAGAATAGATTGCGGTTTGACCGGACTGTGCTGAAGAAGGAGAATGTAGCGTCAGGAATCTCCGTGGAAAGACTCCGAATAAGGCCAAGCAACGGGGATGCATGAGTGCCGAAGGGGAATGCGAGTGCTACGATGTGCTTCGGGTTGTTTCCGATTCCTGACACCATAGTACCAAAGTTTAGTTTTCCCACATACGATGGTAATGGTGCAACATTTATAATGACTAGAGAGGCGTGTAGGTACGCAAAAGAAAGGTCAGACGGAAGTAGGCTACGCAAAAGGAAGGTAGGTGTAACCTTAGAAGAAATTAATGTCGTATTCCGCTTTTGATAGGTTACAGCTTAAATCCAAATCTCTCCACCAAAAATTATTCAGATTTTTTTTGTCCAATTTTATAATATCTTATTGTATCCAGTAAATCTCAGTTATTTATTTATATGAGTTTTGCGTGAGTCCCGCATAAATAAATGCAGATCCTGCAGAAATAAATAACTGAGATTCGTTAGACACAATAAGACATCATAAAATTAGACAGAAAATCTTATCTCGTGCGTGACAGGTCCCACATTACGCAAATCTGCCCATTTGTTGGATGCTTAAATACCATTTTAGTTACATTACATTACAATTTTTTTCGCATATTAAAATTATGAATTCTGGATAAACGAGGTTTACCGTGCTTAAGTCCCCTTCGTACTTTGTTGGATTAACATACGGCAATGGTTTTAATAAAGTAGAATCAAAAAGAAAAAGGTAGTTAAGTTAATAGCTGCTGGTGAGAAGGCAAGTATATATTTGCCACGCGGATGCGCACGGAATCGTAGCCATTTTGTGGCCAGTAACATGGCCAAGTTTGATGCGTCAAAATAATTTCAGTTGTAAACTGAAGGGACCACCCAAGAGCCTTTCCCAAAAAGATAGGTAGAAGGGAAGCATCAAACATTAATCGCAACACAACAGAGGTACAAAGTTTGAATTGCTGAACCACAAAACTACCAATCCGTTGCTCGTGAAAATTAATGATTTGTTTAAAAAAGACGAAGGGATGTGTAATTTTTTTATAAAAAATTTATATAATTCAAGCTAATACTTACTCATTTTGTTTATCTTGTTAACTTTCATAATTTTATTTTTCCAAATAAATTACATTTTGTTAAAAACAATCTAAATATTAAGGATACTATTATTTAAAATAATAGCATTCTTTAATCAATTCACTCTTTGTTTCGCTGTCTAATTATAATTTATATTGAGTTTTTTAATGGCAGTCAGAATATACGTATAAATGTTTTATTAACCAAAAGTTTTTTATGCGATATTAAATTAATCCTTTATTTAGAAAATGAAAGATTTAAATTACTTGTTTTTTATTACGATTTTCTACTTTATTTTTATTCTTATTGTATATTTTTTATTAATCAAAATAAATTTGATAAAATGGTTATTTTTAGTGTAATTTAAATTACTTTAAATTTTTGTTTCCATTTGTTTTGCTCACAATATTAATTATTTTTGCATAAAGAGTATTACTGCATAACATGATACCATAGATAACGGTAGGTACTGACTTTGACTTAGGGGGTGTTTGTTTGGTAGGTGCGAAAAAAAATGAATGGATAGGAAATGAAAGATTAAAGTTTGATAAGAGTGTATTATTATAGAGTTATTATTTTCATTACACATTTTTGGGTAATACCCCATTCCCCTCCTAATATAAAGGAATGGGTATCATTGTTATGTAAAGGTATGGTTGTTATAATTAATTAAAATATAACTAATTAAAATATGATTATTAATTAATTAAAATATTGTAATTAATTTA
>JANZLD010000236.1:29647297-29658309 GCA_026413575.1 Erythroxylum carthagenense
TTTGGAAGAAAAGTTATAAACATGCATACAAAGTCAACAATGACACTTATTTTGAATAATTAAAATATTTCTAAAACAACTTTTATTATGAAACAGAGGGAGTAATAATCTAGATGTTCTTGAAAGAATTTAATTTATTAGAAACTAGGCACTTTGAAATCAATAATGAAATTTTACGTTGATATTTAATGTTAGGTTTGGCGTAGGATCCTACATCGTGGAACCATATTCCACCGCCAGATACTTTATGATCACGAAACTGCCAACAATGACGACTGACGAGTCATGTTCAGTCACAACAAGTTTTTAATGCAGTTGTTCGTGAAAAGGACGGAGATCAAAGTCCAATCAATTCATTGTTCGCATTAATTTGGCAGATAGATCCACGAGGAAGGAGGTGCGGTTAATAAAACATATATTCATCTCTAGATTAAAAGTTGAAACGTAGGTAATTCATATTTGCTTTAAAATGGTAAATGATGCCTCTATTTTCAAAAATGATAATGATAATCTAACTAATAAAAAGGGAGGATCAATAAAGAATTACGGAATACAAAATTTTATTATTTAGGACTTGTTAAATGCTTGAAGCAAAGAAAAAAAGAGAAAGTTTTACCTTAGTCCAACCTATTGGGCTTAAGGAACTCCCACCCTTTCTTAAGAGTATTTGGGGGAAGATAACTATTTATTGACCCATTATTAGCCATTGTCATTGTTGTTATTGTTGTTGGTTCAGTTCAAGTTATCCTATCTGATCATTTCTTGGTCATCAGCATACTAATTAGTAGTGGGGTTTTTTTTTTGTTGATCTCCTAGATGTTTTAAGAGGGTCTCAATTATGAGAAGACACTTTTAAACTATTCATTTTCATACTAATCCCTGCTCGCATCAGATCAGCCTGTAAAGGGTAAAGTGTTGGCCAAATAAATTTTTCTATTCCCAAGATTCGAACTCGAGACCTCTGATTAAGGGATGAGAGTGCTAAACCACTCACACTAATCTATTTGATTAATTAGCAGTGAGTTTTTATAAATAATCCAAGCTAATTATTTTGTACCCCAATGTTACGTGAAGAGGCGTACTCTGATTGGATCTTTTCCAAAGTCAAGCCACGTGCACCTGGAAGGAGAATCAATTTCCTAGAGGAAAGGGAATGATCATTTCAGTAAACTTGGGCTGCGTTTTCAAACATTATTTTTCTGCTCCCGCTCCAATTCTTTAACAAAAGGACTTAAGATACTCAAATATTAGAAAAATGGCTGGCCTTGAAAAGCTGCTGTGTCAAAGTCAAACCAATGTGGCAATCATTATCGAACATGGGTGCCACCCCATTGCTGAAAGTTGAAACTATGCCTAACCACTCCCAAAGCTTTCATATATTGTCACGTATACTGTAACAAATTGGACTGTCCCTTGCTAGCTAAAACCATCCTGATGAGCATTCTCAATTCTCTCCAAATGCAGGGCAATAGCTACCTGGCAGTCTCCATTTTTCTACTTCTCGTTTCGGGGACTAATAATGCCGTGATCCCCGGACAAGCTGGTCGGTACCTGCGCCTTGCCAATCAATTCTTGGCTCCTCAGAATGCTGCTCGAGCCGCATTGAGAATGCGACCATTGGTTTGGGACGCAAGGCTAGAGCGTTATGCACAATGGTACGCCAACCAGAGGCGATACGACTGCAGGTTGAGGCACTCCAATGGACCTTTTGGAGAGAACATTTTCTGGGGTAGTGGCGATGGCTGGACTCCAGCTCAGGCAGTGGCTGCGTGGGTTTCTGAGCGGAAGTGGTACGATTATCCGTCTAATTCCTGTGTTGGCAATGAGGATTGTGGGCATTACACACAAATTGTTTGGCGGGATACGAGAAGGGTCGGATGTGCAAGTGTGACCTGCTATGGTGGTAGGGGTGTGTTCATGACCTGCAATTACGATCCTCCAGGGAACTATATTGGAGAGAGGCCTTATTGAATGTGTTTCTCCTCGAGAATTTTGCAAGTTTTAGTTCTTCTTCTGGAATGTCTTATCATGTTTAACCGTGTCCAAACACAACAATTAAAATTTCCAGTTATCAATGTACCTATTCACTGATAACATTTTGCACTGAGCTCACCGTTATAGCAAAGTGTAACAATAAAGTTTCTGGGAAGTGTTACTATTAATGTTATTTATGTCTATATCTGTTTAAGAATAATTATGTGTAATTTTGCCAAGTGAGCTTAATGTAGAACATAAAATATAAGTCAAATACTTCTGTCTTGAAAGTTGAAACACAGTTATTGCTAATCGATTTGATTACAACTCTTTTATGGATATATTTAAATAATCAATAATTAAATTCTTCGATGAATATAGAAAAATACGTATTAGTAATTAATGTGATGCCATTAAATGGTTTTAAACTCCTTAATCATAAGTTCTTTGTCAAATATAAGTAATATCGAATTAAATGACTTAATTATATATAATAGACATTCAAGTTTACTATAAATATATATAGATATATATGTTTATTATATTGTTTTGCGTGTGTGTATATATATATATACATAGAAAGATATAAGAGATCTTCTAATTTGGCATGTGGCACTAGTTTTAAGATTAAAATTAACGATACCCTACAAGTCAACATTCTTAAGTACTAACTATAGTTCGTAGTTTGATTATGATTTAAATAAATTTAAATTATACTAACTTATCTAAATTAAATATAATAATTAAATTTGATCAAGAATTTAATTTAAATCTATTATTAATATGGGCAAACTACTAAATGTCGAGGCGAAGTTCAAAAGTCTGTGAAGAAATTAAAAAAAGCCATTAAATTTTGGATATATAGACTTAGTAAATTAAATATAAGAATTAATACTTAATAAATTTTAATAAAACTAATTAATATGATAATTAAAAACATTAGTACACAATTATTAGTCAATTGAAAATTTCATATCAAGTTTGTCCAAATTATAGGTTTCTATCGAATTAATTAACATAATCTTTCAAAATTTCTCATAAAGTAATTATACATTTTTATCACTGAATAATTTATAATACACTCATAAAATGTACAATTTTTTTCGCCTCTCTTTAATGCCAATTAGTTTTTTTTAATGCTTTTGACCGATTAGTTAATATATTGATCAAATTTTAATGTAAACATTGCTTCCTAATAGAACCAAATACAACAAAACATTTAACAACAGTCTCAGGAGAAACAACCTATAGATAAGACTCAGACGTATTTTGATATTGTCAGTGGTAGGGACCGTCGTGGAAGAATATTGTCTAGTACAGCAGCATCTGCTAGGCCAACTCAAAGCAATGAAGTAACCGAGTTTCGGATCACAGTAGACACATTGAGGGAGCAGATAGGATATTTGACAGATGCCACCGTGGATCAACGGCTGGAGCACATGGAGTAAATAGCTAAGATGAGAGAGGAGGAGGGGGATGTGGCAAAGATAAGAGAGGAGATAGAGCAGGTGTCAAAGATCAGAGAGGAGATGGAGCAGATGGCAAAAATGCGAGAGCAGATGGAGCAGGCAACCGAGATGAGAGAGGAGATGGAGTGACTTGCTAAGATGAGAGCGGAGATGGAGCAGATGACTAAGATGAGAGAGCAAATGAAGCAGATGGCTCAGCTTAGACAGGAGATGAAACAGTTAAAGGGGAGGCTTAATAGTTCAGAGCATCTACGATCACCACGACATTAGCTTGTCCTTGTCATTTGCTTTTAATTAAAAAAATTAATTATGTTTTTATTATCAATTAAAATAATTGATACGTTATATTATCAATTAATTTTCTTATTAATCAAATTAGATATATATATATATATATATACAAATTAATTTATTATGAACAAATAATTGGTAACTCTTAACATTATGCATGTATAACAACAACATAAAATTGAAATTTAATTAAAAAATCTCAAACTTGCTAGTACCGACAAACAAAATTTTCGTCGAAAATTTATGTTTATTTACCGACGGTAAACCGCACCGTCGGTAAATAAGATGATTTTTTTAGTTCATTACCTTCGGTTTACCGGCGGTAAGTTTTCTGTTGCTAAATGTTACCGACGAAAATTCACGTTATTTATTCCGTCGTTAAAATTTACCAATGATAAACTTACTGTTGTTAATACATTTTCGATTGTTGGTAAATTACCGACGGAAAATAACCATCAGTAATTTTAACTATGACCCTCTTAGCGTCGGCTTTGTTCGTCTTCAATTTCTGTCGATAATTAATTTTATCGACAGAAATTAACTGTTAACCGAACGGAATATTCCGCCAGTAAACAACTGATTTCTTGTTGTGAAGGATGTTTTAGCATATTCTTTTCCTGATGTTATGTCATTATATTTTTCTCTTTTTTGTTAATTTTCATTAGTCATAATATGAGCTTTATTGTACAACAAGTCATCTATGAATATAAAGTATTAACAAAAGACAAAAAGAGGATTATTGAGCATTTGAGATGTAATTTAATTAGTTTAGCGACTTCTGAAAATGATCTTATTATATACTGTATATCGCTAAAAGAATTGATCAAACCTTAAATTCTTGTGAAAATTTTTAATGCATTTTTAATCTTTGGAAGTTTATATGTTAACTTTAATTGTTAGCAAATGTTCAAAAATAGTTCTTTGAATATAGTTTTGTTTCGTTTTCTTTTTTTTAAATTTTATTTTTGTGCTACTATATGTATATTTTTATGTAAAAAATACAAGTTGTTATTCCATACGAAAATTGATTGCATCACAAAAAATATATAATAATTATTTCAAATTTACAATATTACAATGTTCAATTTTTTATTTTTATAAATTTGATAGGATGTCGAAGAATATGCCTATAATTGTTTGGATAAAGACTAGTTAGATTATAATTCACTTATCATGATTCGGATTTCAGGAGAGTTTTGACCTCAGGTGTAAGTCCTTAAAAATATAGAAGACAATTGACGGGCAGGCAATCCCATTTTGATATTAGCCACTTTTAACCAAAATCTATCAATAAAATTAAAACCTCAAAAAGAGCAACGGGTCAAGCCGCTCAGTTCTACGAGATTATAAAATTGCCCCAAAATCTTAAAGCTTGGCTTGAAAGATGAAGCTCGATTTAGGTCTTTTCAAGTATAACGTCAAATTGACACTTGAGAGCGAGCATGAGCGAGTAGGTTTGAAATACAGGCATGCCATTGCCTCATAGAAGAGTCAACGAAACTAGGGCGCACATGGGACCGACTTAGTTGGAAGAACCGAAGACAAAGAGTGAAAGAGGATTGCAAATTGTGTTCATTGTACTTGGATTGGATAAGGGTTGCTTAAGACATGATGATGACAGGCCATAGCGATGCCAATCATCTCTTCAGTCACGCAAAGCATAAAAAATTTCTCTATTGAATGAATACAAATTCTCGTAATATACAAAGGCAAGATTAGATTGAATTAAATGTCATGTAATTTAGAAAGTAATTCTTATGCATGTAGTAATCTTCCCTTTGTTTATCTATATATACGTATCAAAATCAAATTATTTCTTATAGAAATTATGATATACCAATCATGAAAATGAATACGTTAAAAGTCATTTTATGTTGCAATTCAGTAGAGTTAATATATCAAGATCATCTTACTAGTTGGAGGTTATCGCTCGTTCTTTTTAATGTTTTGTTGTGCAACGCTATTTCTGTCACTTTCAACTCTTACTTAGTTTCTAGCCTGTTGTGATGATGCGTGAATCGAACTGATCAGCAAGCTAGAGAACAATCTGCGGTGCTTTCAACAATCTGAAATGATGCTAATGCTTTAGAATCACTCTTCACAGCTGTACGAAAAGGGCGTGGTTGATGGTGCTCTAGGAATTATGTGCTTTGCAAGCAATTAAACGATAAAACTCGTGGAAAACGGTATTCCTAGCGCAGTTGAAAATTAGATTAGAATCTCATTTGGATTGCTTATGAAATAGCTGTTTGCCTTCCAGGCCATTGCTTTTCACTGGCATGTATCTAGTCAGAAACTGCTGAAACTGGACAACTAAAGGCACCTGGTAATTCCTTTCTTTGTTATTTGATCTAACCTCTACATACAATTTTGGCCTGAGTATTACAATTTCAAAGAAAAATATAAAAGAAAAAGCACGAAAAAAAAAAGAAGTCTTTACAAGCACTAGTCTCATCAAAACTCCACTCTGTTTCCAAACTTAAAAGAGTTACAAGTCATAGCTTTCCTGAGGGACAATGCTGCGGAGACTGGCAAAGAGAAGGCAGGCGCAGTTAATCATCACCGAGTATCATTTTCCCTTTCAGAGCTACACAATTAAATCTTCTCTCTTTAGTAGGCTAGATGTAGCAAGATGTATTACAGTACTATTAGATTCTGAAGCTCGACAATACCTTACAGTTTCTTCAATATTCTTGCTACTCATGCTTGCCTCTTCTGACTCCTGTGTTTCGAATGACACAACTGATTTCTCTTTAAGCAAGCTAGATAAACTTCTGCAGAACTATTGATCAATGAAAGATCATATCACCACAAGTTACACACCAGCTTATATAATCCGCAACCCAGCAGTGACATTACTAACTTATAGAAAGGATCATTTACCTCCTTGTAAACTCTTAGCTCTCCTGCAGATTTTGATATTTCGACTACACAATTAGCAGGAGCAACTTCAATCACCTAAAATTTTGACAAATAATGATCAGACTTCTGGGACAATGGGCCTTTGTGATGTATTCCAGGATTGTTTTTGGTAATGGATTACCTCTGCTGACAGGTCATAACATGACCTGGTACATCTAGTCATCTTTTCTTTTTGATGCATTTTCATCTGCCACGGTATACCATAGGCGTCAGTTTCCTTGACAACAGAAACTCGTATCATAATCTAGCCAAATTTACCATGAAATTTTTTCTCCTTTTAACTGAGAGACTTGCGTCCATTGCAGCGACTTCTATTTTCTTTATGGTCTCACCAACTGTAAACTTGGATCCTATCCTTGTTGTCTTTTTAGTGTCCGCCTGCATAAGGCTAGAGTTTGTTACATAGTGATAGTCTTAGCTTGGAAGCCCATTGAGAGGTTATGTCCAAATACATGCCTGATCTTCAAATAGACCTGATAAATCAAGGTCATTTGACATAGCTATCAACTTAAAAGCATTTATGAAACTTGAAGATTTGGGATTCTTTGCCTCTTCTGCATTTTCCTGCGGATAATTTTGTGACATAAGTAAAATGGAGAACTGGTATCTCTACACTATCTATAAGCATTTACCTCAACTGAATCAAAAGCAGCGTTAATATCATCCAAGTTGATTTTCTCATCGCATTCATACGCACAAGAAGCGAAATATTCTGTCTTAAACCAGCTATCTTCAATGATCTCGGGTATCTTGATCCGCTGTAATGAGTAAAGGAGTTCATCAGTATCCTTTCCTTCTGTTGTTCATCCAGTTCTTGAATTTCAGAACCGAAATGCATAAATATTCATACCTTGGTAGGATTTGGATCAAGCATTCTTGATATCAGTTTCTTCTGAGACTCTGTAAACCATTTGGGACATGCGTATTCCGCTCTGGATATCTTTTTCACATGGACAATTTCATAGATGTAAGCAATTATCCTTTTCATTAGTTGACTTATATCTGAGTTCCAGTATCACAACAACCAACCTTTCTGTACAACATCATAAGGTTACGGTCATCGAATGGTAGATAACCTGCAAGTAGCTCAAAAAGGATTACTCCACAAGACCAAACATCTGCTGATGCTCCATCATAACCCCCATTTGAGAAAAGCTGTTCAATAGAAAATCAACCAGCAGCTAAGGCATTGGTTCAAGTTAGAAAATTTTCTTCAGCTATCACCAAATATTTTACTTTTGTCATCACCAAAAATTTTACTTCTGTCATAAGTTTGAATTGAGTTTGTTCAAATGACGGTAAAAAGATGAGAAATTTTGTCTTACCTCAGGTGCCACATAGCATGGGGAGCCACAAGCAGTGGTTAATATGCCACCAGGCTGTCAGTCAGAATTGCAGGGACCGACCACTTAGTCGGAGAAGAAAGAAAGGACCTCTATGGAAGAAGTAATTGGTAATTTTATCTATGGAGTATACCTTGCGCAATGCACTTAATCCAAAGTCAGAAACTTTGACCTTTCCATTATTATCCAAAAGCAGGTTTTCTGGCTGCAAAACGGAGGATCTGATTAGTTTGCACAGGTCCATTGAAGGAAGGGAAACTGATACAAAGCGTGCAAGGGATTATTAACCTTCAGGTCTCTGTGATAAACCCCCCTGTTGTGACAATAGTCCACTGCATCAATCAATTGCTGGAAAAGCTTTCTTGCCTCAGACTCGCCTAGTTTCTTCGCATACGACTGGATGTCAGAAATTAAACAGAATCAGAAATATCACTTGACAGAGGGAGATTGTTGAAAACACTATTTTCGGATTGCTTTAAGGGCACAGAATTTACTGCTGACCAATTTGTCAGAAAGTTGTCCGCCTGCTACGTATTCCATTACTATGTATATTCTAGTTTTCGTGCCAAGAACCTGGAATTCCAATTTCAGCATCAAGGGAGTGTAGTTAATTGAGATAGAGACTTTTTCCAGAGCTGCTCCGAGAGAAGATCTTATTTGCCTTTTGTAAACAGAACCAATAGAAATTCTGACAGATATACCTCATGTATCCGAACGATGTTGGGGTGATGCAGAAGTTTCATTGTTCTAATCTCCCTTTGCACCTGAACCAGTATCTAAAAGTGTTAGAAAGGGAAGAAGATGCGCGTTGATAAAAATTACTTCCAAACAAAAGAAACGAGGAAGGTGCAGACAGAACGATTCATAGATTCACCTGATGCTTGAGATTGCTTTCTACAACCATGTGTTTGTCAATGATCTTGATTGCGACGTAATGGCCATTGGTGGTATCAACAGCAAGCTTTACCTTAGCGAACGTTCCTTCCCCTATAGTCCGGCCAAGTTGATACTTGCCAACGTGTTGAGAAAATCCCATTTGCTTTAAAAACCGATCCCTATATCTTTCTATTCTTCAACTTCTCAGATAATCTGTAGGTTGCTAAAACAACCGATCTCAAGGCCTGAAACCGTCTTTACGTTTCCAGTATCCGAACTCAATGATGGAAAAAAAGTAGATTCAATTTTGAGGATGGCTCTTGCGTGTTTCTCATATTCGCCATGTTTGTTAAGTGGTTTGTCTTTATAAACAATCTTACCGATTAAACACACATACGCAATTGAAAGACTACTGGTTTGAAAGATTTAGTACTTTTTGTGATTTTCATGGAAAGTAGGATGGCTAGTTGGCTAGTTGGTGAACGTGTTTTGAATGGAAGTTGGCTGTTGTTGTCACAACTCACAACCACAAGCGCCAAGTATAACGGTGCTCTTTTGGTCACTGTTCACAGGACAAACTTGGAATATATATATATATTTGCATTTGTTTATCGCTACGCTTTCAGATTTCACAATTTTGTACAAGGCACAAATGCAGTTATATTTTTGGTAACAAGGGATTATTTTGCTTATTTGTTCACGTTCTCTTGTAGGCATACAGAATTGTTTATTGGGTTTAGCCTCAAACTGAATGTGGATTTAAGTTTATGTGGAACTAAGGTGTACCAATTCCAGTGCATTTAAGTTTATGCGAATGTGGATTTCGCTGGCAGTTCATCAACCGAAGTTTCTAATAGCCAATCACTTTATTTTCGTGACTTGAGTTTATTACTGGGAAGTAGGAACTATGTAATTTATAATATAATATATATAATCACGTTTATCTCATTGCCCCTACAATCACGTTTATTTTCTAATGTGATTATTTTTCCTACAATATTAATGATGTATTTGACAAAATATTTTTATTAAGTTTGTAATCAAAATTTAGTAGTTGTTTATTGAATTCATTCAAGACACTTTATTTGTTTAACAAAAATACATTATTCTTATATTGAAGATTCACGAGAGACCTTCCTGCTTCTTTTTTTTTTTTTTAATGAAAAGGGAGAAGTACATCAAATACTACCTTCCTGCTTCCTTTAAAAGTAATATTGCGCCCTTTTCGTTTGTAATTTGACTAGTAAAAGGTTAGGCTGTTCCTCTTTTATCAAATTGTTTACGTAAAAACTCAACCAAGTACTTGGACTGTAACAGAGATTACAATGTTAACTTGTTTCACGTTGTGGCTAGAAATGTTATTTAGACCACATTTTGCTACTCTTAATCCCGCCGTGTTGAATCATCTCACTGGATATCAAATAAAATTATACACATGAAGGCTAAAAGAAATTGCTAATCAAGTGGAAGAGACGGAGTTTGCCTAATTAACCGCTAACTTCTGGAGTCAATTACCTCTCTAATACAAAAGATAGCCAATGCAGCTAGCAACCAGTCAATATCGCAGCAGTATCGATAAGAAAAAGATTTCGGGGTAGGAACTGTTAGATGTCACTTCCTACTACATCCGGAAAAGTCACTTAAGACTATAAATCAGAAACTATTATAACGTTAACGTATTCTACCTCTTCGCTAATAAAAGACACAGAATGAAGCCAATATTTGGCCTAATGCATTCTATTTGAAAACATAAAAACTTGACCAAACCCTTAATTATATTTAGACAAAATGAAAATATTCAATCTCAGATTCCCAGATCCACAAGGGTCAGGCATTCGTGATGTCTTAAGAAAACGCAAAATTAAGCTAATCATGTTTTGTATCATAATGGGCTGAAGAAGAAGAAGAAAAAGATCGATCACGTGAGAGAAAACAGGGTAGGAGGTAAGTTGGCATGTGAACAAAACAACGTAGTTAGGCGTTTGCCGGACCACTTAATAAATAGTTTATTCAAGTTACAATAGGGACTTGCCTCTTTATATATGTATATACAAAGCAATGATACACTTTTTTATATGATACATATAAAGCAATGATGCACTCCTCAATTATACATTGAGTACCGACATACGCTTGC
>JANZLD010000236.1:29849524-29874153 GCA_026413575.1 Erythroxylum carthagenense
ATACTTTAAATGTTATTTATATATAAAAATAATTTTTATCATAAAATAAAATATAGTTAAAATTAATAAAAGTGCTTTTTATTTTTATGCTACCAAACAATCTATTATAAGAAGCTCTTTTAAAAAAGCTGTTTTTTAATTGACAGTCAAATAGTCAACTGGTTTCTTAAAAAAGCTCTTCTAAAAAAAGCTCTACTATTAAAAGCTCTACTGACAAAAGCTCTACTAATATAAGCTCATTCAAACAGACACTAAGTCGGAAATGACTAGAAAATGTCTTCGGCGTGATGGTAGTTGAAAAGGGCAGTCTCGTCTTGTAGGCATTCATTAACAAAAATAAACCAATTTTAAATAAAAGTATAAAACACAATACCAATCCTAACCTGCAGGCTTGTCTTATAAATTTTAATGGAACTTATTATTATGTCAATTCCATTGGATAAAAAACAGACAGTGAATGCCGTTTTTGTTTGGATGTATTTTTGTTTAATTTAAATAATAATAACTGTGATAAGTATCATAAATTAAAATAATAATTTAAGGAGAGCATCAAGTGATAAAACAGAATATATGACAGTTGCAAGATAGGTAAGAACATATGCTTTCGGTATTAAAGACAAATGACTTTGTGTCTTTTACGGTTTATTATTAACAACAAAGAACGGAAACAAGCCTTCTTCACATGTTTCTCTTAGCTTAATAATAATAACAACCTTATCAGGACACTAAGGTCCACATGCAATATCTCTTTTCTCAAATATTCATTGAAGCCACTAGAAATTAGAATTGAGTGAACTTCTCTTCGGGTATTAGCCAAAAAAAAAAAAAACAGTTCTCTTCGGGTAGCCCAATTGCTCCATTGCGTCGGGCAAATGATTATGAAAATTTTCAGTTTTTTTAAAAATTCATTATCTTCAATTTTAATTAAAAATAATGATAAAATTTTTACCAATTAAATACTACTTTTATGATGATTCAGCCTAATTTTTTTAATTTAAACCAAAATATGCCAAATCTCTCCGAGACCTTATTAATATAAGCTTTATGAGATAAGCTTAATAGTTCTTGTGACTTGTCACGAAATATTTCAATTCTTATCACATAACTAACTTCTTTTATATCTTTCATTTCAAAATTCTCATAGAGAAATTTTTTAAGTATTGTGCATTAATCTAAGATCATTAATAACTAACAAGATATCATCAACATAAAGTACCAAAAATATAAACATACTCCCACTTATTTTTAGATATATATACCAATCAGCGATATTTTCTTTAAATCCAAAGGAGACAATAGTATAATTGAACTTAAGATATCATTATGGAGAGACTTGCTTAAGTCCGTATATTAACTTCTTAATTTTATACACCATGTCTTCCTTTCCTTTAATTGAAAAATCTTCAAGTTAATCCATATATACTTCTTCCTCTAAATTACAATTAAAAAAAGGTTGTTTTCACTTTTCACATCTATTTGATGTAATTCCAAATTATAATGAGCCATTAGTGCTACAATAATTCTTAAAAAATCTTTCTTTGAAACATGTGAAAAAGTCTCCTTATAATCAATGCCATTTTTATGAGTATAACCTTTGACAACAAGTATAACTTTATGTCTTTCAATATGCCATAAGTGTCAAGTTTGGTCTTAAAAGACTCATTTACATTCGACTTTTTTACAACCTTCAGACAATTTGACTAAATCCTAAACTTCAATATGTTCCATAGATTTCAACTCTTCTTTCATAGCATCAATCCATTTAGTAGAATTAACATTTTCAACATCTTGTGAAAATGAAACTGAATCATCCTTATTTCCTAAGTCAAATTCTGACTCTTATAGCTTTACCACATAATCATTAGAAATAGTTGGTTTTTCTAAGTCTTTAGGACCTCCTTAATGCTATTTCTTGCGGTTGTTCTACAATTGGAACATCAATTATAGGTTCAATAGGTTCATTAACTACAGGCTCTTCATGAAGTATTTGATCATTTATTTGTTGCTCCTGTAAATTGTCAAATTCTTCTACAACTATAGGAGTAACATGCATTGAAGAAGTTGGTTGGCGAACTTGAATTTTTTTTTAATAACTACATTACATGGTCTTTTAACACTCTCACTGGTTTCACCATTCTCAATAACCCTAGCATTTCTAGTTTCAAATTTTTTTTATATGATTTGGACAATAAAATATTACCTTTTAGACTTTTCTGGATAATTAATAAAAAATCCACTAATTGTTCTTGCATCCAATTTATTTTCATATGGATTATAACTTCTTAGTTATACCGGGCAACTCCAAACATGTAGGTGCCTTTGGTGAGTGTCAAATCAACAAAAAATAATTAACCTACTCCGAATATTAAAGTAGCACAATTGAGTAAGGTCGTCTCCACAGGGAATGGTGATTTATTTCTTTTAAACAATTAAGTAAAAAAAGGGGGTTTTGGAAATTATGTTAAAATGCAATATTAAAAATAACAAAAACAAATTGATTTAAAATTCAATAAAATAGGCTTCTAGTTAAAGGAATTTATTTCCACCTTGATTCATGAAATTGATCATTGATGCAAAAGTAATTCAACATATTCATAAATAAATTGGTTCTAGTTATTAAGAACAGATCTATAATAACTAATCTTTCCTTACCTTGTACAGTAATCATCAACAGATCAAATAATTACTCCCTAATTGAAAAACAAACCTAGGAGTAGCTCGTAGGATTTAGCATTGTGACAACCTTAAAATCTAAAAAAACTTAATTCTAATCAACAAATTCAACATATGGTTTATTGTAATCAGATTAATTAATTCCACAATATATATTAAACTTCTTAACTTGGAAATAAAATTATATCGATTGCCACTTATTAAAACTAACAAAAAATTATGAATTTTTTGTTTTAATTAGCAATAGATCATTTTCAAGATTATTAAATATATGCATCTATTCAATAAAACCCAAAACTATCGTAAAATCACTGAATTTAGGAAATAATTAAAAACCCATGCACAATTGAATTCAAATAAACCTATTCAATCTTATAATCAATTTAGAATCAAGATTTCAATATAATCCTCTAACTAAAATAAAAATTAGTTACCAGCCATAGAAAAGAAAGAACACATGAAAGTTATTAATAAGAAAAAAATCCTTACGAAAAAATATCTGAAGGAGAACATGCATGAGTGGACAACAACGTTGTTCTTCTCTTGAATACAAAATGTGGAAATAAGACCCAACGTATGTCTACGCCCTCCTCCAGAAGACGTCTCCGAAATTGTCATAGACCCCGACCCACCAGCAACGGCCCAAAAGGGAGATACAGCTAACGACCCGACACCCCTTCGAAGAACCCAACGTGAGAAATGAACCCCTACATTCCTAAAGGATTACGTGATCGTCTGAAAACAAATTTTGTTATGAAACTTGTTAGATTACAGTATAAATAAACATGCAGAATGATGGAGTAGGCATGACAAAGTATCTGTAACGTTTGGTCTTCTTTCCCCTACTGAGCACTATCTGGTGTCTAGCCTTTCTTCCTCAACCCCTTTGTATTTCTCTTATTCTGTTTGTAAGCGCTATTCGATGTATTACTCTATTCCAGAAATATAAGTATCCTTGCGTATATTCCTCTAAGCCAATACAGAACAATTTACTCGTGACCATCACAATTTTGGTGCTTTCATCGTCGTCCTCTCCTCCATGGCCGATAATACCCGCCTAGCTAAGCTTGATTCCACTGTCACCAAACTCCAAACCGATTTAGCATCCCAGTCATCCACCTTAAACTCCCTTCAATCCACTGTCACAGCTCAACAATCCACCATGCTTGACATGAAACATCAAATGGCTGAAATTAGTCAACAATTTGCTCACCTCGGGCAACTACTAAAAGGAAAAAACCCAGAATCCGCGCCACCTATCGCCGTCCCTCAGCCCAGCTCCTTCCACATCGACAGCCACCGTACTTCTTCCCCTAACGGGGAGCCCGACCTTGAATGCCCCTTTCAGCCCAAGGCCGCCCGCGTTGAACTTCCTAAGTTTGATGGCTCCGATCCAAAATCCTAGATCTTCAACGCCGATGAATTTTTCGATTTTTACGACACCGACGATTCCATTCGTATCACCATGGCCGCCTTTCACTTTGAAGGCAAAGCCCGACGTTGGTACCGATGGATGAAAACTAACAAGCAACTCTCTGGTTGGGATCAATTTAAGAAGTCCCTCATCGACCGCTTCCAGTTCACCACCCTCGAAGAACCACAAGGCTTATTAGCCAAACTCTACCAAACATCCTCCGTTGAAGAATACCAAACCCGCTTCGAGATCTTGTCCAATCTGACCACTGGCTTACCTCCTTCCTTTTTCGTGGACTGTTTTGTTTCCGGTCTCCGCCCTGACATTAAATCCGAGGTCCTCTCCTTCCGCCCTACCTCCCTCAATCACGCCATCAGCCTAGCCCGGTTACAAGAAGCCAAATTATCCGAGACCCGCAGAATTTTTCTTAAATCACTACCCCCTCCTGCCTATGACAGAAAACCCATTGGCTCCGGCCTCCTTCCTTCACCCAATCCCACCCCCTTTAAACTCCCTCCAGATTCAGCTCAACCTCATCCTCGCCCTAATTTCACTCGGAGCCTGGCCCATACTGAAGCCCAACGCCGGCGAGAACAAGGGCTATGCTTTTACTGTGACTAGAAATTTGTCAGGGGTCACAAATGCAACAAACCCCAAATGTTTCTTCTTGATGATGACTATCCCTCCGACAACATTGACCCTTTTCCCCTGCAGACAGATCCGCCCTTTCCACCCCCACCTGCTCCCGACACTGATCTTCCCGACCTTCCCGCCCCGATTCCCAACCCCACCTCTTCCCCTTCCTCTACCGAGCAAACCAAGATCTCCTACAACGCCATGTCCAGTTGCCTCTCTCCCGCCACACTCCAATTTTTGGGCCAAATACAAGGCCGTTCGGTCCAAGTATTATTAGACGGGGGCAGCACGCACAACTTCATTCAGAGCCGCATTGCTTACCATCTTGGACTAGACATCGATCCTTCCATCTCATTTCCCGTTTTGGTCAGCAATGGCGAAAGCATTTATAGCGAAGGCAAAGTCCAGAATGTAACCCTACAAATTCAAGGAACAGACATTACCACTGATTTTTATGTCCTTCCCTTACACAGTTCCAACGTCGTATTGGGCGTAGTCTGGCTTGCCACTCTTGGCCCGGTCCTTACCAATTACGCCACGTCCACCTTCCAATTTACACTTGCTAACTCCCCTATCTCCTGGACAGGACTTCACAGCCACTGTCCGCAGCCCATTCAACTACATTCCCTACGCCGGACTCATCTCATGGGCTCCGCGGCTGCCTACTTCAGCCTTCAAATCAGCTTCCATCCCACCACTCGTCCCACTTCCGACCAGACTACCTTCCATCACCTCCTACAGAAATACCGGGATATCTTTACTAAACCATCTAGACTTCCACCTTCCCGCCCTACTGACCACTCCATTCACCTCGCTCCTAATGCCTCCCTCGTCAACGTCCGACCCTACCGTTATCCTCACTTCCACAAACACGAGATTGAACGGCAAGTCACAGAAATGCTCAACGAGGGAATTATACGGCCTAGTATGAGTCCTTTTTCATCTCCTGTTCTCTTGGTCAAGAAGAAAGATGGTAACTGGCGCTTCTGCGTCGACTACCGAGCTCTCAATGCCATCACCATACGTGACAGATTTCCTATTCCTACTGCAGATGAGTTGTTTGATGAGCTTTTCGGCGCCACCATATTCTCCAAAATTGATCTATTTGCGGGTTTCCATCAAATCTTGATCCGACCAGAAGATGTTCATAAGACGACATTTCGTACCCACAATGGCCATTTCGAGTTCCTCGTCATGCCCTTCGGTCTTACGAATGCTCCATCAACCTTCCAGGCCACCATGAATGGTATCTTCAAACCTTTCCTTCGTCGTTTTGTCCTAATTTTTTTCGATGATATCCTTGTCTACAGCCGAAGTATTACCGACCATCTTCATCATCTATCCCTTGTCTTCGACACACTTCGGGCCCACGGGTTGGTAGCCAAAGAGAGCAAATGCATTTTTGGCCAGTCGACGATCGAATATTTGGGCCACATTGTTACTGCAAACGGGTTGCAGGTCGACCCAAGAAAAATCTCTGCCATCTGGGATTGGCCAACTCCTTCCAACGCCAAATGCGTCCGAGACTTCCTTGGGCTGGCAGGTTACTACCGCCGTTTCATACATGGCTTTGCTAAGATTGCTTCCCCCTTATTGGATCTCCTCAGAAAAGATAAGTTTGATTGGACGACTTCAGCTCAATCGGCCTTCGACCAGCTCAAAACGGCCTTGAGTAACGCCCCCTTATTGGCTCTTCCCGATTTCTCTTCCCCATTTATCGTCGAGACAGATGCCTCCGGCACGGGTATTGGCGCTGTTTTGATTCAACATAGCCAACTGGTGGCTTTTTATAGCCAGAAGCTATCGCCAAGGCTTCAGCGGTCACCAGCATATCACTGCGAAATGTACGCCATCACCCAGGCTGTTGGAAAGTGGCGGCAGTATCTTTTAGGGCGACGGTTTACGATCATCACAGACCAGAAAGCCCTTTGGAATCTCACAGCACAGACCATTCAGACTCCCGAACAACAACACTGGCTGTACAAACTGGTGGGATTTGACTTCGAAATGGTTTATTGACCTGGTACATTGAATACGATGGCAGACGCTTTATCGAGGGCCCCTACGGGATGTTTTATGGCCGTATCAGTCCAACAATTCAGTCGTCTGGACAAATTTCGCTCCTTAAATACCACCAGCCCCGACCTTCTTCAGCTCCGTGCCAAGGTTGAAGCTTCTGATCCCGGCTTTCGTCATTTTTCCATTCAGGAAGGGTTACTGTTCTATCGAAACAGATTGGTCGTCCCCAACGACCACTCACTCCGACGATCCATCCTTGAAGATTTCCATTCATCTATTATTGGAGGCCACGCTGGTGCTACACGAACCTTTCACCGTTTAGCTGCCAATTATTATTGGCCTTCTATGCGACAGGATGTTCGGCGATTCGTGCAAGAATGTCTGGTATGTCAGACCATGAAATCATCCCAGTTATCCCCAGCCGGCCTGCTCCAACCGCTGCCCCTTCCAGATCAGGTATTCGATGAAGTCAGCATGGACTTCATTACTGGCCTTCCCCCTTCTTTTGGCAAAACTGTCATCTTTGTTGTTATGGACCGCTTGTCAAAATATGCACATTTTTTTTGCCTTGCCCAGCAACTTTGACGCCGTCAAGTTAGCTCACATCTTCTTGAATGGGGTTGTGAAGTTACATGGCGTTCCATCCAAAATTGTGAGTGATCGAGATCCTCTGTTCTTAAGCACTTTCTGGGCAGAATTAACAAAGCTACAAGGATCAATGAGGGCCTTAAGCTCCGCCTATCACCCAGAAACTGACGGACAGACCGAGGCCGTCACTAAAGTGTTAGAGATGTATCTTCGTTGTTCTGTCACCGACGCCCCCAATACATGGGTCCCTTGGCTATCATGGGCTGAATACTGGTACAATACATCCCACCATAGTTCAGCCGATATGACGCCCTTTCGTGCCCTTTATGGTCGCGACCCTCCGACCATAATTCGCTATATTCCCGGCACCGCTACCCTATCCACAGTTGACCACGCCTTGTCCGATAGAGACCATGTACTCACACACCTTAAGACCAACTTGCTCAAGGCCCAAAACTGCATGAAGAATCAGGCGGACAAAAACCGTCGAGATGTTTCCTTCGATGTTGGCGATTGGCTCTTCGTCAAACTCCAACCATACCGCCAGATGTTAGTACGCCTCCACCGCAACCAAAAGTTAGGACCAAGGTACTTCGGCCCTTTCCAAGTACTCCAGAAAGTTGGCTCGGTCGCCTACAAACTGGATCTTCCACCATCATCTCGCCTTCATCCAGTTTTTCATGTTTTAGTTTTAAAGAAATGTGTCGGTCAACCACCTACTCAAATTATACCTTTGCCACTCTTGGAGCCAGCCCTTGAAAAGCCTCGTGTTCCGTCCCACATTCTGGCTACCCGCACTTTACTGGTTGACGGCAACTCTGAACCACAAGTACTTGTGCAATGGGAGGGCCTGGGCTCTGAGGACGCCACTTGGATGCCCGTCCACGAGTTCCGCAACTCATACTCTTGTTGGAACCTTGAGGACAAGGTTCGTTTTGTAGGAGGCAGCAATGTCATGGACCCCGACCCACCAGCAATGGCCCAGAAGGGAGATACAGCTAACGACCCGACACCCCTTCGAAGAACCCAGCGTGAGAAACAAACCCCTGCATTCCTAAAGGATTACGTGATCGTCTGAAACAAATTCTGTTATGAAACTTGTTAGATTACAGTATAAATAAACATGTGGAATGATGGAGTAGGCATGAAAATTATCTGTAACGTTTGGTCTTCTTTCCCCTGCTGAGCACTATCTGGTGTCTAGCCTTTCTTCCTCAACCCCTCTGTATTTCTCTTATTCTATTTGTAAGCACTATCCGATGTATTACTCTATTCCAGAAATATAAGTATCCTTGCGTATATTCCTCTAAGCCAATACAGAACAATTTACTCGTGACCATCACAGAAATCTTCTCCACTATCGACTATTGCCAACTCCAGAATATGTCCTCGTTTTCTCCCAAAAAAAAAAACTAGTGGCTATCACGTACCTTCCTTTCTTTTGTTGAAAGACATGTTTTTATATCTCCTTAAAATAGGAAAACCCTCTTAAGTTTAAAACTATCCAGTCACAAAATGCCCCTTGTCCACTGCGTTTCTTCTCTTTTCTCTGGCTCTTTTATTTCTGTGTTTTATCTGCTTCATTTCACCCTCTCAGCTGCTATAAGTCTTGGTCTTACCAGTGGCCTTTTGCATTGCCATTTTGCTTTCGCTGTTGCTTCCACCTGTTGTGTCATTTTTTTGGTCTGTTATGAGTTGGTTTTGCTGCGTCGTTTTCTTTTGTTAATTAGCTAACATTTGCATGAAACGCAAACACCTGCTACGTTTTCTTCTTCTTTTATCTACTTTTGCTACTTTTCTTCAAAATAGTTCCACATTTCCTAACCTCCAAAAACAATATTCATCCATTATGCTCCAAAAATACCCCAAGTTAATATGCAAATTATTAATCTATCAGCCTTAAACTAGATTTCGTTCCTGTTCACTTTTCAAAAGGAGTCTTTGGAATTTCCTTACTAGGAACCCTATTTAACAAATAAATAGTGGACCTCAATGCATGCATCTACAATGATAAGGGTAAAGACGAATTACTTAACATACTCATAACCATACCTATTAATCTACGTTTATGCCTTTCTAGCCTTTCTACCACATCATCTTGTTGTACTGTACTTGACATTGTGTATTGAGCACATATACTATGCTTTTCAAGAAATTTGGCAAATGAACTTGGGCATTATCTTAACATATTATATTTGCCATAAAATTTACCACCCCGGTCAAATATGACAATTTTCACATTTCTATCTAATTTCCTTTTCACCACATGAAAAACACTGATAAATGGATATTTGACTATATTTTACTACCCATATTTGATGTATTTTGCTTGATATTTTATATTTTTATCATATATTTAGTACTTGATTTGTTCCAAGTAGATTTACAAGTGATAATTGCCTTCATGGACTTAAATGAGAATAATTCGGGCAAAACGTGGCGTAAAATAGAAAATAAAAAATCTTGAAGGAGTGCACGATCGTGCACTTATGCAATTTCAGGAGTTTTTGGACATAAACAGTCATATTCCAGACCGTGTAAGTCTTGAAAACCTTAGTTTTTAATATAAAAAGATGTTTTCAACGGCTAAAGAAAGGATGAGACTTTGTAAGGTGATTTCCAGACATGGAGAATACTTAGAAGGGACGATTTTAGTCCAAAAAAGCAGGAAACAAAAAGAAATCATCGAAAGATCCATTGAAATACAAGATCATATCTTTACATCACAAGAATACTTGATAGAAGACAATCAGGAAGATTTAAAATTATGAACTCGTTGTTTTTTATTTGTTTTTCTTTCATTGTATGCTTGATTTCGTATTCGATTATGTATAACTAAACATCCAGTTAGTATTTAGGTTAGATGAACCTTATGTTAATAGTTTGCTATGATTTGATTTCTTTGTTAATGCAATTAGTTTGATTGATTATTGTAATCTAATTACAAGTTTTATTGATAATTTGATTTCATATGTAGAGATTGAGAAATCTTAGTATAAATAGATCTATTGTACTTAAAAGAAATTGATTGCAATCCTAGACATAGGATATCATAAATCTTGTAGATTAGGGTTAAACCTAATAGAGCAACTCATAAATCAGTAATGCAATACTGTAAGATTTAACCTGCGTAATTTATGGGATAAGAAGGTAGTGTTTGGTTTTCCAATGTTTGAGCCAAATACACCTGGGAAGGTGAACATGGCGCTTGACTAAGTCAGAATAGTCAAGATGGTGTGCTGTTAGCGAAAGGAGTTTTCAATAATCCTAGTTTCTAGGAAATCTGTTATTTAAATTATTTGGTTTTGAGGAGCTGGTATTCAGCCGTAGTTTAGGGTCTTTTTGATTAGGCAAGTAGTTGGGTTAGATTCCAAGTCTTATAGTTGTTGAGTTTCACATGGATAAGCAATTATAAATATGTACTGGTTTATTGAAATGGTAGTGAGAAATAAATCCAACATATATTCTTTCCTTCCCCTGCTTATGCTTTCCCTCTGAAATTCTAACTTCTGCAAACACAGTTGCCCAATTTCTGAAATTATCTCATCACAAAGCTAACAACTGGGCAACACAAAGTCAAAGGGACATAATAATAAATAGGAAACAGATAAGAGAAAAAACATAAGAAAAATGAGGGTAAAGTGAAGAAGTATACGGAGTGCGAGAGTGCCTATCCCTGGAGTTAACTACTAAAGGATCAGAGGAGAGAATTGACTGACCCGCACTTAGGTCCCCGGATCTCGCCGTGACGTGGAGGTTTGCGTCGTCTCCTCCGCCTGTTCCCATTTAATTTACTTACCGAAATTAGAGGAGAAAAAGAAGATGTAAATTAGGGTTTAAAACAATTTAATACTTTCTAAAAGGCAAAAAAAGAAAACAAGCGGAGCTAACAGAAGGGACATCATCGGCGTGCGAGGCACGGTAGATATGTAATTTGAAATTTCTAACAAAAATTCAAGACATGTCCGTAGTGAATTTGTTTTGTTGTGCTTCAAGATGCTGCCTCTAGATCTTGAAAGTGGGTGTGTGGGTGTCGGGGAAGGGAGGGGAATTAACCGAAACAAGAACAGGGAAGGTTACCTTTAAGGTAGAGAAAAGCTAAAAAAATGCCGTGTGTGTTGATGCTTTCTTTCTTTCTTACAAGTTCTCAAAGAGAAAATAAGATAAAATAATTTAGAAAACTCCGAGTGTTTTAAAACCTCGTATTGTTGTTGAAGGCTTCAGCAACGTTTTATTCAATAAAACGTATAAAACATTTTGGAATTGTAATATTTTTTCAGCAAAACATCGCAGTTTTTATTTCGTAATGTTTTATTGATAAAATGTTGCAAAAAAATTACAAATCTGTAACATTTTATAAAAATATTGCGAAAAATTTGAACTTTTTATAATGTTCAAATTTAAACATTATAAAAAACATCACGAAAAATTCAAACTTTTCATAATATCTTTTAAACGTCACAAAAAGTCTTCACAATCTGCATCGTTTTATCAGTAAAACGTTGAGGAGCTAAGCCAGGCTTTTCTAGTCAAAGAACGCAAGATGCTAGGAAACACAGGACCCGACCTTCGAGTCCTTGACCATTTAGAAAGTATATCCTCAGAATTTGCTGCCTTCGAAAGTTGGCAGTCAACTGCCTCGGCCTCTTCGCTTCGGAGGTAATGAGCTATTTCCAAAATCAAAACTTTTGCAGGTTCACTTTATATGTGATAACTGATCATTGTTGTATCCAGTTTAACGTTTAAAGAATCCATCTTCGTAATTTTCAAGTGTTATATAAGCGACGCCCCAATTTGTTTGCTCCTAAAAAGCTCCTTCTGGTCTCTTTATATGCAAAAGGCCAGCGTGCACTTTCGACTATGAAGCCCAGATTTGGCAATAAGGAATCATACCTACAGACCTGGAACAATGTTCTGCTAGCCTTACAAAGATGTTAATTTCTAACATGTACATGTTTCATCAGTGTTATTGCTCTAAAACAATCCTTTGGCGTTGTTCAGGTTACTAAAACACCAGCTCGCTAGCTAGTCTGCCCTTGTTATACTCTGTAGTAAAGTAAACCGACAATGTTTCAATTCCCTGTCTGTTGTTGATGTGCCGTTGAATCTCAAGAGATCTGATGCTAGAATGGCCCAGTTCGTCAAATCTTTGTCGGGGTTACTGTTCGAGATATTGCAGTTTTTACTTTTTACATTACAAAAGAAAACCAGTGTCGTTGATTAGCATGTGTATTTATATTATACAGTCCTTCAGATTACCTAAAAGATTTTCACATAACTAATTTGGAGTTTTTCGACCTCATGATAGTGGTACTGTTCTTGGTTAGTGGTTGAATTGGTGGAGCTCATAGCCAAATCCCAAATGATGAGTGATTTCTATTATCTACTTAAAAAATTAAGGCATGAGAAACTTCACCTTCAAATTCCACTATAGATAGGCTCCGGAGAGCATACATTAACATTTGAGAATTTGCCTATTAGGAAATTATGTTGGGATCCGATCTCAATCACAACGGAATAATCACGAAATTTTTTTATGACTTTTGATTTCTCAAAAACTAAGATCTATTTAATTCTTTAAAATGATTAACACAAATCATAATAAAGTGAAAAATTAATTCGTACTTTATTTGAAAGCTTGATCTTTTTTTTGTCGTATCTTTCGAACCATTTCCGGAACTAATATGTCTCAACCACTATAGCCGCATAAGTATCTAGCCTCTAATGATATCCACAAAATAGGTTGAGAGAACTCTGTAACTCTTATAGAGAGGGTTAAGCATAAAGTGCTAGCTCCATAGAGCCTAAGCCTATTTATAATAAGTTTTGGAGATTTTAGTAATTTAATTAAAATTAAATTCTAATTTAATTTAATTTTAATTAGAATTACAAATAATTTTAATTAAATACCAATTATGCCCATATAAGATTCAATATCTCATATTGATCCTTATTTATTAAATATCTCATATTTAATCATAAAGTTTCTCAAACTTTACAATTAAGTCCAACTTGATTAAATTAACTTTGCTCTCTTCAACCCTTTCTATATGTGAAACCCATTAGGTTCCCATATATCTTGACAATGATTATAAAATTTAATTTTAATTCATAATTAAAATTAAATAAATAAAAACTTCTTTTAATTTATCTTTAATTCTTCAATTAAACAATTTATAATCATAAATCAATATTAGCGTCTAGCAACGTATCATAACCACCCAAACATTTAAGAATGTCGAAGTGATTTTGACTAACCTTTCCGTGCATAATCTTTCCGTATAATTCAATTATTTCATCATACAATGTTCTGATTAGACATAGAACATAAAATTAGTATCAACTTTATTTTTAGTCTAATCATATTAGTTCTCTTTCATTAGCTATTAATTCAATTAACGACATTTGTAAACTATTTACAAAGCATCATTTCACCGTGGTCAAGGATTTCTCAAATCAATATTAATCGAAAACAACGAAACATTCTCTCTAATTACTTTAGAGTGATGAATCACATCTTGATCATTCAACTATCTCCATATAGTTCTTGCTACATCTAATAACTACCTATTAAATGACCTATGATTAAATAGATCATAAGTAGTATCAAAACATAACAATTTCCATACAAGATAATTTTGATGACCTCAAATCAAATGATCACTTATACAATCTATCACAATGAAAATTTTATAGACATACCAGTAATATTTCAAATAGATTTCTCATATCGGGTATGTTTAATGAACTTGTTCTCTGGTAAGCACTCACATGTTTGTTTAAGTATCTCTATACTTTAACCTATGAGATCAACTACTTCCTTCATAAGAAAAAAAACGTGTGTTAGTATTTTTCCGTTCTATTAATGTCCAATTTTAATAGAACAATGAATAGAAACATTTAGGAATAATACATAAATACAATATGAATCTCATAATTATAATCTCATTATAATTTCATTTACAATGTACAATTATCCCATAGACTTTATCATATAAATCTAAATATGTCAGAGATAAAAAATATCTTTCAATAATTTGTCACTAAACTAAAACTAGAACGATTTGCTGTAAAGCATAAATCAATACTGTACAAACACCTAGCGCATGCATTTGCTTTCAGGAAGATGTGTTTGTTATTGTGCCCTTTGGGATGAGCATGACGTACCGTCGGCTGATCGACCTTTAAAAGGATCTAAAACAAGTGGATGCAATTCCTTTTGGGACCATTTTTCTCCTCAAAGCAACTAGCAATGCCTCTGCATCAAACATAATTGAGGCGCAAATAGAGACTGTATATTAGATCTTAGCTTCATAACATCTACCCACTATTTTCAAGATAAGCTCAAACCAAACAATCAATTTGAGAAGGGTATTTATCTGTTCTATGAGTGCATTTTACACAAAAAAAGCTCAACCATTGCATCGAATTGCTCCAAGTTATAAAACTGTCATAAAGGAACTCATGAAGGGATGTAAGTGTTTGCCAAGGTTTCTATGCATGGACATTTGTGCATGTGGAGAGGATAAGTATACAACAAAAGAGTACAGTTTAGGGCGGAGGGTTACAACACGTGCATCCATGCAATTCAAACACTGGTCCTCGTTCCCATCCATCATCCACTCTTATCCGGTGGTTCAAGTTTCAATGAATTAATCTTAAATCATTTTCTCTTCATCATGTGTAATCCATGCTTATAATTTTGAAAATACCAATATTCAAGGCCAAATTGTACCTGCCCTGCCCTGGAGAACTTGAAGCAAAATCCAAGCCTATGCTTTGGCAGGGTAACCTGAAGCTCGCTCGACTTATAAATATAATTGAATTTCATCGAAAGGGTCAAGCCTAAATTGCTTGTCGGAGATTGATTCAAAATTATTAAAAATGTAGTCTTATTTTTGCTGAGTTTGTTATTCCTTTAGTTTGATTTTTATTCTATTATTGTTACTTAGCTAGTTAAATGGCTAAGTTAGGTTTGTTGTTATTTCTATGTTAACTGGGCCATGAACCCACGTTGCCTTTTATGTAGCTAAGGAAGTGGACTTGTAAGCCTATAAAAGGCCACTATCGCCAATATATTTGATTAAGAAAAATTAACGCTACTTTTAAATAAAAGTTTAACATCGTATTAAAGCTCCTTGTGATTTTAAGGGGCCTGTAAGTGTTCAAGAAACAGCAGCAGTATGAAGTCCAATAATACATTAGCTTTTTCCCCTCTGATTTTTAACCGTTAGAATTATCAAGTCTGAGAAATCAAAATGAAAGTTTACTTGAGAGATATTTGTTTGTGACAGTGGGTTGAACTTGAAAGATAAATACCACCCCTAGGAAGTAACCCAACACTTAATTAAAATTAAGGCTCATGAAGATGAAGAAGTGAAAGCTCTAAGAGTGTTATCTCAAATTAATACTTTTGTTTCTGAATCAATTTTTCCAAGAATTATGAACTGTGAAACAACTCTATCATGGCCACGATGCAACAAGGCAGATTCAGGTGCTAATTCTTAAAAGAGAATTTGAGATTCTAAGGATGGAAGAAAAGAAGCCTCTACAAGAATTTTTTAACAGACTAATGATAGTAGTAAATAAAATTAGATTGATAGAAAAAGAGCTACTTGACATTAGGATTGTAAAGAAAGTGCCTGTAAACTTGCCCGAAAGATTTGAGGCAAAAAATTCATCTCTAAAGAATTCAAGAGATATCAATGAAATTACCTTTGCCTGAATTAATCAATGTCTTGCAAACTCAAGAGTAAAGAAAAATGTTAAGAAAAGAAGGAATTCAACAGGTAATTGACTAGGTTTATATAACAAAGACCTCATCTTTAAAATGAAAAGCCCAATCTCAATGTGATATTTTAGGAAGCCTAGTCATGATGAAGACAATTGTTGGCACAAGAAAAGATTTCAGTACTTCAAGTGTAAGAAGTTTAGGCACATACAAATAAATTGCAAAAATAAGATTAAAGAAAGTGTCATTTTGGCACGTGTTGTTGACGAAGATTTAAAATTATTTTAAAACAACTTTGAATTAAGGGGGAACGTTTGAGAGTGATTCAAAATTGTTAAAAATGTGGTCCTATTTTTTTTCTAATTTTGTTATTCCTTTAATTTGATTTTTTTATTCTACTATTATTATTTGAGCTAGTCAAATAGTCAATTTAGGTCTGATATTATTTTTATGTAAATTGAGGCCATGAACCCACGTTGCCTTTACGTGGCCAATGAACTTGTAAGCCCATAAGAGACTACTGCATCTAGTTTATTTGATTAAGAAAAACCGAGGCCATTTTTCAATAAAAGTTTAACAAACTCTAATGCAAGATGCGAGACATATGTCGTCTTCAGATATTTTTTCACCTTTGAGTTGACGCTTCTTTTCTCTTTTTTTTTTCTTTCTTTTTTTTGAGCTAAAAGACGCTTCTTTTCTCTGGTATCAAGGCTGCTCTCGTGCCATTTCTTCTAGCAGTGAAACAGCCTTTTTCCTCTTAAATTGGATACAATAAGTTCACATTAATCAAAAAATAAAAAAATTTCTTGGTCACTGGATTAATCAACCGGAAAAGCGGAAAAGGTACAAGCTATGATAGTTATCATGAAAAGCTATAACAAGCTATAACAGTAAATAAAGTTACATAGACCGGAGTCAGGTTTCGATCTACTCTACAGGATCCCTTCAGAACCCAATGATAGTTTGAGCCACTGAAAACCTGGAACTACGAGTTCTGCTCACAAACAATCCTCCAGATCAATATCGACCGGAACGTCATACCCAAAAACCATAGAGTAGTCGTCCAGCTCATCAGATGTAAATTTTGGCATCCTCCAGCTTCTTGCAATTTCAGAGTTTAGGCCATCAGTTAGGAGCTTTAGCACCTAGAGAACAATAAGTTTGGGTAGAATTCACAATCAGGAATTCAAGATAGTATTATGTTCACTATGAGATCAGTTCTATTTAAAGAGTCTGGAACATAGTTTCCATACCTCACTCATTGATGGGCGCCATATTGCAGTTTGTCTAACGCAATATGAAGCTGTTAGTATTACTCTATACATTTGATCTGCATCGAACCTGCCTTCCAGTTGTGGATCAGCAAGTTCGTTGATTTTTCCTGTTTCCATCAGAGGTTTTGCCTGCACAGGAGAAAGTAAAGAATCAAAATCTTAAACCACTTAGGACAGATAGCATAGGAACAGATTTTAGTATCATAAAATTTAAATCAGTTTCAATTGCGAGAAGTTACCCATAAAAGAAGGTTTTGCTTTGATGAATCCACAGGCCTCCGGCCAGAAACAATCTCCAAAAGAAGAATCCCGAATGCAAAGACATCTGTCTTCTCATCAACAATTCCATGCATGAAGTACTCTGGTGCTAAGTATCCAAATGTTCCTTCAATTGGGATTACCGCATGGTGAGTCCACTTGTTGGGAAGCCATTTTGCTAGCCCAAAATCTGTAATCTGCATAAAGGAACAATCTTGTTATGCGTTGCATTCTCCGGTAGCTTTTGAATTTAACAGTGTTGACTGAAGCTGGTTTGGCAGTACATCTTCACCTGTGGTTCATAATCAGGCCCAAGAAGTACATTGGAGGCTTTTATATCACGGTGTATTATTCGACGCTTGCAGCATTTATGGAGATAATGCAGACCTCTAGCCACTCCAACAGCAATTTTGTATCTTATTGGCCATTGCATTGTTGTGCTTGTTTTACCTGATGATAGTCCCAACTTTTTATGTTTTCTTAACACTAAACTGGCAAGAAGCCGATGCACATTCAGGAAGAGATCAAGTGAATTACTTATCCTATGATATATAAACCTATATTCTCAGTGATTCTACTGTTATAGGTTTGTTTCCATATCTTTCTAAATAGCAAGAAGGATTCCCGTTTAACTGAAAAAAGCAGTTGTTTCCTCATACCATGCAACGCTGATGCCAAATTTCCATTCTGAGAGAAGTTGAAAATTAGGTGCAGTCCATTTTCTATGCAGTAGCCAACTAAGGTCGCAGTATTCGGATGGCAGACATGGCCAATAACTCCTAATTCCATCAGGAATTCTTTCTCCTTGGCCGCTTCGTTGTTGTCCTTTGCTAATCTCTTCACTGCGACCTTTCTACCATCAGAAAGATCACCCTTGTAAACTTCTGAATACCCTCCTCGACCTACTATATTGTCTGGTGATACTCAAATCAAATTGACATGGTTAAATCGAATAGGCCTCATTTCATTTATATCGATCAAAGTAGATACTTACAATTGAAATAGTTGAATTTGTGTGTGTGTGTGTGTTTTTTTTAACATTATTAGTTAATTCATTCACCTGAGTGGAATTGATTTGTTGCATTTGCAATCTCTTCATAGCTGAAGCATTTCAACAGAGGTTCCTTCTTTTGTTTGTTGGATAAACTGCCATTTCTTCTCCTTAATGGTGAAGCGAAAATGGAGGAGATAAGTCTACAAGCAGTCATTTGCTTTCTAGTCTTTGAATGATCTGTATCCTTGGAAGTCAGGGAAGGCGACTCAGTGATGCTAGAACTCCCAAAGGCACAGATGTCATCTTCTGTGCTGTGAGATTCTCCTTCAAGTTCATCTAGAACAGTTCTTGGTGAAGTGCTT
This sequence comes from Erythroxylum carthagenense, assembly GCA_026413575.1. Taxonomy (NCBI): domain Eukaryota; kingdom Viridiplantae; phylum Streptophyta; class Magnoliopsida; order Malpighiales; family Erythroxylaceae; genus Erythroxylum; species Erythroxylum carthagenense. The sequence continues at coordinate 29,868,474 of JANZLD010000236.1, forward strand.
TGGCTCTTTGTTTCTGAATGGATTTGTTTCCCAACAGGGGAACTAGCCCTGCCACTGTGATTGTTACTATTAATAATTTTGGCCAACCACCTTGAACTTGATTCATGATTTTCTGCCACAAACGAATTATCAGAGAATTTAAAAGTAACGCAATTTAAGTTCTAGGAAATATTTCTTTCATTTTGAGTTCGTTCGAGAAGCTAACCTTTTATACTTCCTGAATTTGGATTCGAATTGTGCATTTCTCGCTCGTGTCTTCCAATTGCAACAACTGTACAACCCGACGGTGCATGCTCAAAGCAATATCTTGCAACATCGTGCGAAGTTCTAGTCCAGTCCAAAGGAAAATATTAGCAAATTTATGCAATAGAAGAAATAGGAAGGTGGAGATAATATTGAGGGATGAAGAAATAAAGAGCATGGGATTCTCAAGACTGAGCTGGATTTCGTCACCTATTAAATCTGCTTCTCAAGCCATGAACAAGAAGGTAAGCAGCTGAAATGGATGTTGCTTCCTCAATTAAACCTCTGGCGACACTGGAGCTAAAACCTACCCTAGCTTCCAAATTTATCTGAAAGCAATTGAATGGTTAATGGAAAGTGGAAACTGAAGGTTACACATACACTTTCATGGAGGAAAAGATGCAAGCTCACCTTTTTGGTTTGACAGGACCTGGCAAAGTCTCCAAGCACAGATATGACAAGTGATTTTGCTTGACGAATCTGTTTCTGTTTTATCTTAATGGAGCCATGCTTCTTGGATTCCTCAGCAGCTGTTATAAAAAAGGTATCCTCAACTCTCAACCACAGGATTGTGCAAGTGCTAGTAAAGACAGAATCTCTATCATCATATCAATGCGAAAACTCCTAAATACAGAGAAACCTCAAAGAGACAGAAAATCGCATTAATAGAATGCCTACCAAGAACATGAATGGCAATGACGTTGTCATTGGGGTGAGCCAGAACTGAGATTGCCCAGGAGAGAAGCTCCTTGCTATCAGCTGGGTCTAGAGAGATGCCAACGAGTAAGTTCTTGGCAGGAGCTGGAGGAATCATTTTGTTCAGAAACAAATTGACCGACCAGCTTGATGACAAGGAAACCGAGTTTCAGGCATGGCTTAATAATACACACAAGTGAGCAACAGCATGATTAAGGTCAGTAGAGTAGCGAGGCCACATTGGCTCTCATTCTATGATTCTTGTTTAAGAAGCATGAAAGCCCCCCCCTTTCCCTTTTTTCTTTTGTCTTTTTTAACAATGGGATGAGATTAGCCTAAAGAAACTATGAACTAGAATTATGTGTTACGGTTGGGTGCTTTGGAGGATAAGCAAAGGTGATGGGCATGTACATGATATGTCTTGCTATCTAAGCCAAAACCTTCATATTGGCTCGTTTCTGTTTTTGTAAAAAGAAAGTACCACTTTGTTGGATTTGGTGGGAGGACTCAAAACTAGGCCTTTCCCTTACCTTTATCATGAACCAAAGGTTGAGAATAAACTAAGCATTCCACTTTTCACATGGACGTGAGAGTGAGAAACACAGATAATTTCGCTCAAAACGTAAGACAAATGGAGTTTGTCGCGTTACAGTACCAGACTGTCTTACACCATTCAATTGCATCACAAGTTACAAGACATCATCATCAACCTTCTAAATGTGCCATCTTTTTTAAGTTTCTTGGATTCGATCTATCGCCAGCTTTTTAGTTAGCTTAATCCAAAGATGAGATTCCAGAATGACTCGTATAATTATGACTCCATAATCTGGTTATAATCATAATATCACCGATTGGTACAGGTTGGGGCTTTCATTTTGATCCTCAGATTGTACGTCAGGCGGTCTACATTATCCTTTATTGATTAGATGGTTAATGCGATATTTTTGACAAATAACTTAACTTATGACATAGTTAATTAATTTATTCAACAAGAATATCGGATTGAAACTCTCTCAAATTCCGTTTTTATAATCGTTCAACCATTTCGAATATCTATATGTATCATATCTTCATCTTTTTCAGAAAATCTCCGTGAAGAAAAATAGAATGTTGGATTTTAGAACCAAAAATTAACCAAAAAAACAGAATAGAAAAGAGGTAGAAAATATTTGAATACTTAGGGTTTATCTTTATCATTTTAATACTTATCTATAAAAACTGAAACAAATATGCATATATATATATATATATATATATATAGCAAATAAATTATGAGATAAATATGCAACGACCTAAGCATACATTCCCACTAACATAAACTGTTTTAACCAAATAAACTAAAGGGATAACAAATTTACAAAAAATATGACCACATTTTTAATAACTTTGAATCATTCTACAACATTCCCTCCTGATTCAAAGTTGTAACATTTCTTATGCCTAATGATGTACTTCCCATTACCCTTTAATAGTTAGAGTACTTCTCTTCAAAAATTATTTCTTGGTGCCCTTCTCACCAATGTTAAAACAATTTTTCTTCTTCTTGAGCAGCATGTGTCAAATTGACACTTTCTTTAATCTTATTTTTACAATTCGTTTGTATATGCCTGGAGTTCTTGCACTTGAAACACTTAAGCTTTCCCTTGTGCTAACAATTTCCTTCATCATGACCAGACTTCTTGCAAATACCATATTGAGATTGAGCTTTTCCTTTTGAAGATGAGCCCTTTGCTAGATAAGCTCCCTCAACTACCTATTAAGTTACTTCTTTTCTCAACGTTTTTCTTTGCTTCTGAGCATGCAATGACATTGATTAATTCAAACAATGTGATTTGATGGATATCTCTTGAATCTTTTAGAGATAAAATTTTTGCTTCAAATCTTTCTAACAAGCATATAAGCACTCTCTCTACATTCCTGCTATAAGGTAACTGTTCTCCTATTAATCTAATTTTACTTACCACCATACTCTTGTAGAGTCTCCTTTTCTTTCATCCTTAAAATCTCAAAATTTCCTTTGAGATTTAATACTTGCATCTGTCTTGTTCTAGCGTTGCCATGATAGAGTTATTTCAATGTGTCCCAAGCTTCTTTAGTTGTTTCATAACCATAATTCTTGGAGAAATTGATTTAGAGACAGCAACATGAATTTGAGATAAGGCTCCTGGAGCTTTGGCTTCTTCATCTTCATAAGCCCAAATTTGATTGAGTGTTGGGTTTATTTCTTAGAGGTAGTACTTACCTTTAAATTTCAACCTACTGCCATAAGCCAATACCTTTCGAGTGAGCTTTCATTTTGATTGCCCAAACTCGATAATTCTCACTATTAAAAATTGGTGAGCGAGCTGATGTATTGTTGGATGTCATATTGCTACTATCTCTCAAATGCTCATAGGCCCCTTAAGATTATAAGGAGTTCTGATACCAATGTTAGACTTTAGAACCATAAATTAGCCCAAAAATAGAGTAGAAAAGAGGTCGATAATATTCTAAATACTTAGTCTTTATCTTTATTAGTAAAATACTTATTTATAAAATCTGAACCAGATGTGCCTATATATAAATAGGCTTACAAGCAAACAAATTTATTAGATAAATACATAACAACCTAAGCTTACAATCCCAGTAACATAAATTGTTTTGACCTTATAAACTAAAAGGAAAACAAATTTAAAAAAAATGGGACCACATTTTTAACAACTTTGAATCATTCTTCAACATTCCCTCTTGATTCAAAATTGTAAGACTTCTTGCACATGATGATGTACTTCTTATCACCCTTCAATGGTTTGATCACTTCTCTCTAAAAACTACTTCCTGGTGCACTTCTCATAAATATTAAAACAAAATTTGTTCTTCTTTAGCAACACATGCCAAATTGACACTTTCTTCAGTTTTATTTTTGTAATTCCTTTGTATATGCCCAAACTTCTTGCACTTGAAACATTGAGACTTCTTTTGTGCCAACAATTGTCTTCGTCATAACTAGGCTTCTTGTAAATGCGATATGGAGATTGAGCTTTTCATTTTGAAGATGAGGCCTTTGCTAGATAAGCCCCCTCAACTACCTGTTGAGTTTCTTCTTTTCTTAATATTTTTTTTGGCTTCTAAACATGCAAGGCATTGATTAATTCAAACAAGGTAATTTGATTGATATCTCTTGAACCCTCTAAAGATGAAATTTTTGCCTCAAATATTTCAGGCAAGCTTACAAGCACTTTCTCTATGATCCTGCTATTAGATAGGTCTTCTCCCATCATTCTAATTTTATTTATCACCATCATTAGCCTATTAGAAAACTCTTGTAAAGTCTCCTTTTCTTCTATCCTTAGAATCTCAAAATCTCTTTTGATATTTAACACTTGCATCCACCTTGTTCTATCATTTCCATGATAGAGTTCTTTCAGTGCATCCCAAACTTCCTTGGTTGTTTCACAATCCATAATTCTTGAGGAAATTGATTCAACTAAGGCTTTTGGAGCTTTGACTTCTTTATCTCTATGATTTCTAATTTGAATAAGCGTTGGGTTATTTCCTAAATGTGGTATTTGCCTTTCACCTTCAACCCACTGCTATAAGCCAATACCTCTAAAGTGAGCTTTCATTTTGATTGTCTAAACTTGATAATTCTCACCATTACAAATTAAAGGTGAAAGAGTTGATCTATTGTTAGACACCACACCGCTACTGTCTCTCTAATGCTCACAGGCCCCTGAAGATCATAAGGAGCTCTAATACTAATGTTAGGATTTAGAACCAAAGATTAACAAAAAAAGAATAGAAAAGAGGTAGATAATATTCTAAATACTTAGGTTTTATCTTTATCATTTTAATGCTTATTCTAAAATAGATATGTTTATAAATATATAGGTTTACAAGCAAACAAATTTATAAGATAAATGCGCAATAACCTAAGCCTACAATCCCATTAACATAAATAATTTTGACCAAATAAACTAAAGGAATAACAAAGTCAGAAAAAATAGGATCACATTTTTTATAACTTTAAATCATTCTCCAACATGCCCTCTTGATTCAAAGTTGTACGACTTCTTGCTCTAGATGATGTCCCATCACCCTTCAATGGTTGGAACACTTCTCTCCAAAAATTGCTTCTTGGTGTACTTCTCACCAATATTAAAACAAAATTTCTTCTTCTTCAGTGACATGTGCCAAATTGACAACTTTCTTCAGTCTTAATTTTACAATTACTTTGTATATGCCTGAAGTTCTTGCACTCGAAACACCAAGGCTTTCCTTTGTGCTAACAATTGTCTTCATCATGACCAGGTTTCTTGCAAATATCACATTGAGATTAAGCTTTTCCTTTTGAAGATGAGGCCTTTGCTGGATAAGCCCCCTCAACTACCTGTTGAGTTTCTTCTGTTCTCAGCATTCTTCTTTGCTTTTAAGCATGCAGGACTTTAATTCTTTCAGGCAAAGTAATTTGATTGCTATCTTTTGAATCCTTTAGAGATGAGGCAAGCTTACAAGCACTTTGTTTATGATCTTGCTATGAGATAGCTCTTCTCCTATTAATCTAATTTTATATATCACCATCATTAGCCTGTCAGAAAACTCTTGTAGAATCTCCTTCTCTTCCATCCTTAAAACCTCAAAATCTCAACACTTGCATCTGTTGGAGTTATGTAAATATAGTGCCTTGGAAAGCAAGTGTATTTACATGTAACTTTATCTTCTTCAGTTACAGTTTTATAATGAAAATATTTATTATTAATAA
>JANZLD010000236.1:29883952-29899903 GCA_026413575.1 Erythroxylum carthagenense
TTATGACAAGAAATTCAATTAGCTTATTAACTCAATTATTAAAAAGTCACCCACCTTAACTCCTTTTGCTTTAAGCTCGGTCAATTTGCCTTCCCTCTAACTCCTCTTGCTTTAAGCTCGGTCAATTAGCTTATTAACTCAATTATTAAAAAGTCACCATTGAAACAACATCATCTCCTTTGTTGTAGTCGTCATCATCGAAAAAGCATCGTCTCTTGTATAGGTATTGTTAAACTTTTATGCTTTGAAGAACCTTCCTTGTGTTGTGCTCTATTTTTCTACTAGATTATAAAGGTTGTTTGTGTTTTATGGTATGTGTTTTTGTTTGTATTTGTGTTTAGAAGATGGTAAATGGTGTTTATGTGTTGGTTATGTCTGGGTTAACATTTTTTTCCACCTTTCATGCTTCTTTGAGGACAACTTCTGCAAGGGATGACTTTTTCTTTTTGTTGCTAGGATTTGTGTGGTAAAGTTCCATTCAATTTTCAATTAGTTCATTCCACCCCTTATAATTTATTGGATTTGATTACAAAAGAATTTAATTAAACATACTAAATTTTATGCTAAATTAACTTTTCAGAATAAAATTGTTAACATTAATTTATTGCGAAATGTTGACGAGGCGATTAGTTTTCGGAGGTAGAAATAAACTCCGCTGGAAAGAATGCAGCAAAATTCTCCTTAGTGGAGAAAATTGATGAACAACTAATCTCCAAAGTCTAATCACCACTTGCCTTCAATGTCCGATCTTCTGCTTCAAGATTCTTAGTATCATCTAAATTATCTCTCTTCCTTAATTATCTATATCTCATTTTCTGTTAGGAAGCTATTACATAAATGTTTGATTGTATATACTGTGTTGTGTACAGCTACCTCAAATCTTCAAGAGAATACAGATGAAAATGGAGGTAGTGGTAATGTCCCGATGGTCAGTACAAGATTAGAAAAAATCAATTGTTTTGGAATAGTCGTTGATTCCAAAAACTATATATTTTCAATCAGGTATGCATGTGTTAATTTGGGTTCCTTATATTGTTTGAATTAATTAGCTATTTAAGTTCTATACTATTTGTTTCTTAATTAGTATAAACGTATCATATAGGTGGTTCACCTAATTAAGTGATCCATACTACATCTAGGGATTCGTTCACTATATCTTATGTTAGTTTAGTAAAAGCTAAGAAATTGTTAGAAGAGAGTGTCAATAACCGAACACATAAGGGAAGATCTTTGACTATTTCAATTGATACCTTCAAACTTGCAAGGATCCTTCTTAGGAATCCAGATGTAGAGAACTCCTTTACCTCTTCTACTAAGTCTCTTATCACCTAGAACCTAAAAAAGTAATTATTTCTCTTCCTTTTTGATGGAATAAGTGTCAAACTTTATTTATTATTTTGTCTGTAAGAATTGTTAAACTTCTAATTAAAATTTTGTACTACTTACCATATATCATTATATTATATTGCTTACCATATTTCAATATTTATATGTATTATTATTTTATTGTTAACAAATATTAATGATTAAGAATACTATTAAACTTAAATTCATTACACTATTCCTTTTAACAACTATAGTTGGGAGCATATTCTGAACTGGATGATTAGTAACATAAAGAAGGAATAGCCTAACACTACTCTTCTCAAGGTTGCGTTCACTATCTCGATCTATTGTATTTGGAAAGAGAGAAACACTCAACGATTCTCAAAGAAGAAGGAACACAAATACATGCTTGCGGACATAATCATCAACATGATTTGAGAACGTTTTCTTGCCAAAAATGCAAAACATTCTTTATCCATAAGTATGAAGACTAAATGGCTGCTTTAACTTTTTCTTAGCTACTTATTGTATGTTTTTTGTTAATTCTTTGACTACCTTTCCCTTTTTGTAATACTTTTGTAAGCTTCATGCCTTAACTCATTGTTATGTTATAATTAGTTTCTACTATAGAAATATATCATTCATTTTTTAAAATATTTTTTGATCTTATTAATATTAAAATTTTATGTATGTTTATCTTTTTATATAAAAAAGATAATTAAAAAAGGAATGCTTATCTTTTTAAATTATCTACTATCATGTGTTTTTCAATAATATGTTTAGAACTTTGAAAATATTTAACAATTTTTAGATGTTCAATATTTTCATAAAATATTTACATAAACGGATGTGTACTATGTACACTAGGCAACATTAAATAATTATTTGTGTATAAATTCATAGATTTAAACAAATTTGTAGAGTTTTAATGTATTAGCTATTTAAACAAATTAATAAAAAAGGAAAAGAAAAATATATAAAAAATCATATATAAATGTCAATTATAATTAATCTTAAGATTATTAAACATCTTTAGCATTAAAAAAATTATCATTTTAATATTATTAATTTTGAAATATTTAATATCAACTTTTAGAGACGAATTTGTAATTTCGTCACCAAAACTCTATTTTTTTGCAACGTTTAAAACTATCGTCGCCAAATGAAATATGTAAACTGTCGCCAAATGTCCAGACTTTTGTGTCAATTCACCTAAACCGTTGCTAAAGAAATGTCTTTGGCGATGATACTATGGAATGTCATCGAATCCTCGACTTTTGGCTGTGAATTTGAAAATTGTCACCAAAAGTTAACTTTTAGTGACAAATTTGAAATTATCACCAAAGACAAAATAGCTAAATGTTTATTTTGTTGTAGTGACATTTTCATTATAAAGTCGTTAACATTTAAATAAAATAAAACAAAAATTATTAAAAATATTAGGTCAGCGATATCATCAAATAGTTGGTAATTCCGTTACAATGCGGCTAAATTTTAACGTTTTCCAAAAGCTAAGGTCTTAAGTGTTCTCGTTGAAATATTATGGTTAAACTGATCCAATTGTGTAAAATTTAGGGTTAAAATTGACCCTTTTCCTTTTTGAATTCCCCGCACATTTCTTGTATCATCTGATCATGTAGTTAGACGTTGTGATAGATAATGGTTTCCTGCTTTTACTCTGTGTTGACGTCGATCCTAAACACCATTTAGTACACCTACGCACTGCTTCGTAGATAGTTGATTGTTGTCGTCTAGTGCTCATGTGAGCTAAAGATTCAACTTCCATGGGGACCTCCAAGAATGTTTCAAAGACTGACCATCGACATGATCAATTTCTAGCCAGAAACCAACCCCATGAATTGTGATTTTCGAACCTTTTTCTACAGAGGGTTTTGCAACGTTGGCTTTACAGTTACTAATAATGGTCTGGAACGTCTTGATTTGACCTGTCTGGTAAGTGACGTAACACTCAATTATTGGCATCCTCGGCTCTTCGTCTCCACAAAATTTTCTCAATCATAGTATCTTTAAAAACACAACAACTACTAGAAATTGGATTTCTCATAAGACCGGCATGGTCTCCCGGTCAGGATCATTCTTAATATTTTACAGATTTTAGATAAAAGTAAAAAAAACTTTTATTTTTGTCTATTTTTAGGCCCTTATATAGAGTAAAAATAAATAAAATATCTTTTTTTATTAAAAATAAGCCTTATTTTATTTTATTTTATTTTATATAATAATAAAAATAAGTCTTATTTTATCATGTATAAAGATGGATCCTAAACAGATGTCCACTCTATTCTTGCCCAGAACCTGCTCCCAATAGGTGCAAGTTGCTTGTTAGTGATCACTTTTTCATCATCCATTAGTCTTCTAAAATTAATCCTTCGTGAGCTCCAAAGCAACCTTTGATCGTCGTCTAGTAGGCCAGACAATTGAAGGGAGATGAATTAACATACATATAAGTTGGAAGATTCAATCAAAAATCATGATCTGGCTATTGATGCCGACCTTAATGGATGTTGCTGTAGTGACACTTCCGACTAGCAAAGCCACGCTTTGAGCTATTTCAATGTGCAAATCCACTTTAAAATTGTCGTATCTTCAATATTCAACCCTAATATCAGTTAATTGCTCACAGGCAGAAAAACACAGAGCCCAGTTCTTGTTTTTTCTGCTGTATGTATATTTAATGTCAGGGAAACCTTTCACTTAACGGTAAATATTTAAGGTTATTCACTATTTCTATCTATTATGAGTGATTATCAAGTGCTTTTCTAATTATACGCAAATTTATGATTAATTTCAATGATAAGAAGTATAAAAATGGGAATATTGTAATTACAATCACGAATGATATTACAATTTAAAATTAAATCTCTAATAAATACTAAAATTTTAAAAGAATGTTAATTTTGATGACAACTAGATTTTACAAGGTACGTGTTCATTCAAGGAGAGAAGTTTTCGGTATTTCTCTGCTTATTATCATCCATTGATTGATTCCCTTTCTTGACATGTTTCTGTTTTTTCTCTTCTTTTGATGCAATAGAAATGGTTTTTCGAGGAAGGCTAATGGTTTCCTTTGAAGTAGCTTACATATATACCCTTTTTATGGAAGATAACAATCAAAATTATCCCGCTATGAGACTTTTTTTTTTTTTAAGGAAAAAGTTCAAAGCGACTTGATTTTGCATACAAATGGTATACCTTATCGATATATGGTCATAATAGTAATAAGAAAGGAAATATGTAGTGGGAAACAAGGTTCTTCAATTTTATGAGCAACATCAAAAGAATTAACCTATCAAGTTGAATGTATGTTTAAGAAAAAGGGAGAGAGACGGACTTGGAGATCGACTCTACACCTATGTACTTGGCCACAATCAGTGGTTTGATTACTTCTTCAAAAGAAGAAAAGGAAAAATACAAAACCATTTAACAAAAGAAAACCATCAAAAGTAGTAATATCAATATCAAAACCGAACAGGGTAGGGTATATAGCTTAGGAATCTTAAGTTACAAAAGAAAAAAGGCCAACTAAAGAAATTTAAAAGACACAAGCCACAAGGAAGCAGCATCTTTCGTATGTGCTAATGGGAAAAGAAGTGAAAGAAATGCTACCTGAAGCTTGCAAAAGCAAGAATAGAAGCATCATAACACTTGGCAGTGGCAAATATTAACAAACTTTTTTTAAGATGAAAAAATAGACAAAACCAAAAATCGTGCATGTCCATTGATCGTACAAGGGGTTTCCAAGCCTAGCATTACTTGTTGCTGCGTATGAGAACTGTGCCCAGGAGACTTTGTGGAGTCATATAGCACACTAGTCCATAAGTTGAGCCTTTAATTTGTAATTACAATCCATATAAAAGAGTAGTTAACAGGAAAAGGGGAAAATTAAAAGGAAGAGATTGGGAGTTCTATGAATGTTGAAATAGATGTTCTACCTCCTGCAATAAATTGAAGCCAAATTTCATCCTTCACAAGAGGAACTCTGCACCAACTTCCAATAGTTTCTGATACAAAGCTTAGTATGGCTTATATCATAAGGCAACAATGATTGGTGCTTACACATTGACATGCATTTTTGTGTAGACCACCAATACAGGAATAACAATACACCTAGCCATATCATAATTCTACCTGACTGCAATGACGTTTGCTAACAGACGTCGTAGGTCACTAATGCCTACCTTACCTTTCACGACATTTTTTGTGACATTTTAATAAACGTCGTAGATAGTTTTTAACGACGGTTAATTTCCTTTTGCGACGTTTAAAAAACGACGCAAAAGGTCTCCTTTTCTTGTAGTGTGGTTAGGTCATTATCACCAATATAATATTATAATAATATAATATATGTATATGTTGGTGTCGTATTTGATTTTAGCTGAGGAACTCAGTCAATGAATTGACCATATATGAAGACCAGAATGAGGTAATTGATTTTAGCTGTGGAACTCAGTCAATGAATTGACCACCATATGTGAAGACCAGAATGAAGTAAACTAACATCATCAACTCAGAAACAGTTGGAGCTCGAAAGTATCAAGTGAAGAAAGAAAGAAATTCTTAAAAGAGTTTTTGGAAAAGAAAATTATCAACTCGCATCATCACCTCGCCGCATCAGGAACAGCTACAACGTTAAAAAACCCTTGCCTGTTCTGAACGGTCCCACACGTGCATCGCACATGTCGCATCCTTTATCAAACTCCATTTATTTCTCCCCTTTTCCTTGTCATTCTCTCGAAGACTGAAAATCTTCAGTTTCAAGTGTCAGGCAAGACAGACACCTGAAAACTTTCATGTTCTTTTCATCCCCTGTAATTTTCATGTACTTTTGGCGTGAGCTTGGATCTCAAATTACTTCAGTTTCTATTGTTCAAACTGATTAATGCATATAGTCTTATAACAGATTGATAAGTATAAGGAAGAATAGCTTGTTCTTCCATTAAAACCTGAACAAAATTTGCATTTCCCGGATTGTAGATGGACAGAACCAGGACAATTAAAAGGAGAAAATTTTGCTGCTAGGTCACGCCATAGCCCATATATAGACGCCAACTCCCAAGGGAAGCCAACCCAGTTAACAGAGCTCTAGCTCTCTGAAGCCTAAGACCTATCAAAGTAGAAAAAGCTAAAAAGAAAGATTAAAAAAGAATTATTGAGTTTGATCTGAAGATTCAGGGGTCTCCATCTGACTCTCTCCCCCTACCTGACGATGATTATCACCACACCCCTGCTTCATCATTATATCCCCATCAATATTCTCCAATTTCTCAGACTTTCCACTACAAGAACATCTCTTTTCAATACCACTGCTGTTACCAAAAGAAGTTGACCTACTAGACATTGGTGTGGCCAGGAAAGTTGGCCTATTTTCCCCAGCCATAATAACCAATATCTTCTCTGCAAACGACGACACTCCTTGCTTCTCACTATCTCCGCTCTTGTTCTGTCCTCCTCCGGCTTCCAAGTCTCTTTCTCCGTCGTTGCTGTTGTCTAGGAAACCAGAAAGCTTCCAGTAGGAGCATGCGAGAATCAGAAGCGCAAAAGCGATCAAGCCAAGCATTGCTGCAAACCCACCGAACAAGTATGGAACCGGTGAGTGCCACGGCGAGTGTTGCTGGAGCACTGGGGTGGGAATATTTGCAGTGGCGTTGAAGGGCTCTCTTGCAGCCATTTGTATGAAAAGAACAGTCAGGAGGAGAGCAGACGATAAAGAAAATGAAGACTAACGGAGATGAGGTGGAAGATGAATATACAGCTTACTTATAGAAGGAGAAAAGGCAAAAAAAGCTGGCTTTTAGCTGAGGAGGGGAGCGGTTTTTTGTGATTTATGACGTCATTTTGCATGAGGAAGTCGGGTCTAAGAGGCCACATTATCTATCAGTTTTATTTTACCAGCGTCATGAACTCGACCTCAGAACAAAGGAGATAAGATCCTCTCTTTAATATCATTCTGTCTTATTCTGTCTCATAAAATTTTAACTACTTATTTTACGGAACTCACGCGAAATTTATACAGGACTTACATAAGATCCACATAAATAAATGACTGAAATTTATTAAATACAATAAAATACCATAATACTGATCAGAAAATTTGGACTAGCAGAAAGCGACTGTACTTTTTTTCACGTGATTTGGAGTAAATGGCAAATGGGTATCTTAAAATACATATACATATGTATATACACGTCCATATACATACATGCATTATTAATAATATATTGGAGGAAGGAAACAGTATATTAAAAGACTATAATGCTGAAACGAAAACAACATCAATCCACGGGACACAATTGGGGATTGTGTCCAATTTACAATCGAAACTATTTAGAAGATGTAGCTAGGTTCGGCAACACGCTGCGCAGCTTGCTTAGTGCTCTGTTTGCTGACTGGAGATTATTTCTTTTAATATGCCTTTGGTTTCTTAATGACGTCGTAAGGAGCATTATGAGACATGACACTTTGATTAGACAACAATTATATGCAATAAAATTTTCCCGAATAAAAACTACGTCACTTCGTAGCAAACTTTCTTCATTGTTCTTGAGGAGATTAATATGGAAATAATGAATTAGCTAATTAATAGACTCATTAACCTTTTTGTCTTAGTTCCTACGAAGAACATAACATTTAGCAACTAATTTTAACGGTTGGAGATAGACTTTACATTAAAATTACAAACATGTACATGCATGCTATTCTCTATTAACAGTCCAAATATTATTGCTTCCACACAAGTCCAAAAATTATCACCTTCTGAGCACGAGATTATCCCCTATAGCTGCCATTCTGAACGTACCAGTAGAATCTAAAGTTTAACTGAAATTAGTAAAGACAATTATAAAAACATGGGCATCACCATCATTCATACGGTTTTCGCTTTTCGGTGTCCGTTTCTCCAATAAATAAACATTTCCTGATATAAGTAGCCTGAGAAAAAGGCGAGTTTGATTGGCGGATCATAGCAAAGTGTAAGGTGGCTCACACTACCATCAAATGATACTCATTTACAAAACTCTTGTCAGAAACGGCTTCACTACCATCAAATGTTACTCATTTACAAAACTCTTGTCAGAAACGGCTTCTGATGCGTGAGGTTTTCTACAACTCAAAAGATAAGGTGGGCTTTTACTTTACTTTTTTTTTTTTTGTTGACTGAGATCTTCTCTGCCATTTGTTAAAATATACATTAAATATAAAAATATTAAAAATTTGTAAACGGTAAAGGTCTAGTTTAATTAGGACTAGGCATTTAGTTGAAATAAACGCGACAATAATTAGACTAGGTTGTTAAGATTGGATATTTAGACAGATAATTAGAAAATTAATAATTTAGACAAAACCTACTCTTGTACCATGTTAGATTTTTAATATAGATAGAATGTAGAGCTCATTAATAAAAATTAAGTTTGGATCAACTATTGCTAAAATGACTATAATTATTCATTTAGATAATTGACCACCCTTATCACTTATAAACCTTAACATTTTTGTTTTAAGTCAATACGAAATAGTAAAACATCCTTTACGATGTTCCAACTCTTTGTTGCTTATTTTTATCCACAAATGTTACTTATTTATTGTGAAATTTGTAGATGAAATTAAATGACTGATAATTAGAATATGATAAATTACCGAAAAGATCAGCTCTTTTTTTAAAATTAAAAATATAATCATCGCAAGTTATAATTAGTGACATGTTTTGGAGAATAGATCTTCTGATTAACCTATTACTATTATATTTCATACCATCTCATTCCTATATTTATACAAGATCATTTCTCATGCAACAAAACATAACAAGTCAATAGAACATAACAGACGATCTCATTTTCATGTTTTGTATTTCAATTATAGTTCGATGTGACTTTGACTGAAACCAAGTCTTTTTTTATGCATAAATGGAAAATGCAATAAATTACATGTTAAATCTAGGGGAAACATCCCCCGGCATATCCTCTAACAGGAGGGGGTGGCACCCAATGGGTGTGGTCTCAAAATAAGTAACGCCTACATTGAACTGACCAACATATTTAGCTAACCAGTCGGCGCATCTGTTATTTTCTTGGCAAATATGGTGATGAGTAATAGTCCAATTATGAGTGAAAAGCTCGTTAATACCCTGGACGATGGGGTTGAGCGCCTGAGAGCAGTGTGTTGTCGAAGAAAGAAGAGCAATCACTGGAGTAGAGTCGAACTCCAGTACGATTCTGCGAAAACCCAGGTTCCATGCATAGGTGAGAACTGTGTAGACGTCCTAGAGTTCGACTGACCTCGGATTGCACCAGCTAAGATTTTGTGTAAATCCCCCCATCCAGGCGCCTGCACTGTCCTAGAGAAGACCTCCTGCTGACGCTGAAGACGAGGCCCGGTTGCAAGCTCCATCTGTGTTTAACTTGATCCATTCGGTAGGGGGTGTGCTCCATCCGGTTCTCTGATCCTACCAGGGTCGATGTCCAAAAAGAATCCGACTTTGTCCCATGGCTGACTAGTGAAGGAGACTTGCATACAAAACAATGAGAGAAATAGGTGAGGAAGGCTAGTGAAACTGATCATCAAAAAGGGTCATATTTCTTCATTTTCAAAGGAACCAACAAGTGAGGCCAAAAACACACAGCCATTCCTGGCCAAATACTCGACCGTGTTGAAGGAGATTGTGATTGATCCACTCCTAGGTCGGCATACTAAAAAAATCATGAGAAACAAGATGGGGAGGAAATTTGCTCCACACTTAGTGAGCTCTAAAGCAGTCACGCACTGCGTGGATCGAGGATTCCTCGAGGAGTAACCGGTCGCGAGCGAGAAACCAAAGAAAAGTGTGAATTCGAGGTGAACCTTGCCAGTCCCAGATCACTGTCCATACCCCATGAGGCGAGGTATCAGTTTCGTCCATGATCATTGAATAAGTGGAAGCTACGATGAACTGACCTGTAGCGGTCAGTCCCTAGCTCAACTTATCCTGACCTAAATATTCCTTTGGAGGAAACATACTTGTGATGAGCCGACAAATCGAGACTGGGAGGTACTCTTGATTGGTATCCCACCGCTAATTTCCTGCTGAGTCCACAAATTGTTGGACACTAAGAGATAAACTAGAATTAGGAAGTGGGTTTGTAGCATGGGAAATAAGGGGTCCTGTGCCCGCAACCTATGGGTCAACCCAGAAGTGGGTCCGTGTACCATCTCCTATCATCCAATTCATTCCTTGTAAAATGAGGTACCATGTTGCCTTTATGCTCCGCCAAATCATAGACCCACCTTTAGCATCCAAGGACGTGGGGATATGAGTTCCGCCAAAGTGATACTTCGCCAAGAGGACCTTAACCCATAAAGCCTACGACTTGGTAATTAGCGACCAGCCTAATTTTGCTAAAAAAGCATCGTTGGTTGCACAAATGTTGCGGATGCCCAGACCCCCTATCTCCTTAGGTTTGCAAACTTCCACCCATTTGACCAAGGGAATCTTCGCAGTGCCGTTTGATGATCCCCACAGGAACTGGCTTGTAAGTTTCTCCAATTCATTGTAAAGACTGCGGGGCATCCGGACTGTCTACATCGTATAGCTAGGGAGGGTTGCAATGACTAATTGAGTCAGAGTGATGCGGCCTGCCATAGATAGCAGGTGGTTGGTCCAGCTAGATAAGCGCTTTTGAACCTTATCAAGAGTGAATTGATTGGTTCGTTTGCTGACTCTATCGTGTAATAGGGGAACACCCAGATATCTGCCAAGATCAGTCGTCTGCTGAAATCCCAATGCCCTTGTTAAATAGTGAGTTGTCGAACTAGGGACATTTCTCGAAAAATAACATATGTATTTGTCCTAGCTAATACGCTGTCCGGAAGAGGCACAGAACGTGTTTAAGGTATCCGTAATGGCAGCCATTTGTTCAATTGAGGCCTCGACGAATATGATGAGGTCATTAGCACAAAATGGGTTCGATAGAGATGGCCCATTTCTGTTAAGACTAATAGGCTTCCATCGACCCTGGATGACTGCTCAATTAATCAGGTGTCCTAAACGTTCCATACACAAAATAAATATGTACAGTGATAGGGGGTCTCCTTGACAAATAACTTTTTCGGTATTGAACGCATCGCTGAGTTCTCTATTCTAGTTGATCTACAGGGTGACGCTGGTAATGCACTTCATTATGAGGTTAATCAACGAATCTGGGATTTCGATGTCGATTAGTGTATCCTGGATGAAATCCCAAGATAGCCTATCGTATGCCTTTTCAAGGTCCACCTTTAAAGCCATAATTCCGCTCTTACTCGTTTTCTTTTTCATGGTGTGGGTAACTTCCTGCGTAATAATGATGTTATCTATAATTAAATGCCCGGGAACAAAGCTGCATTGGGTCGGAGTGACCAGATCGTCAAGGAATGGTTTTAAGTGATTTACGATGATCTTGGTAATGGCTTTATAAAGCACTGAACATAACGTAATTAGCCAGAATTGGGTAATAGATTTGGGAGTTTGAACCTTCGGTATGAGGACCATAATGGTACAATTGATGTCAGATTCCTAGATTTTGTGCCAAAAAATAGGTTGAAGAAACATATTCAGAGAGGGGCCTACAGTGTCCCATTGGGATTGGTAGAATAGCACAGTGAACCCATCAAAACCCAGAGCCTTATTGGGAGCCATACTGAAGAATGCTTCCTTGATTTCCTTTGGGTCGAGTGGACCCCCCAGTTCAGTACAAGCGTGCTGAGAGAGGGGGGAATTGGCCCGGAAGGTCCCAAGGGGGGAGATGGACTGTCGGTTAGATATAATTGCTCGAGATAGTTGTGCACTAAGAGCTGGAAATGTGTGGGATCGGAGACCTCATTTCCATGTCCATCTTGTAATGAGTGAATCCTCGCTTGACGTTGTCTGTTCCTAATGATAGCATGATAATACATAGTGTTCCGGTCCCCGTATGCTAACCATTGGCTTCTGAAGTGCTGATGCTAATACAGTTCTTCTTGGTATAGCACCTGCTCCAACTCTGTCTGAAGATATTCCTCCAGCTCTCGGGGAGAGGCCGAGTCCGAGTCTTCTAGATGCTTCTGAATGCCTTCGAGTCGAGCCAGGAGTCTCTTCTTTTGGTGAAAAATATTGCCAAAAGAGGTGATATACCAGTGTTCTAATTTTTTCGAGAAAATCTTGAGTGTTTCACTAACTTTCTGATTGGGAGGGATCCAATTATCGGTAACAAACTGCCCAAAGCAGTTATGGGTGGGCCAAGCCAACTGAAATCTAAAATGCCTACTCGTATGAGGATGGTGGGGTCAAGTATTAAGAGTAAGGAGGAGAGGCTGGTGGTCAGATTTTAGGAAAGGGAGATGGGTAACGGAAGAGTGAGGGAAAGCACAAAGCCACGTAGTAGAACAGAAAATGCGGTCTAATCTAGTCGAAATAGATCCTCGTCGCCATGTGAAACAAGGTCTGAAAAACCTGAGATCTTATAGCTGGCAACTGTGCACAAAATCTCAGAATTGCGAATTAACAATAGGATGCATGCGGGACCCTCCACGTTTGTCACCACTTTCCAATTTTGCATTGAAGTCCCCACCCAACAACCAAGGTTCAGAAGTGATGCTTGTAATTTGACAAAGGTAATGCCATAAATACTTTTGTAACGAGTGTGTCGGACTCACATAGATCGCAGTGAAGGCAAAAGATTGGTGGTCCCAAATGATATTGGTATGCACGAATTGACGATGAGCGATTAAAATCTGGACCACAATGTCTTGTTTTCAGAGAAGCCAGATACCCTCGGAATACCCTTCAGCTTCCACCCGGAAAGAGTTGCTAAATCCCAAACTTCTAATAACTTTCAACGTGTGCATTCCACAGATACGAGACTCCACCAATACCACAAGCATCAGCTTATGAATACAGACATAATTTTTAATAATAGGCTTGAAGGTGTGTCCCCCAGCCCCTTGACAATTTCAAATTAATATTGTCATAAAAACGGGATGGAAAAAGGAAGCTACACTGCCTAAGGGAGGACTATAGTAACAGTCTCCTCTCGACTTAGGCTTGGCAAGACGGCAGGAGTTGCCTCTGCCATTTAACTCCTGCCGTCTTGCATGTCTAAGTCTAGGGTGATTGCCTGTACGTCCGTTAAGGTAGGAGTGGGGTTGCATGGTCTTGGTGAGTAGATCATTTGAAGTGGCCTGGTCGAGGATGAGGCTTCATGACTACAGTCACTAGTAGATTCGGTCTCCATGTCCTTATAGCTCGAGGTCTCCTGGATGGACATCGGGATTGATGGATCTTGGGTTATCACCTCGACATGTGAAGAAATTTTTAGGGTCACATGTGAGGGGATTGGGCTGGGGTTCTACTGTGGAGTGGGTTGGGTAGTTTCCTGTGGAGTGGGTTGGGAAGGCAGCGGGTGAACAGGCTGGAGGGCTTGGGCGTGGGCCTGGGGATTATAGGCAGAGAGCTTGACCTGAGATGGTTGGGCCCATCCTCCTTGCGACGTCGTGTTGGTAGGCGGATGGTCCATGCCTTTCTTCCCTAAAAATGACGAGCGCTTGAACCGTGGGTCTTTAGTTGCTGGTGTGGTTAGGGATCTGTCCCTAGTTTGATTGAATTCAAACGCTTAGGGTGACTCTAGGGATAACGTAGTCACCGAGGTAGGAGGAGTGATTGTTGCAACTTGCAATGGTTCTAAATCTGTCGGAGCTAAGAACAAGAACCATGGAGAAAGACGTTGGGGGCGATTGCTGTCCGATCGTTACGGCGAGCCGGTGGGAGGGTGGGCTGACGGCTAGGGTGTCTCTGTACCTGCATCTAGGATCCAAACGCTGGTGGAGGTGGGTCTCCTGGGGATGGGCCGCTGCAACTTGTAGGTTGTGTTGTCGGCGGTTGGGCGGTGATTGTGGGCGTCTCTTCGGGTTAGGTGGAAGGGCGTTGTGGGCATGTTGAAGCGCTATGTCCTACCATACCATAGCAGAGGCAGATGGAGGGCAGACCCTTATAGGTGACTTTGATGGGTTCGCCATCTAATCACACCATGGAACGTAGTGGTAAGCTAAGGTCAATGTCGACCGCAACTCAGGCAAACTTGCCTCTGAATGCGTTTTGTGTGTTGTTGTCAATCTTCACGGTTCGTCCCACTAAATTTCCTAGGGTTGTGAGGATGGATGGGTGATAGCAGGCTATGAAGAGCTCAGGGAAACTGATCCATACGACAACATGGGTGACTTTACCGGAGGTCGGGCGAAACTCCGGGTATCAGGGTTGAACCGACAGCGCTTGACCCGTGATGATCGTTGGGCCGTGGGTTAGAGTCCAAAGGTAATCGTCCTCTTCTATAAACTTGATGAGATAAAAATCGTTTTCTACATCAATAAGTTTTATGGGTCCTTTGGGTCGCCAGAGTGTAAGCAATTTGGATCTGAGTAAGTTGAATCCGATTTGGCGACGAAGTAATTTTATCACCACGGTTTTCTCCCAAGCTTGGTCTAATTTTCCTTTTAACGTGTTAGAAAGCTCAATCCCTAGATCAAATTCGCCTTGTGTAATGGCGATGTCGGCTTCGGTGATTTCTATAAGTTCCTCTGCTGGCCATTCCATCTCCTTCACACTTGATCCAGTGTCAGATGGTCCAGACTATAACTTGGTGGTGAATCCTGGCCAAGAGGGGCAGTAGGAGGAGGGTTTTCTTCTCTCTCCCGTATACGAACCTTCTTGGCGGCATGTCCAGCGTGTTCAGTAGAGTTGTGAACATCGATCATGGTAGCAGCGAGCAATTAGATAAACCAAGTCTTTTTAAAGTAATGCTTTTCCTGTTTTCTGGACAGTAGTTGTTGCGGTCAACATTATATTTGTTTTGGGATGAATGACGTCACCCTAGGACAAACCTGCGTAACCAAAATTAAAAAGGAAGAAATTTGACAAATCGAAAATTGCGTTTTGTAATTGGATACACCATGCTGTAGTGTTGTCCCCGTTGATTTCCTTGTCCTTTTTGAGTTAAAGCAAACATAAAATGTGAAACTGTATAGATGTGTGGTGTAGCATGTATAGGCCACGTTAAAATAAGATACTTCAGTTTTCAAACTTCTATCCATATCTCTTCAAGTCACTTTTGAATGATTTCGACTCTCTCTCATTCTGTAATTTTGTTAAACCAAAAAAGTTAGGGCTCCAGATAATAAAGCTAACAAAATTTTTTAGATCGCCAGATCAATAACACTACTAACATGATAGGGATAACTGAAAATTTATGAACATAAAATTATAATGTAGAAAATCCTTCAATGTAAAAGTAAGAAGCTAGAAGATATTTTGACAATAAAATTGACTAGATCTAATAGAATGATGCAAACGATAAAAATTTTAAGATATCTTCCTCAAAAACACCTCCTAACACAACAACAACTGAGACTAAACTTACAACAGAAATGACCATCAAATTTCAGATTACATAGTGCATCACAAGGGAGTTTTAAGTTATGAAGGTATAAAAAACCTACCTGGACTAGGACAGAAGAAAAAATAAAATGCGAAAGCTCTGTTAGGAATTTAAGACCTTCCAAACCCACACCCAAGGATATTTAATAGACAAAAATATCAGAAAATAACAACACAAGAGAATTTACGTG
>JANZLD010000236.1:29900003-29917771 GCA_026413575.1 Erythroxylum carthagenense
TCCTTATATAGGTAAGAGTCTTGCCCCAAATGTTGTCCCCAACCAATATGGGACAACAAAGGAGCCAAACTCAACAAGCTCTTTAGTCCTTATCATTTTTACCTTGGAATGAAAATATAACAATGTTAAGCGCAAGGTAAATTAAGTTTGGATGATTCTACCAAAAACAAAAGACTATTTGAGCGATTTAAACAACTTTTTAACAGGGCTGACGGTTTGATTAGGTCAGATGTTGGGATTGTAACGTTTTGTACCCTCCTGAAAAGAGAAAAGATGATGGAGTTTTGTGAATGGAACCAACAAAGTAGGTTCTAAGTCCCCTCCACTGTACATGGTTTGCTTGCCCCCCCTCCTCTTGCCTTCCTGATATTGGCAAATTTTATGTCTGCAACCAGGCCAATGGTCATTCACCTTACGCAAACCTTTTTTATCTGTATGTCTAACATTGAGAACCAGACAGGAACACTAGAGCTTTCCCCTTCTTTGCGTGTGCAAACGTAAAGCAACTCAAAACGATCCCATGGACATATTACCAAATAAGGTTTAAATAATGTAGCCTATGGTGTGGACATATATTTATTTTTGAATTATTACACAATTGATCATTTGCTCTTTCTATTACCTTGATTACTCTTAAGTCTTGAATCTTTTTGTTAGTACATAATAAAGATTCTTAATAAAACTGTTATGCCATATTAAATAATGGTGCTCTTTCGTCTATACACTTGATGCATGTATTTAAGATCCAAATCCTAATATAAACACAGAATGTACTTGTACCTTCTTTTAGTCTTTTCATGTCAGGAAACAATTGTTGTATCAGGGATATTTTCTGAAAAGGAAAAATAAAATAAATAAGATAGACAAAAAATATTTAACGCGGTTCACTCTTAATTTGAAGCAACTTTTACGAATAAAAATTTAAAATAATTCTTTCACTATTACAAATAGTAGGTATACAGAGGTAAAACTAAAATAGTAGCTCACAAAGTATTTCCTAGCTTAAAATACTAACATCATTATTTTGTCACTCACCAATCTTTTATCAGAGCGTTGCTTTGTTTCGATTTTCTTCTTTTTTTTTTTAATGTTTTAGTATGAAACAAGGAGTGCTTTATATAGACATTCCGTCATAAGTTAGCTGTGTTCTTTCATTTTTTTCAACTAATACAACCCCGAAATTAGTGTCGCATTTGTCCAAAACTTAATATCCTTCCATGTTAGAAAGACCCATGTCTAAGAAGAATATTTTACTTTACTCAACTTAACGAGCCCCACCCAAAAAAATGAATTGGTTCGAGTCCTTCATGCTCATCTTCCACTTGCACCGAACGTACACGCCAAGAACAATTGGAAATCCCTTCCCATACGATACGTCCGGCTCCACATAATTGCAAGAGCTACAATATTTTATCGATACGAGGGATTAAAGTAGCTTGCGTTGTTAATCGTTTCCAATGAGATCATGTGTATCTTGATATTGTTTCAAATTGATAAATTATGGATTAGAAAATTTGAGCGAAAGGAATTTATAGTGACAGGCAAATCCTAATCAAATCCCACTTCTGTTATTAATTTATATTTTAAGTTTAATAAACGTATCTTCCTTCCTTTTGATAGGTTAACAGACTAATTAATTTTTTTTATTTGTTTTACTTTTTTATTCTATTGGGCAATAACCTATTGTACCAACGTCTTCGCATATCATAGCTTGTTCGTTGAACTAAGTATTTCAGTTACCTACGTTAACATATCCAGATTATAGTTATCTTATTTGATGGAATCCAAGTAATTAACACATCGAATAATTGATCATCTTAAAAATTAAACTTTACATCATCCCTTTTGTATTGATGCAGGGAAGTTGATTAATTTACTAGTGTTTAAATATATAGAAGAATTAGAATTTTGTTGAAGTGGGACTGTCACAACCTTGATACTTCCTTAGGCTTATTCCAGCAAATGGTACATAAAGGGGGGTAATAATGACCATGATTAATTTATGGTTGCTTTCCCGTTGTCCAAGCAGCCTTTTAGCTTCTCTATTGCCATTCAGAATTCTTTTCAAAGTAAACAAAACATTAACAATAGGTGCCAACCGCCTAATCATGTTAATTGTGGACACAACCGTAATACAAAAAAGGTGGTGGTGGATAAGGCACTTGAATATAGAGACTTTAGAGGCATAAGGTTTGTCAGTTGTTACTAATTTCAATTATATCAAATGAAAGACTATAGTTATACGAGTATACGTGAACAAGGAACAGGGGCCACCTACATATCAAGAGTTTAGTGGGATAACGTTGGAATCTACAGTCACAACGCAAACATAATTGTAAAGAAAAAAGGGTTATGGCATTGAGCAGATGTTCCCTACATGGATGTAACCCTACTGTTGCTTTTGAATTATTTGTTCTATTGATTAGTTTTCTTTTTAACTCATTTAAAAATCTCTTAATCGTCTTATTGGAAAATCATGAAAATAGCCATGAACATTCTTGTAAAGTATTGATCGAGGTGTATATGGTGCGTGATGCGAACTCAAGACCTGACATGTGGTATTGAACTTTGCTACTGCAATGGAAGGTCCCTTTTATGCATCAGGTATCACACGGTCAGTTATACATATAAAATGCCTAAGCTTTTCAAGAATTTTAAGTTATGTTTATTATTTAGATCTTATTTCTTTTACCAAAAAATGATGCTTCGTTTGCATTTACTGTAATTAAAGTAATCCTATTTCTTCTCAATCAGTTTAGCTTGTCAGTCACAAATTCTCTAGTGAATGATAGCCTTAACCAACGTTATGGAAATCAGGTGCTTCATCTTTGTTATGATAAATATCCAGAGGTTGACACTTGCCACCGGCAACACCCTGAGCATTTGGTTAATTGACATTAATTTCGCAAGCACAGTAAATGTTTATATTATTGGTTCTTTGTAATTAAAGGCGATTAATCATTGCAGAGAAATATGGACCTGATTGGACCATTTGTTCTCATCCCCTGCACTTCTACTTAAAGCAAACAGTTGGATGTTGTGACCGGTCTTTGTTGCTTCCCTTACACAAGCAGATACAAATGATTGGTGGATATTCTATTGGTTGGGAAATAAGAACTTAGCAGTAGCCAGAGTTATACCTAAGCCAACTAACATTATTTCTGGACCTTAGACACGCATACAGTTGCTGCAATCAGGAACAGTTTGGAAGCATTTATGAGTAGTTGTGTTAGCTGTTTCAGCTTCTCACAAAAATTTAATGGGTCGGGGAAGGTGGTGTACCAAAGCAACACGTAAACGAACGATTGGATAACTTTTTTGGTACGTACCAAAATAGTGAGCTAAAGCTTGGCAAGAAAGTGACCTATCTTTTAGACATTCTAACTATTGACCATTCTCTTTGCTTTGCTCGATTCTATATCTTGCTTGCTTGCGTATGACATTCACTCTATGAAGCCTTTTCTTTACTTTGCTCGATTCCATAACTTGCTAACTTGTATATGGTATCTACAGAGAAAATTCATCTGGACAGTATTTCAAGTGGAGCATGTTTTAAGTTGGGATTTCTAGAGTTGTTACTACAAGTAACCTGGATTACCTAAGCAAAACAAAGATTGAGAGTGATCAAGGAAAAAGAAATAGGAGCTAACGTATTGTCTGAAACTATAACTAAATTTTGTATTCTGCATCGCATTTTTTAAATATTCAATAAATCATTTCCAAATTCAAATTATATATTATAGAAAAAGTTGAAATACTAAAATATAAGTTTACATTTTTTTATTTAAACCAATGAAAAATATATATTTAATTTATATTGTGCCTTCATTATATAAATTCATTTATTTAAAATAATTGAAATTATGTTATGACTTTGTAAGTGAATCTATTAAAAACAAATTTTAATAAGGGTTATACATTATTGTAATGCATATTAAAAATGATCAAAATTTATTTTGTATCTTGATTTATTAAAGGATATTTAATTAGTACAACGAAATATATAATTTTATATTTTGTATCTCGATTTCATAATTTAATTTATTTAAAACTATTTATATCATTTTGATTTTCTACAACTACTTGAAAATCATATATCAAATCTTAGTTAAAATATTTCTTTTATATATATATATATACACACACACACAAGTCTATGAATTTTTATATCTTTTAATGTCTAATAAATATGCACGTACGAATTAATTTTGGATGATGCCTTATTTACGCATTATTATTTAATGTATAATTTTAATATTATCTTATGGAGTGATATTTAATGTACATAAATTATAACCTAGTTGAAATACATTAATAATAAAATAATATATAA
Source organism: Erythroxylum carthagenense (assembly GCA_026413575.1). Classification (NCBI taxonomy): domain Eukaryota; kingdom Viridiplantae; phylum Streptophyta; class Magnoliopsida; order Malpighiales; family Erythroxylaceae; genus Erythroxylum; species Erythroxylum carthagenense. The sequence continues at coordinate 29,904,337 of JANZLD010000236.1, forward strand.
ATTAATTTACTTTCACATATAATACATTAATTTTTCATAATAATATTTAGAATCACTTCACGTAAAAACTATAATACAATATTATAAAATAATATTTGATACTCACAAATTCAAATGATGAAGTATATCAAATGTAATATATATTTTAAGAATTAGAAATTTTCATTATTTTAATTCTTAATAAATGAAAAATTTTAAAATGGTTGATGGATATTATGAAAACATTTTCATATTTATTCATTTATTTCACATTAATATATATGTATTAATTTTACAAATATTTTATATTTTCCCAACGGAAGTTCCTCATTCTTTGATGGTCTTTTTTGTAAAAAAATATCCATTTTCTTAAAACTTTAACATTAAATTAATATATGAAAATCCTAACTCTAGATTAATTTAATAATAATTACATTTTGATTATTAAGAGAATCATATACTCGAAAATAATAAGTAAAAAAATTGATTGGTATTTTGTATAGCCTTATAAATGACTTTCATATTTCCTCTTCTTTGATACGAGATTTGACAATCACCTCTAGTTTAAGATATCACAATCTTCCCTCTTTGAAACTATGATAATGTCATCAAACCTTTGGTGGTCAATTTTCCCTTTCTCATTATGTTGAACAATTATTAATTGTATTTTTAAGCTTTTCAATAACTTGTTAGTTAAGTTACGTAATTTGATCCAGGTAAAAGTAATAATGTAGCCGAATAAATGATCTAAATCAATGGGTAGAAGTGCAATAGAAAAATAGATTCTGATTAGTGTGGACTAGATCCATATTGAGCTTGTGATGGAGAAGCCCGATTTGGAAGTTATATATATAGGTTAAGGTCTTCTGTAGTTACTCATATCATTTGTAATCATACAAATCCTCTGACCTGCTAAGAGTGCTTATGTATTGAGAAAACTGTAGAAAGGTGTTAACCACAAGTCGGTGAACATTTTCCATGGAGGTCTCGGGAGATTGGAGCTTGTTTTGGGTATGAAAACTGCTTCAAAAGTCAAGATGGAACCGAAATCAGGTATTTCGCATTTCCTTCATTTTTAACCCTTTCATGAACAATCCGGGATACGTAATAAGGTCTTTGCTATGTGTTACAGATGGTATAAGAGTAGTTACGTGAATGGGTTGTCGAAAATGAAGGTATTTAGATTTTCATCAATTTTGATTACTTTTTTTGGTTTTTTTGCGTATATGATTACGTAAAAGTAGTATACATAAGGCTAGTTATAAAAAATAGGTCAAAAATGGGCCAAAGAGTGTGTTGTACGTGCCCGTCATTTGTTCTGACACGTGGACAACTAAGATTCAGACACATGGCGGCATGTTCAACGCCTGCACTGTACAATGATAGCGCGTATACACGTTGGGGTGCGTGCTCACATTTGGCACGTGTCATTACGGGCTCGTGCAATGCACACATGCCCCTTACCATACGCAGGCGTGATGCTTGCCGATGTTAGTACTAGAAATTAAAAAAGGAAAAAAATTTAGAATTCCCATGAAGTTGCCCCAAGTCTTGTTTGGGTCGGGGGAATTTTTAAGCGATTTTTTGATTTTCTATATTTATTACGTTTGTAATTAGATTCTGGAAAAAGGTTTTAAAGCTTTTTAAAGCTGGTTTTGAGTGCATTTTCATGCTTCGAGTTGCATAAGGGAGACACTTAAAGTTTTGTGTCTTATGTGGTAGGTTTGGTATTCGAGAAAGTGCGAAAGTCACTCTTATTGCGAATTTTTAAAATAAAAGTCTCAAATAAAGTTTAAAGACAATGTTTTTAGTACCATTATGCGATTATTTGATTGTGCATTTGGTTTTTGCATTTATAGTTGATTTTCACGTACATTATGCCCATATAGAATGTGAGGATGACATAAAGATGTATCCTTTATGTTTGTAGACTTTCTAGGGTACTGATGAGGATGTAGTCACCAAAGTGGCCTTTTAAGTTAGTGTTTTGGATTGTTCTGCTCATATGTTGGGGGATGTCTTTGGCCTTATGTTTGGTTATTTTGCCCAAAGGAGTTAGCCTTACATAGCATTTTGAGATGTTTATAAAGGCATTACATGGAGGAAAGTCGTTGCTTAAATGATCTATTCACCTAAAGGTGGTAGTGTTATGAGAGTTGATGGTTTATACTTTGATCACTTTTATGTGGGGGGTCTAATTGCATATACTATGTATTCAGCCCCAAATTGTTTCATAATATGTGTGATTGGATTCTCGGCATAAATATTCTTTTAATGCTTTAAGTATCGTTTTTATCCTGCATTTGTACTGATCTTTACATTGTCTTTTTTATTTTGTAGTCACCTTTTCTGTAAACAACAATGCTATCATGATTGAGCCTTAACTGGTTTCAATTTCAAGAAGTGGAAAAGGGATGTTGAGTTTTCCCTAGAGATGGTTAATGTTAATATGGCGATGCGTATCGAGAGACCTTCCCCACTTACTAATATCAGCTCAGATCTGATAAAACAACTATGACAATCTAGGAGCAGTCAAATAGGATGTGTTATTTGACCATCAAGAAGTCGATCTCAGATCATCTACTCAATGGATTACTGGATATGGTCATAGAAAAGGAGTTTATAGATAACATTTCCCAAAAGTACAAGGAGTCTTCTCATATGAAACAGAGTGCCTTGATTAAAGAGATGTTCTCTATAAGGTATACAGGAGAAGGAGGCATTAGAGAGTACATTATCAAGATGGTTCACCTTCAGAGTAAGCTGAAGGCACTAGATGTACCTATTCTTGACACGCTTATAGTGCATCAGGCACTAAATACACTCCTTGGAGAGTTTGAGATGTTGGCTATCTCTTACATCTCTCAAGATGAGGGGACATCAATGTCTTGATTTCCCGGTATGCTGCAGATGAGGAGAAGATTAAGAGTTCTCCTCGTACAGTCCTGTTTATAGTTGTTAAAATTAAGGGGAAGGCTAAGTCCCAACAGCCTAAGATTAAGGGTAAGAAACCCAAACCCTCTCCATATATTCAGATTGGATAGTCCAGTATTGCTAAGGGCCCTTATGACATAAAGGGTATGAAGAAGGGGTATAGGAAGGTTGACTGTCCAAAGTACAAGCTGTGGAAGGTTAAGCAGGAACTGTTAAATAACTCCTCAGCCGTTATGATTCATGAATCCAATGTAGCTATAACCACATCAAGTTCTTGTGATTAGATAATGGAACTTCTAATCATGTTGCTTCTAGGGGTACACATCTAAGAGAGGGCTGACTAAAGGAGGGGAGAAGCCAATGGTTGGCAATAATGAAGAGGTGAATGTTTTGTTTGTAGGAGATGTAGGCTTGAACCTTGATATGGGGTTTGTATTTGTTTTACGATACATGTTTTATATACCGTCTTTTAGATAGAACTTGATCTTTGTATCAGTTTTGGATAAAGAGGGTTATCATTTTGTATTTGATACTTAGATTGTAAATATTTCTATTAATACAAAACATATTAGAACTGCCTTCTTATCCTATGAATTATATAGAATTTGTCTTACTTCTAATAAAATGTATGCCTCTTCTTATATTGTTGAACCTGTTACTCAAAAGAGAGTCTTTATAAAGGAAACATCATACATGTTGTGGCAAAGCATCTTGGCTACATTTCTAGGGAGAGGGTCGAGAGATTAATAAAGGATAACATTCTCCCAACTTTGGACTTTAGTGATATGGAAACATGTATCGATTGTTTTAAGGGTAAGTTAACCAAGATAAAGAAAAAGGGGTCAACTCACGCTTATGGTTTATTGGACCTCATACATACAGGCGTTAGTGGTCCCTATACAGTCGTCTTATGCAATGTTAGATATTTTCTGACATTTATAGATGATTATTCCAACTATGGCTATTTGTTCTTACTTAAGGAAAATTTTGAAGCTTTTGATAAGTTCAAGATATTTAAGACTGAGGTTGAGAACCAATTGGAAAAATCAATAAAGATAGCTAGGTCTGAAAGAGTAAGGGAATACTATGGCAGAAATGGGGTTGTAGGATAAGAAAAGGGTCTGTTTGCTAGGTATATGGAATTAGTTAGAATAGTGACTCAGTTTACTATGCCAAGTAGTCGTAAGAAAAATGGTGTGTTTGAAAGATGTAATTGCACCATAAAGGACATGATGAGGTCAATGTAGAGTAGGACTAACCTACTGGGATACCTTTGGGGCGAAGCCATCAAGACGACATTGTATATCTTAAATAGAGTCCTATGTAAGTTAGTACCAAAGACGCCTTTTGAACTCTAGGTTGAAAGGAAGCCAAGCCTTGCACACATTCGTGTGTGGGGCTACCCTGTTGAGGAAAGGTTATATAATCCTTAGAGAGAAAATTGCATCCTCATTCTACTCGTTGCTATTTAGTTGGTTATCCTGATCACTTTAAGGGCTACATATTTTATTGTAGAGAAGGAGGGGCCAAAATATGAAATCATAGATGGCTAAGTTTCTGGAATACGATGTCCATGATGAGGGAGGATCCTTACATCCTCTAGGAGATGGCAGGATAAATACTACGATTATTATGTATCTGCCTCTAATACAGTTAGGTCCTGTGGAAGAAGGTCTGAATACCATGCCTATGCAGGTATAGGGACCTATACCTATGTAGGAAGAGGTTTCTGAGGTACAAAAACTTATGTAGTTGCGTAAATCCACTAGAGAAAGGCGACCTGCTATCTTATCAAATTACATAGTTTATTTGGGTGAGCAAGACTATGATATAGGACATGTTATGGATCCAGTTACTTTTACAGAAGCCATTTCTAAACCCCATGCAGACTTGTGGTGGAAAGCAATGAAGGATGAGATGCAATCTATGAGGCATAATAAGGTATGGGAGCTTGATGATTTATCTTAACATTGTAGGCATGTTAGCTGCAAATGGCTATTTAAGACCAAAAAGGACACACAAGGTCAAGTTGAGTAGTTTAAGGCATGTTTAGTTGCTAGGAGATTCACTAAGAGAGAAGGAGTTGAATTCAATGTTACCTTCTCTCCTGTATTCTCGAAGGATGCATTTAGAGTGATTATGGCAATAGTAGCTCATTATGATATGGAGCTATATCAGATGGATGTTAAAACCACTTTCTTGAACAGCGACCTTTATGAAGAGGTCTATATAGAGCAACTTGAAAAATTTTAGGATCAAGATACAACTGAAAAAGTTTGTAACTTAACTAAATCAATATACAGTTGAAACAAGTTTGTAGACAATGGTATTTAAAGTTTGATAAGGTTTTAACCTCATTTGGCTTTGTAGAAAACAAAGTTGAAAGATGCTTATACTATAAGGTTAGGGAAAGCAAAGTTATCTTCCTATTAGTGTATGAAGATGATATCTTGCTCACATCAAATGATTTGACCATGTTGCATGAGGTAAAGCAACTTTTGGCCAAACAATTTGACAAGAAGGACTTAGGTGCAGCATCTTTTTTCCTCGATATACAGATTCACCGAGATAGATTTCAACACTTATTGATCCTCTTAAAAAGGATTAATATGGTTGAATGTAAACCTATTGTAGCATCTGTCTCTCAAGGTGAGAGACTATCTTTGGCACAGTGTCCAAAGAATGAAGTTGAGAGAGAGGCTATAAGGAATGTCCTATACTCTAGTGCAGTTGGTAGCCTGATATATGCCTACTATGCACTAGACCAGACATTGCATTTGCAATTGGACTGTTGGGTCGATATTTGGCTAACCTAGGTGTAGATCATTGGAATGCAGTTAAATGAGTATTGACATACTTAAAAGGTACTAAGGATTATATGTTGAGATATAAAAAAGTCAATCATTTAAACCTCACAAGGTATGCAGACTTCGATTTGGCCATATGTCCGGATGATCGTAAATCCACTTTAGGGTACATCGTTATGTTGGCAGATAGTGTGATATCATAGAAGAGTGTCAAGCAGACACTGGTAACTTTCTTGACCATGAATGCAAAGTTTGTTGCATGTTATGGAGTTGCTATATAGACGATTTGGCTTAGAAACCTGATTTTTGAATTGTATGTGGTAGATTCGATAGCTAGACTCATTCGATTATATTGTGATAATCTTGCTGCAGTGTAGTTCAGTAACAACAACAAGAATATCACGAGGTCTAAGCATTTAGAGGTCAAATACTTGACCATAAAGGAGTTGATTCAGAAAGGTGATGTCGAAGTGGAGCATATTAGGACTGAGGAAATGTTAGCTGATCCATTGACTAAAAAACTTCACCCATTAGTGTTTGTTAAACATGTATCTAGTATAGGTGTGTTAAGGTCCTTAGATAGCAGTAGTTAGGGATCATTGTATTTGCTACTTAAATTTTTGTACAATGTAATGTATTATGACATTATGGTTATTTATTAACATAGATGATCATCTTTTTATCCTCAGTAATAATTGTTCTTTGTGTATATTCATAATACATATGAAAGCCTTAAGATTTATGTTAATCTTAAGCATTGTAAAGGTCATTAGGCATATATAAAGACTGAACTTGAGCCTATGACATTTAGACACATATAGTTTAGTACAAATATCTATAAATTTGACATGACTTAGGGAGATATAAGATATAATCCCATAAAGGTTCTTTAATTCAGTTTAACATTTTTTTAGAGAATATAAAGGTTTTTTCTAACTTTGTTTAGCATCCAGTGAGAGAAAACAAGGTTTTCTTTAATGCTGTTTAACATTTGGTAAGAGAAAAACAAGATTTCTCTACTACAGTTTAACACATGCAGTTTAGAATAAAGTTGGAGAAATCGAGACTTACAAACGAAGATGGTACGTATTAGATCAGTATCATCCTAGTTTGCCACACTTCATTTTCCCATTTATGTTAGTAAGGTATTAGATATTTATGATTATATTGGACCTGTGTCACACATGACATATCTATTTGATATTTTTCGGCTTTGAAAGCCTTGAAGAATGGAATGTTGGACTTTCATTACCTTTGGATAAAATATTTTTAATTTTTAAATTTGGTACCAATATAGTAGCATAGCTTAACTAGTTTTCAAACTATTTTAAACTTGAGTAAAAACTGCAATTAATGATTGTCCAAGGGGGAGAATGATACCACGTGTAACACATAACATAGACCTTATTACATGTTCTTGATTGTTCATGAAAGGATTAAAAATGAAGGATATGTGAAATACCTGATTTCGGTTCCATCTTGACTTCCAAGCAATTTTTGTAGCCAAAACGAGCTCCAATCTCTCGAGACCTTCACGGAAAATGTTCATCAACTTGTGGTTAATGCCTTTCTATAGTTTTCTTAATAATTGAGTGCTGTTAAGGAGTCAAAGTATTCGTATGCTTACAAATGATATGAGTAACTGTAGGAGACCTTAACCTTTATATATAGCTTCCATATCGGGCTTACCAATCACAAGCTCGATATAAGTCTGGTCTACACTAATCAGGATCTATTTTTCTCCTAAAATTTGAAATATTGATTTAGATCATTTATTGGGCCACTTAATTATCTTTATCTAGATCAAATTACATAACTTAACTGATAAGTTATTGAAAAGTCAAAAAATATAGTTAATAGTTGTCCAACATAATGAGAAAGGACAAAATTGTCCAACAACCTTAGTCTACAATCTAAAATCTTCCTTTCTCTTTTAATGCTAAATTAGATTAAAAGTTTGTCGAGAGCTATTCATTGTCCATGTTCTTGCCGTCAGCGCCAATCCCTATTCTTGTTATCCTAGCTCAACATCATATTAGTAGAGGTTTTTGCTCAAATACCAATTATAGCTTGTTAAGTCCAAACTGATCATCAATGACCTCAATTTAGTTACAAATTTATTAGGATTCATCTTTATAGATTTGTAAAACTTTCACGTATCCTTTTCTTTCAATATGAAATTTAATACCCATCTCTTATAGAAAATGTTACAATCTCCTCTCTTTGAACTCTTGATTTCTTTATTAAAACCCAATCCATAATCTATAATCTCTTATATTCTTTAGTCATATAAGAACAACAAGAATAAGAACAATAACAACAACAAAAACAACATCCAGTATGAATCCTGTTGATACACAGAGTCTGTGGAGGTCTAATAGTATATAACCTTACTCCTAACTAGCAGAGAGAATGTTTCCAAATGACCCAGATGAAAAGAATGAAAGAGAGAGGGAGGGGGAGCTAGAAAGAGAAAGAGAGAGATGGAAAATAAATAAATAATAAAAATAAAAATTCTAACGATAATAGTAATAAGAAAAATATGGCCATGCCATAATCTCTACTCTCATCCTCCTCGTTGTCCTAACTCAATATTACACTAGTTGAAATTTTTAATTTAATATTATTTATAACACTTGAAGTTTAGAATGACTTAATAATAACTTTACTTTCTTATTTTAAAAGAACACGTTAAAAAATAACTAATTAAAAGTTGATTATTAATATGAAATAGTAATAATTTTAAGATATTTCACATATAAATAATAACCACAATCAATATAAAAAAAGACAATTATCTTCGTACAAATATAAAATTAAGAGTAATACCTAAAATTTAAAATATTACAATTTTATTATACAATAAATAATAATTACATTAAGACATCCAATAAAAAGAATAATAAATATCCTTAACTTTCAAACTATTACAAACTACGACAAGAGTTCATGATAAGGAACTAACCAAGTAGCAGTGAAACTTGTAAGAAAAACATTTACAATTACATTACATATATATAATTTAACTTATATATCAAATATAAGTAAAATTAAAGCATAGGAAAAACAAAAACCTGGAACTTCATTCAATTGTCTACGAGAGGAGACCCTTTATAACCTACAAAATTCTCATTCCCTCATCCTCATCATTATTCAAATTCAATGCACTAAATGACATATTAATGCTTTCCTATCCAAGATTATCTTCCAAGTTGTTCACATCTACCAAATCCAGTTTCTTAGAAACCTAATCCGTCAAAAGATCGATACTATCATTAGAAATCAAATATGTGGAATTATTTGTGCTATTAATACTCCTAGTAAACAATAAATTTTAATTATTAGAAAATAATAAGAAATTATATCAAAATTAATAGTGATAATAACATACCTTTTTCAAAGCTTTAAATTGTAACGAACAAAAATTAAGTCATTCAATCTCTTGTACTCCAATCTATTCCCTTTTTTGGAATGGATGAATTCAAATGTGTTCTAGTTCCATTCACAACCTAGTGCACTCATACATTGACTTAAAATTTGAATTACAAATCTTTGCAATTTTGGAACATCAGTTCTGAATTGATCCCACAAATAAACTGTAAGTCGTAAGATAACAAAAATAGTGTTACAAACAAAATAAATATAATTATTTTTCAACAAATAAGAAAAAGGAAATACATAATAAATGGAGAAAGTTTTGCTCTTTGTTAAATAGCAATAGACATTCCAAAATCCTAGCACACTGCTTATAAAGGTCCATCTATGAGCTTAAGAGATCTTGCATCATGTCATAACCAATTATTGTTGTAATAGATAATAACATTCTTCTATTAACTTTAAGTTTCTTTGTAAAATCCAGTCTAAAATAGACACTAGAATTAAAAAACACTCCAGTTGTAAACAACAACAAAAAATTTCTTGCCAATCTCTCATTGATGATTGCAAATACGGTGTGTATAAAAAAGGCTTTTGTTTCATATTGTCTTTGATTGCCTCCTTGGCCCTTTCCATGACATTAAAAAATTCCATTGTTGCCTTTACTTCAGTATCAGTTAAGCAAAACACCCACACCAAAGGCTCATAAACTCAGATGACAAAGTGACATCGATACCAAAATTCTCTATCTTCTAGTATAACTTTGGAAACCTCTACTCCAGCATTAGACCTAGCATGCTAAGATACAACTCACTTATCACTTGTAAACATTTGTCTTAATTCTTTTTTCATCGTAACAAAAGGCTAAAGTGATAAGAAATTTGTTACAAATCTCGTCACAGGAGGATGACATAAATTCCTACCATTGGTAAATTCCTTTCTCGTTAAATTCAACACTTATGCATGATCATAGATGAATTTGGTTATTTTTTTTAGTTTTATGCATAGTCTAATCAATAATAGGAAAATATTTAGGATCCCTTATATTCTAACTATCACACATGATTGGGCACCCAAAAGTTTCCCAATTCACTTTTTTCCCTACTAAATAACTTTTAATTTCAGAAACTGAACAACCCAAAAGTTTACATCTAAAGTCATCAATTGAAGGAGTTTTGTACCCTAGACCATAAGAGGCTATTCCATCCACTATGGATTGATAATAATAAGAGTGACAAGCATTGAATGATGAACCTATATCATACCACTATTTCAAATGTTGTTACAGAACAAGTAAATTGTATGATTCTTCATACTTGGGTCTAATGCAGCGTTAACCTAAGCTGGTTCATTATATCTTCTTGAGGTAGTTTGATTAAATGTACCTGAACTTCCTTCCATTTATCTGTAACAATAAATTAAAATATTATTTTTTTGTAAGAAATTAATCCTTTAGTAGTTTCATCAATAAAATTAGCAATGTTAAGTCCTTCATGAGGCAATGCATCATAAATAATATCTTTATATTCAACCTAAAGAAGTAAAGATTCATGAAACGATAGTAAGATTCAGAAATAGGGACACTTTCTTATTGGAGAGAGATAAATTCATGTTAAATTTAAAATCGACGTACAAGGTTCAAAGATTTAAAATGATGGCTTAATGAATCCAAAAATTCAAGCCATGACTTAAACATCCTTAACTTCACTTAGCATGTTCATCTTTATTCTTGTTTTTTTCGAGAATATGATTGTTGCCATCAACATATCTTCATAAATCCTTGCCTTTAATGAATATCTTGAAATGGAATGCATAAGTTGAGTAATGTTTTCCATTAAGATGACCTAAGAAACTTTCAAACTTATCTAAAGATGTAATGCTAAGGTACTATAGATGAGATAAAAACGGAATAATAAGAAAATAAGATTTTGGATATGCAAAGACTATGAGATGGATTAATTTTGAGATAAATAAAGGTAAATATTCAAAGAATTTAGATGGGCTAATTTTGGGATAAATAAGATTTTGAATATGAAAAAACTTGAGATGGATAAAAGACTAGACAAAAATGAGATTAGACAAAGTCTTTAATATTATGATTCATGACAACTTAGAGATATTTTAAAAACTTTTGGCTAGAAATATAATTGATTAGAATTTACCTTTTTTGCTAATTTACTATACAATAATTACAATTACAAAACCTCTTCTTCAGCTTTTCCACAAGACCGCAACCAAATTATTATTGTACTCAATTAATTATTTACCTAATATTCAAATACCATTACACTAATTTTAGGAATATGTTAATTAATTATTTACTTTAAAGTCTTTTTATTCACAGTTTTAATTTAAGTTTAAACTTTCACCTTTCAAACTTTCAATTCATGTATGTCATATATTTCAATCAAAATTTTTTTAAAGATAAATCTCACAAAAACCAAACCACAACCAATAAGCCAAACCAAACATAAACTAAAACAAAATCCTGCATCATTTCATTCAACTCTAATCCAGTATCCAACCCAACAAAAATCATAAATCCAATTCACAATTTATTTCATGTAAGGGAGCCATGGATTCATGCATCACATACATAACAAGGTAGCAGAAGTGTCAGAATCAAAATTTCAACCCCATGGCATTCCCAAAAATTCTAGAATCTATGTGCATGTATAAATAGATTATAAGAACAAGAAATTATAGCATATATACCTTACAAATACTCCTCCTTTCTTGAATCTTCTGTTTGTTTAGGTTATAGAAAACAATAAACACCTTCCTTGGCCTTTAGGGAGCACATAAAGGTGAAGAAAAATTAGTGTGTAAGGGTGGTTAGAGCACCAAACAAGATTAGTTCAAGTAGATGCTCTAGTGAGAGTTAGATCAAAACCAAGTTTCATACAATTAATATCATGCAACAATTGCATGAACAAATCTCAAGATCACTCCTCTTAACTTCTAGAACTCTTTTGGACCCTTAGCCTCTTTACTGAGGTTGTTTTATGGCTAAAACTTTGTGTGTACATAAGTGAAGAACTCACTTATGTACCATCTATCATTAAGTTGGTCACGGTTATAGCCTATAAGTTATGATCGTGTCTTGCTTAAATGATAACCATGCTCCCTTTGTTTTTCATCCAACCTTTTATGCAAGTGACCTTTAGGTTCCCAGTTATTTTGTTCACTTGAATTAACTCTTAATTCGAGCAAATCATGAAGGCTTTCATGATGCCAATTTATCAAAATGTAAATAGATTAACACTCGAACTCTTCGATAGCTAGTTATCTAACTTATGAACCTTTTTATAGTCAATTGCCTTGCAATTCGTCCCTTCATCATACTATACCCCACTTGGTTCAGAGTATAGGCTATGTGTCAACTCCCACTAGATTGACTATGTCAGATCTAGTCTAAGTGATGTTAGTTCTTATCCTGAGGATCTTATTACTCTATGTGTCATTGAAGACTCTCTTCATAACATATAGTTGCTCTGGCTAGAGACTCCAAAGTAATGACCCCGATAAAAGGTTGTGGATATCATCTCCTTCTATCAAAAGTGGTGAATCTTTTATTAGCTACCCAATTACCTTCAAATACTAATAGCTATACCTAATCACCACCCTATGAGTGACCTCATCTTTAGGCAACAAGGAATAGTGTGAAAGCATAGGATCAATATCCAAGATATCCTTGAGTACCTTAAGTCTAAGGATATTTGCACTATTGCTATAATCATATTAATCGTTGACATTTGATAGATCATCCATATGATAATCTTGTAGTAAGTCATCTAACGTGCTTAGTACTGTTAGTAAGCATCCATATGTTAACTCTAAACATCTTATGTTTACTGTTGGGCCCGAATTTTTTTATTGATTTATTGATTTATTCGTTTACTTTTATTTATTCTCTATTTTGCTTTAATTGTTTTATTATATTTTTTCTTGATAGTTGAGTCTTGGAATTAGTAAGCATGAATGGGAATTAGAAAATTGAAATTAGAATGAAGGGTTAGGATTAAGTTAGAATAATTTGTAGTAGGCTTGTAAGTGTAGAGCCATATGAGACAAAATAAGGGCAAAATGGGAAGGTCCTTATGAGTGAAGGGCATTTTTGGAAGGAATAGGCATTAGGAGTTAATGAATTAAAAGAAGAAGAAGCTAGTTGTCGTAGAAAACAAAGGGAAAGAAGACAAAAACGTGAGCTAAGGAGAAGAAAGAAGGAAAGAGCTGTAGGAAGCTTGAAGGGAGGAAGAAAGAAGAAGAAAAAGAAGAGAAATCCACTTGTTGGAGGTAAGTTACATCTTTGCTTATGCTAGATTCAAAAAGGGGATAAA
>JANZLD010000236.1:30088918-30100136 GCA_026413575.1 Erythroxylum carthagenense
AATGCATTTGGAATCTTGAATATTAATGTTTAATCTCCATCTCTAAGTGTTAGTTTCCCTTTCTAAACATTTATTATAGTTTTTACTACAATAAAGAATGATCAACTAGTATTATAGTTAATTAAATTTATTCTTCCATGTAAAAGAATACAAAATCATTTGGAAAAAATTAATTTATATACCTTAACCAATACAACTTTAGTTATGCACCTAAAATACTTAATTGATCTATCAAATAATTGTAAACTAACCCTAAATCGTTTAGGATTATGCAATCCTAACCTTTCAAATAAAATAAGGCATCAATTTAATGTTAAAACTTAAATCATGTAATATCTTCTCAATAGATAAACTACCTATAATATAAGGGATATTGAAACTCTTTAGATCCTTAAGCTTTTATGATAGGTTGTTTTAGTAGATATCATAGCCAGCCTTATTTAATTTATTGGTAGATAGCTCCTCCGCTTCCTTTGTGTTTCTTAAGATCTCTTTAAGAAACTTAGCTTATTGAGGATTTTAACAAAGAGCTACCATAAAACAAATTTTAATATGAAGTCATTTAAGGGGTTTAAGGAACTTACTAAAATTTTCATCAATTTTTTTATTTTGGCCTCATAAGGTAAAGGATTCTTGGTCTATATTCCTCTTCCAAATCCTTTAGTATAATTTTCTCTTTCTGCTTATTATTTCGCAAAAAAATAATCCTATTATTTTATTAATTTGGCTCAAAAATAATCTTATTAATTTGGCTCAAAACAGTCTCAGGAGGAGCAACCTGTGGACGAGACTCAGACATAACTTGATATCGTGAGTGGTAGGGACCGTCGTGAAAGAATTTTTAGCCTGGGCTCATATGCAAACACCTATTATTCGCGCTCTTCCCTGTCTAGTACAGCAGCATCTGCTCGGCCATCGCAAAGTCATCAAATATCCGAGCTCCGGGCCACAGTGGACACATTGAGGGAGCAGCTAGTTAATCAACGTGTGGAGCATATGGAGGAGATGGCTAAGATGAGAGAAGAGATGAGTCTGCAGATGAGTGAGAAGATGAGGGCGGAGCTAGAGCAGGTATCAAAAATCAGAGAGTCGATGGAGTAGATGGAGCAGGCAACTAAGAGGAAAGAGGAGATGGAGCGGCTTGCTAAGATGAGAGTGGAGGTGGAACAGATGACTAAGGAGAGAGAGCACATGGAGCAGATGGCTCAGCTTAGGTAGAAGATAGAACTGTTAAAGAGGAGGGCTAACAGTTCAGAACATCCACTATCACCATGACATTAGCTTATCTTTGTCATTTGTTTTCAATTAAAAAACATAAGATTTGTTCTTTGTTATGTTTTAATTATTAAATTAAATTCTTTATACGTTATATTATTAATTAATTTTCTCATTAATCAAATTAAATAATCCTATTATATATACAAATTAAAATATTATGAACAAATAATATAACATAATACAAATAAATAAATTATATATATAATATAACATTGTTATAACAATAACATAACAATGGAATTAAAAAAAATATTGAGTTCTTACCGAAAGAAAATATTCCGTCGGAAATGTTTATGATATTTATCGACGGTAAAAACAACCGTAAAAAAATTGGTTGAAGATATCTTCGGATCACCGACAGAAACTACTCTGTTGCTAAATTTCACCGACGGTATCTCACTTGACCTTTTCCGTCGTTATATAGATGCCGACAACAAGGTATCGTCGTTAATACTGTCATTAAAATAACGATAGAATTTGACGGTTGGTAATTTTACCTACTGGAACTTTAGCGACCGATTTAGCGGTCACCAAATTCTGTCGATGATTAATTTTACCGACGGAAATTTCTCATTTACAGACGGAAAGTTTTGTCGGTAAATTGATAATTTCTTGTAATGTAATCACCAAAGTGACATCTATTATAAAAACTTTTTGATTATGAATTATTAAGGTGGCGGGGTGTGTTTTTCTTCGTGTAAATGATATGTCAGCCTAAAGAAAGACTTTTGTTTTGGCAGCAACTTACATGCATATGCGATAATAAATGTGTGATGGTTATTAGGTGTCTATTGTGAGTGTTAAGTCGACCCAAAAGCATCAATACTCGATTACTACACCAAAAAAACCAATTCAGAGTCAATTCTCTACTCAAAGTCCAGATTCAATATCACTCCAATTATATCGAGATGGGATGTTATTGATATAATTAATCACTTGGTTATAGTTACACGTATATATGAGATTATTGTGTTTTATATATTGTTCTCTATACAACTAATATTGTTATACTTCTTCTATTACTGCCAATGTTAACAACATTCCAATGCTTAGTGGTGGCAACTTTATGACTTGAAAAAATAAGGTGACCATGGTCTTGGGATGTATGGATCTAAACCTCAAATTGAGCGAGGCATGTCTTATGCCTCTTACAAATCAAAGCTCTTATAAGGATTGGAGGGTTTTCGAGAGATGGGATGTCTCTAATCACGTGAGTCTTATGATTATAAAGAATGTTATCTTAAAGACATTTTTAGACACTATGTTTGAGGAAATGGATGCCAAAGAGTTCCTTGACACCCTTGAGAAGCTCTTTGCCAAAATCAATAAGGCAGAGACAAATGTGAGTTTAAGGAAACTTGTCTCAATAAGGTATAATATTAATGGAAGCATAAGGGAGGACATACTCGAAATGCTTCATTTTGTAGGAAAACTAAAGTCATTAAAGATAGAGTTATCAAAAGACTTGCTCGTTCATTTGGTGTTGATATCTCTTCCTCCACAATTCAATCAGTTTAAGGTAAGCTATAATTGTCAAAAGAAAAAATGGACATTGAATGAGCTCATCTCTCACTTGGTACAAGACGAAGATAGGATGAGATAACAGAAAACTTAGAGTGCTCATTTCATTACAAGAAAGTTGTAAATTATTGACAAAAAAATTATGTAGTACATTACTGATGGAACATGCTTTCCATTGATATAGTTGTCAGGAAAAAAAGTTGTTTTGCAACAGAAAAAAACTTCATCAGTAAAGGAGGAGGTGAAACTTTTGCAGATAGAAGTTAGCGACAAATTAGTGAAAGTCATCATAAAAATAGGTGCCAATGATTCCTGGCAAAAAATATCGAAAAATTTACGAACAAAATTTATGTCCATCAGTAATTACTGACACCAATGGAACATTTGTTCCATCGGTAAGTTCAACGATGTTAAGTTGTTGTTTTAATTCAAAGGAAAACAACGTTGTGTCTTTATTACATTTTAACGCAGGTCGATCATTCCTTCTCGTGTTTCATCTAGTCTGTGAAAAAATTTAGAAAGCCTTTCCCTCTAATCTCGCCGTCATCGTTTTTTGGTGTTCTTTGTGGATATGATTAAGATACAATGTAAATATTTTTATAACAAACACATAATTGAACTAGTATATATATGGTTTCCCGAATCTTAATTGTTAACAACAATAGAAGGTCAAATCATATGTTAGGAAAAAAAGTCGTAATGATGATGGTGAACTAAGTATAAGTTCATTGGTTTTAGAACTAAAAGCAAACAAATGAGACAAATCATTCATGGCATGGCAAAACAAAGGATAGATACGAATTTGACATATTTATACTATAGGTTTTGAATTAAATTATACTGTACATTAATTATAGTCTTATCTAGGGGTTGGGAATTGAAAATACAAAAGCAATACCCATAGTAGATATTAAGTCTTACAATTAAATTAAAATGTCAAAGTTACATCTTTCTTAGTTAGGTACTTAATTCCACACTTTACATCTCTCAAGTTAGTTTGATTATTCATTTACAGGAAACAAATTCTAACTTTCATGAATAAGGGCTTCTTTTGTATTCATAAGTTTGATTTTAAAAATAAGAAATTACATGTGAAATACTTATAAAATGTGTGCTATGACATTGTGTTTAATATAAGGCCTATTATATGTAGGAGCATGATTCTTGTTTCTATAATAATCTTGAGTCTTAGATGACTGTGAATGAGATTGCTTGCTACCTTATGTCTTTGCATAGAATTTATAACTATTCTTTTCCTAATAATAATGAGCTCTATGCCAAAATTTTTAACCATACATGAATGTATAAGACTTGCCTTTAGAGTAAGGCCTAATAGGTGAAGCGTATGTATATAATTTACATGTATGCTTAGATATTGATGCACTATGTTTATTTTTCATCTTAGGCAAAGGTTATTCAATATGAAAATGTTTTCCTTTGATAAATGTAGTATTATAATTGGATGCGTGGCCATGATTATATTTAATTCCATCCTTGTTATTGGAATTCTTTTGTGCTTTTAACATGCATTTTAGTTTCTCACTTCTTTTGTGAATTTAGATAATGAGTCCTTGAAAGAAGTAGCCTCCATCTTTAATTTCTTAATCTTATGCTTTAATTCACCTAAGTTATGATTGCTAATAATAGCCATACTCTTACATGATTTTATAGTATACAATTCATTCTTCATATATCGTTATCACTTATGTACACATCTAAATATTTTTTAGACTCTTTTAAGCCTAGAGTATAGTTTATTCCTTTTCATACTTATGATCTCAAGATTTTAAACTAGTTCATACTTATGATCTCAAGACTTTCTTAATCTTTCCTTTCTCATCTTTACTTGAGCTACCTATAACTTCTCCTTATCAGCCTCTTTAATTTAAGAGGGTCTACTCTTCCTAGTCTTATTGTTCTTATTTATTGTGCTACTCACATTGCATGCCTTTTTATGTCATTATATGTGAATTATTGTTATTTTTGCCTTTAATTTTATGTTGTTCTTATGTAGAATATGAAAAATACATGAATACATGAATTGTCTTACTTGTAGGTCGTGTTTTGTGTTAAAGAACATTGAGAATTGTCCAACTTCATTCATCTTCTTTGTAGTTTGCTATTGTCTGTCTATCAAGGTAAGTTGTTTAACTAAGTAATGTCTACAATGTGATCGATTTGTGTTGTTCTTTGAAATTTTACCCTTAACAATAATTGATGAGTTTTTAGGTTGTGGTTTAATAGTCTAACTATTTATGTATGGGCATTGTTATTGAAACATAAAGACTTGACAAGTTATTGTGACTAGTTCAAGTCTTTATTTGTAAGAAACAAAATCTAACTTTCATGAATAAGTTCTTCGTCTATATTTATAGGTTTAATTTTACAAATAAAAACTAAATGTGATATACTTCTAAAATATGATCTATTAATTAGCTCTTGTTGAACATCACCTACAATTTGATTTAGAGTTAAATTTCCAATCTATGAGAAGCTTTTTATCCTTCATAAGTTCCCACTTTTTCTTAACAATTTGATCTATAAATCCATGAAAGTCAAAGATCACATTTTCATATAAATTTTTACTTTTTCAAAAACAAAGGTTTTCTCTTATTCTCAATAACTGCGTTGTATACAACAGATATAAATACAAAACTATTGAACTAGTGTATTAAATTAAATACAAAATTTTCTTTTCCGTAAGCCCTATTTTGTGATTTTAGAGCATCGCTAATCATCTAACCTCATCCTTCTTCTTTGTAGCTTGTGGTTGTCCGTCCATCGATGTAAGTCATCTTAACTAATATCTATCATATAATTTGCTTTCATAGTATGAGTATTTGTGTTGGGGTTTTGTATGAATGCAAAGGAGATCTTGATTTTGTGTTGTTTAGAATATTCTTATAATCATTAATAAGTTTTTATGTTCTTTTTTCATAGTCTAAATATTTATGTTTGGGTTTTGTTTGAATCATTGATGAGTGGATGTATGAATTATATAAGTATTTACTGTATGTAAAATGGGTTTGATCTCTTATGGATGATCCACTGCATAATAAACCTTTAGGACGGTATATAGGTTGGAAACCCGTGATACAACTCCCATGAAGCTTATTGGTGAATTTCAGGTAAAAATATGGTACTAAAGAGAAA
Source organism: Erythroxylum carthagenense (assembly GCA_026413575.1). Taxonomy (NCBI): domain Eukaryota; kingdom Viridiplantae; phylum Streptophyta; class Magnoliopsida; order Malpighiales; family Erythroxylaceae; genus Erythroxylum; species Erythroxylum carthagenense. The sequence continues at coordinate 30,094,871 of JANZLD010000236.1, forward strand.
ACAGAATATGATGCAACCAAAGTTTAATTTACAACGATTTAGAGAAGTCAGTTCATTTCCAAGTGAACCATCACATTCTGCAGATGCTATTGCACATCCAGATGAGGCATTACCTTCTGCACCTCCTACTATACCATCCAACAGCCCTGCTACACCATCCACCGCCCTTATACCGACAAAGATATCAGGGATAAGCGTTGTAGATAAAGGAGGTGACCTCCAACTTGAAGCTAAAGGAGTTGATGGAAGAACGTACATCACAATTATCAACAATTTGTAAGTAAAATTCTAAAAATTTTGTAATACATGATAACAGCATAGGTTTATACTAAATTTTAATTTGAAAATGATCTAAAATAACTTATATATTAGGCTGGTTCTGTCTAGAATGTGCTTAAGAAATATTTCATCTAAGTTCAAGGAGAGGATAGATCTTGAGGGTTATATATGAAAGAATGTCTCTTAACTGACAAAGGATTTTTTTATTATCAGGAGTTTGAGGAACACAAAATATATTTTTTAATTTTTTAATTTTATCTAATTTTATACATTAATTAGATAAATATTCGCTTTTATAAGTACTTATAATATGTTTTTATTTTTTTCAGAAAGAATTTTTTTAAAATCCAAAATTTGATGTTGTAATTTATAATGTATAGGAAAGACGAGCTCGAATATATTATAGAGATTTTCTTACTTCAATACAGAAGAATGGTGTATGACCACCATATATATCTAAAAAATATATGGAGCCATTGGCAACAGTATTGAGCATCACCCGGGGCAATATCTATTTTAGAATGCAATTCTTCCAACAGATATGGAGGACCAGACGGAGAGAGTTTACTCGTACACATTGGAGGAACTTTGACCCACCAGAAGCATGCACTTTAACTTGTAAATATCAAGACTTTATACTTATATCTGGATTTTTGTACTTTGATGTATGAAATTTGATTTCAATGTAATTTGATATATGAAATTTAAAATGACAATATATGTGCATTATGGAGAATAATAATATTATAAATGTCTAATGCCATTAATGACTATGTGGTTGAGTTAAATTTTTTTTATCTAATGGGGGGTAAATATCATAAAAATAGAGAAAATTTTGTCAAAATTTTTATCAATTGTAGTTCACTTATAACAATTTATTCTGATGCAGGAAAAGTCTATGAGCAAGAAGCCTACACCATGCTAGCTCTTTTTGCACACTCACATCAAGAAGTATAACTGTGTGAACTTCATCAACACCCGATTCATACAAGTTCATACATGTAAAATATATACTTTAATATTAATTCTTAAAAAGTATCACTTATTAATATAAACAATTATAATAATATGACCAAATACAAGAAAGCATTAAACGATAGTCTTAGAACTCTGAAACTATTGATAAGAGTCAGTCATATCTTGATGTAGTGGGTGGTAGGGGCCGTCATGGAAGGATTTTTTGCTTAAGTTCAGTTGTAATCATATGTTATTCGCAATCCTCCACATCCACTATAGTTGGATAGAGTAGGCGGTCCACATCAAATGAGAGAGTCCTTCAGCTTGAGAACACAGTTGAGAAGTTGATGGAGTACATAACCTAATTTCGTAATGAAGTGGATGAGTTGAAGGGTAGAGACAGGAACTCATCGCAGCAGTTAGAGCATTTGCCTTCACCACCTATATAGCTTTTGGATAAATGAATGTGATGATAGTCTGTTACTATTAAGTTTTTGCATAAATTCTTAATTGATAGTTATTTTAAGATACAGATTCGTGTACATCATAATATTTTTATTATACCATTCAGGATAATATTTACTTTACATTTATCAACCAATGTTATATATTATTTACAAAAATTAAATGTAAAAAAATCATAAGATTATCAATAGAAAACTTGAGTAGGAAGTGAGAAATGGTGGTTGAAATTTATCATAATTAAATTTCTCGATGCAAATGCAATATTACGTCACTAATCAGCGGCAAGTTGTTATATTTTTTCAGTAAGTTACCGACGGAATAGATCATTCTAATGCTAAGTTACTGATGGATATATACCTCCATCGCTAAGTTCTCGACGGAATAATCTATTTCGTCAGGTAAATATTTAGCGATGAATAATATTTTCTGTCGGTAAATTCACCGTCAGATATACAAATTTCCAATGGATAATATTTACCGTCGTGAAATTCACTAATGAAAATATGAAATATTGTGATTTCGTCGGCAAATTAGCGATGAAATATTCTAAATTTGTCGATAAATTTACCTTAATTTAGCATCAGAAATGTAAAATTCTATCGCTAAATTTACCGACTTATATACAAATTTTTGTCGCTAAATTTGTGACAAATTAATTTTATTCATCGCTAAATTTTACCTACGATCATTTCTCTGATGACTCTTTCCATCGATAATTTCCATCGCCAAATTTGTTTTTTGACAGAATATCTCTATTTTCGGTCAGTAATTTCTGTCGTAAAAACCTAATTTTCTTATAATGTTTGGCATCAACCTCTTTAGGACATGGTAAAAAGGGGAAAGGGAAAAAGATTGCAACATTGGAACCATAAAAGACTCTTAAAGGTACATCTAAGGGATATAAGGAAAAGATAGAAGGATCTTTATCATATGAGGAAAGATTGTACCAAACATCACACTTAGTGAGTAAAGAAAGGTATGTTTTCTTGCTTTTGTTTGTACTAAAGTTAATTTGATTTTAGAACTAAAATATACTTGGTTGTTGGATTCTTGCACTACAACTTATCTAAGTATATCTATACAGGATTGCCTATACTATTGAAGGCCTAGTGATGATGAGAAGTATATCTATATGGAGGTTGGAAACTTGGTGGTGGAAGTTTTAAGCATTGGGAATTTTCGATTGTTATTACATACTAGTTTTTATTTTGAATTTAAAAAACACATTTATTGTACTATCTTTAGGTATATTTTGGTTTCAATTTTTATATTAGACAAAAATTTATTCATTTGGAAACAGAAAATGTGATGTTTAATTTAATTATATACTTATTGGAACTAGTAACTTATCTAATCATGACAACCTTTATTTACTTGATATAATAAAATCATATATTGAATCCCATAATGTTAAAACCAAAGGCACTAAATATGAATTATCAAATAAGAATTCTTTATCATCATGACATAAGCTTTTGGGTCATATGTCTAAAAAGAGAATTGACAAGTTTATATCGAAGGGATTCTTGAAACACTCGATAAATTAGATTATGATGTTTATGTTGAGTTCATAAAGGGTAAAAATACAAATAAGAGAAACATAGGAGCTATAGAGCTAAGAATGTCTTAGCCTTAATACATATAGATATTTGTGAGTCATTTCTTACAACTTCATGAAATGCTTAATAATATTTTATCACATCCAAAGATGATTACTCTCGATATAGACACCTATACTTAATTACTGAGAATTGTAAGTATTGTATGTTTTTAAGTTATTGAGGGCCAAAGTTTATAATTAACTTCATAAAACTATTAAGATCATAATATCTAATCGACGTGGTGAATACTACAGTAGGCACAAAAGATTAAGTGAACAATGTCTAGGTACATTTATTCGACTCCTAAGTGAGTATGGGATTGTCCCTTAACACACTATGTCATGTTCTCCGATATGAATGGTGTGGTAGAGGCATGAAATATAACCTTTAAGGATATAGTATGAAGTATGATTTGTCATATAACTTTACTTCACTCACTACAGGGAGATGCATTAAACAGTACAATATACATACTAAATAAAGTTAAAACAAAAGCTACAAACAAAAACCTTTACGAGTTATTAAAGGATAAGAAACATGTCTTAAAGCATTTACGTGCTTAGGAATGTCCAGTTGAGGCAAGACTCTATAAGCCAAATAAAAAGAAACTCTATTTAAGAACCGTTAGTAGTTATTTTGTATAACTCTAAAAGATCACAAGGATTTAAATTCTACGATCCCAAAACAGGAACATTCAATGGCATTCGAAGTCACAATACATTAATATTCCAAAATCTCCAAATTACACAAGACAATTGAATAATCGTTGCTCAAAATGCAATTACAGCTTTGTTTTACATCATTACTCCAAAACAAAACAAAACATGCAAATTCGGATTCATGCCTTGATTCACTTTCACTTGATTTCCTTGCTCATCACCTGAATGGAGGAAAGAGTGTGAGGGTGAGCTTTACAGCTCATGGATAACATGCTTATAACAAAAAAATAAGCAAAACTATTTAAAAGTTCATTATCATAGAAAATCTTGTTGAAATTCATAAAACGCTTGTTTATCAAAATCTCATCATGTATTCACATTTACAAATCACAAAACATGTATGCATCAACTTGTTCACATGTCCAAAGCACATAACATATCAAAATGATTTGGGTAGATCCATATTCATGATGCACTACACATTCCCATATAATGGTCATGTGTAGCCGTAAACTTGAGGGAGTCCTTGAAGGAGCTCCGTGCCACTAGCGGGCAGGCGAGAGAAGCTTATTCTTGAGTCAACATGCACGTGACGGTTCTTAGATGGACTACCAAACCCACATAACATGTATTTCAAAACTTGTTGCCCAAAATGACACTTTTCAAAAAACTTGATTTCATATACTTGATATATTTCGAAAACCATTTCCGAAAACATAATTTCATAAACTTGCAATCTTTTCAAAAGAAATCATTTTCATAAATCATCACACAATTCACATATCAACATGTAGCAATTTCTTAATTCATTCAAGGTACAATTCGTACAACAATTATGATGCAATTTAAATCATTAAATTTCCTTCACTACAAGAAAAATAAAGTTTAGTGACAGAATTTACCGACATAATTTGTACATATTCCGTCGGTAAGCTTATTTAGAGACGAAATTTATTCACGAAAAAAGGCGTCGGAGATATGACCGTTACTAAATTTAACGACGAAAATTTTTTGTTGATAAATTTACTGACCGAATTACCGACGGTAAAAATTTTCGTCGGTAAATTTACCAACGGTAATTTTGTTCAGTCAGTAAATTCTTCTGTCAAAAAATTACCAACAGAATTTAAATTCCGTTGGTAATTAGCGATAGAATTTTTTCCGTCGGTAAAATCCAATATATTTACCAATGGAATTTTTTTCCGTCGGTAAATTTGCTGAAAATTATTTTTTAAAATTTACCTGCAAAATGTTTAGTTTCTCTGGAAGCCACCATGGAGAGAACTTCATTATTTCAAGTAAAAG
>JANZLD010000236.1:30162895-30184574 GCA_026413575.1 Erythroxylum carthagenense
CAATTTTGAATGCACTCACTGTTCACTCATCCAAATTACCGATATGCCCTCACATCGGTAACGGGATGTTACAATATCCTAATAGAAGTATACATACAAACATGAGGAAGGAGACATGTCCTTATTTCGCTTTGTGTTTAGTGTTAAAGATGTTACTTAATGCTTTGTATACTTACTATTTACCTGACTTGCATATTTTCACTTTTCTTATTAATATTACTGGTCTAACACTAATTGTCTTACATTTTGTATGACAATATATACTCTTTACAATTCAGTGAATTCTTTTACATTTGAAGAAATTTGGGAGACTAGCAACTATATTTTTCTATTAAGGCATTATTTGGACATAACAAAAATGTCCTAACTAAGCTACTACTTTTAATTCTAGTAAGAAGTGTGATTTATTAGTTTGGATTATTACTTACCTTTTTAGATAACAAGTACCTTAGAGTTATCTCTAAATTTTACATTATCTCAAAATGATTCATTTAAAGTAAAAAAAGTCAACTTATCTCCATACATATGACTACTAAAATGAGTGTTGAAATACTATATGTTATTAGTTTTTATATGACAAACCATCCAATATAGATTTTTCCCTTTATTTTATACACAATTCGATTTATCTACCTTCTCTTTTCTATTAGGTAGCTTAGTTTAACATTCGAGATGATAATCAATTGAATATGTGATATTTAGCAGTCTACCTTAGATTTGTCTAATGATTGATCTTGTCTTTTGTCTTTTCCTTAAAACTGATCATTATGAGCTTTGAAAAACTTATTGGCTCTATCTCTACTTCTAGAATTTAGGAAGGTAGAGGCTTTTAAAACTCACTCCTCTATATTTAGAATTATATTCATTGACAAACAAAGAGCTTTGGAGTTTATCAATCATAAGTGCATTTGTGCCATTAGTTTCTTTAATTAAGTAGAAAATATAATTAAACATTGATGTCAAAAATACAATACCTTATCATTGATTTCAATATTATCCATCTTCTTACCATGAAATTGCATGTTGGTTATTCCCATAATGCTTATGCAAATACAAGAGCAACTAGCCAACATCAAAAGATCCATTACTTATACCTAGGAGACTAATTATAAAAGTTAGGAATAAGAAGGTTAAAGAGAATTTGGATGAGTTAATTCAAGACATGTACGTTAATAAAGTTTTAAAGGATGCTTAGAGAATTATTTTGAGGGGCCTATTAAACCTATGAAAAGACCAACTATTGATTAGTTTGATTCAAGGTAAGGTTAAAAAATGGACATGAACATGTCCTTAGATATGGTAGTATTACAACCTATGTAACTCTTAAGAATAAAGAAAATGGTTTAACATATAATTGTAAGCTAGCTCGTGTAACTATTGAAAATTTAAGTTGTAATAACATAGCCTCCAACATGATTATGTCCCAAGATCTATTAGCCACTAAAGTTCTAATTTGTAGCCTAGTATTTGAGGAGTGTTTTTACACATTATGAAGGATTTGTTTTTACATCTTTGTTTATTAAGAGGCATAGATACTTTTTTTTCATTTTTCTTTAAAGAACTAAACAAACTCGAAAAAAAAAACTTCAACTTACTAAAGTCCAAGAAACCTAATGAACTAAGGATCAAAGAAAAAGATTAAATCACGGGTTAAACAAGAAATGAGGAATTCAAATAAGGTAAGGAAACACTAGTAAAAATATCAAACAGGGTTTATAACAATTTTTTAAATTAACCTTACCAACTTTTCTTTTCTTTTCCTTTTTTCCCTTTCCTATCCCTTTTTTTATTTTCTTTTCTTTTCATAAAAACATGATTGGATAAAATAATACAAATAATAGGGTTTAAAATGGTCGGATATGAAAGCCACAAATTGAGGAACTGGATCGAAAGAATTTCCTAACGTAATAAGTAGAGATGGACACACCTATAAACAATGATGATATAATTTTGATTTTTTGGTTAAAACTTTAGAGACAATAGAACTTTATACTTGATATGGTTAATTAAAACTTTATACTTGACTCTTTAGATGTTTTCAGATTCCTTTCTTTATTCAACTCTTGGAATGGAATACTTTACTTCCATATCCTTTAGCAACATCAATGGTAAAACTTATATGATATTCAAAGATTCAAAGGAATAAGGCAACAAGATTCCATATCTCCCTATTTATTCACCATTTGTAGAGAGGTGCTGACTATGCTTTAAAAACACGACATTAAAAGGAACTTTTTTTTTAGATAGACTTTTTGTATCCTAAGGTTTAGCAAAATAAAAGTGAAAATTTTGGAACCTTCATCAGAATTAGAATTACATGTTTGTGTATGACCATTTGCTTATATAACATAGAACTAACTCATAAAATAATACACCACTTATTTGTATAACATAGCAGTGAAATAGTATAGTTAACAAATACTGTAATAAAGTGTACAAGGACCCAAAACTTTTATTGTGATTTGAAATCTTATAGAATGATGAATACTTTAATGAGAAAAAGGTTTCACAAGTACAATAAACTTAACAGATATACTTGGTGTTTATTCAAAATTGTTCTTATCTACTATGTTTAGTTTAAAATTGTTATTATCTTCTTCATTTGATAATCCTTTTACATGTTCATCACTTCTATGTTTTTGTCCCTATTTTCAAATCTTTTCTTTTAATACCTGCCATATTTTTAAGAATTATATATATAAATACGTGATAATATAGATCATACTGAGTAAAAGTTAAAAAAGGAATAAGAGTAATTAATTAATTTAATTTAATTTCGATAAATAAACTATATGTTTGTTAATTAAATTAATAATTTTGTTATAATTATTAAGGATATAAATCAAAATTAAGTAATTTATTGAAAGAAGTATAATCATTCAATTTTCTGTTTATATACTATTATAAATAAATTAAATAATTCACATAAATTAGTATTTTTGATCTGTTAATAATTCCAATTCTTAATCTTGTTGTTCTATTCAACCAACAACAATCCTCCCCAATAAGAGAGTTTCGTCGAGATTTGTCCAGGCCTAATAATAGGCAACTTTATCCTTACTTGATGGAGAGATTCTTTCCTAATTGTGTCATTTAACGAGTTAGCTATTGATATTTAACTTAAGAAGTCCTATCTCACTATAAATTATTGAATAGTTGAATTGATTTTTATTAGCGAAGGGATATGTTTTTGACTTCAGGGCCTAAACGCCCTGCTCTAATTCAATTTCTTGAATAATTATTTATAATTAATGCACAGATTTACGACTAGCAAATGTTCAAAACATGCTAAAGACCACTGCATTTAATGAACATTCCTAGCCAGTTTGGATTCTCTCTTTACGCCACATATTAATGTCTTGACCTTACTTGTTATAATATCAAACAAATAAGGAAAGTTTTAAACTACTGAAATTATTAAAATAAAATAAATTAAAAGAAAACAAACTTAATAAAGTATTGGATTGCAATGCTTTAATATTGTTAGGCACTAGACGGATCACGAAACAACAAACTAAAGGTGTATGGCTTTTTACCATTACTTGTTTCTGGCAGCATATGATATGTATGCATCATTAATTGCAAAAGATATTGACAACGAAGTTGATGATTTTATAGTGAAAGATGGTGATAGCTACGAGTGTTGCGTGTTCTCGTTCAATGTGAACGTGGCATGCAAGACAATAATATTTCCCCCTTTTACCCAACTGTTCCACTTATTTTATGCGTGACAAAAGCTGCTAAAAGTCAACATAGGAAGATAATAAGTTATCCTACTATCCAAGTTAGATTTAACTGCACATTTGACAATCAAGAAAATGCGTCAGAACTGATAAAAAAAATACCGTAAAAGAACTGAAAAATGAAAAGGCAAAGAAGACGTGGCTCCATAATTATGATCATTATTAACGTCACCACGTTACTCCGAAATTTACGGATTTAACGAAGCCATGCTTACTTTTATGGACCTACATAGCCATTTGAAAGGTTTGTGATCTTTTCTCGAGGAAACTTGTGCTCTTTTAGTTGCTTAGCCACGAGAGGTATAGAAATGTAAAATATCCATATTTTTATGATACGAAAAGATATCATTATGGAAATGTAAATCTTAATTTTAGATTTAATTCTTATAATTTGAATATTTCAATAAAAATAATCGTTGGATTCAATTTATAGTTTGATAAATTCTTTGTGCTCTTTATGTTTTCAGAAAAGAAGATCAGGAATCCAATAAATAGTCTCTAATTATTGTTTTGTTCAATAAATGACATTTGTCAGTTAATTAATTTAATAGTGACATTTTCAACATGACAAAAAGTAACCGAATTTTATTTTGATCAACTAGAATTAATTAAAAATAATAATAAAATAAAAATACAATGATAGAAACTATTCTTATCAAATTTTAAAATAATTGATTAATAATTTTTTATAAAACTATAAAGGCACATTTTTTAAAGTAAGACACCTTATAGAATCTTCCACGTTGATTAAAAAAAAATCACTGTATGACTTGTATTTGATGTGTAATTATACTTGGTTTGATTTTAATCTCAAATGCGGGCATGCTTGAGAGGAGTTCTCTTAGAATTTGTACTTGACTTCTATCAACGAAATAAGTAGGTTTTGGAAAAATTAAAGAGTAGAGTTCTAATGAGATATGTTGAAATAAAATTTGAAATGAATAAAGTAATTGATTGTTGCAAAAGGAAATCACTAGCTACATAGCACAAGAGAATTTGATATAATAAAGCTGCATTGGCAAAGTAAATAGAGCTAAAAACATTACAAATGTGTTTGGAAAAACTTTATTGATCTCTCTAGGAAGTGTTTTGGTTGTATTGTATTAGTATGGAGATTATGTTTTGTAGTATTTTGAATATGTTGATTTTTGAGTGTCTTCTCCCCTGTCATAGTGCTAGAGAATTTATACTCTTCTCAACCTCAAGTAGGTTTTTGCTATAACTACTCACTTTTTTACATTTTAGCTAACTACCCATCATTATTGCCTTAACTTCTATGTTTTGGAATTTTGTCTCCTATAACTGCTTTACTTCCGTCCCACTTGACCATATTCTTGTTAACTATCTTTCATTATTTTCTTAACTTTCACATTCAGCTATAAGTTCTAGTCCATTCCCTTATATTTTAGCTAATTGTCCTTTTGTATTATTTTTAAAAGAACATATGTCAATTATTTATCAACAGTTTGGAATTCCTAAATCCTAAACTTCTCAACTGATTTTCATTTGCTTGAATTCTCTAGTCAAATGACTTTCATGACTTTCAACAATTGCCTCCAACATATGTTTGGTTGAGCAAACTAAGCATATGATATAAAATTCTCTTGATTTCCTAATTGGACTTTGAATTCCATTCTAAAAACTTGTAGGATTCTAGGTTGAATTCATGAGTTAAGCTACGTAACTTCATCTATAAGGGTTTTTTTTAATCTTAAAAACTCTTTTACAGTTAAAAAAATGACAAATATAAAGATTACACTAAGATCTTTCAAATTTGAAATCCTTATTTCCATATTTATTATAGAAGATAGTAAATCTCTTTGAATTACCACCTTTTACTATTCTCATATGATTTGACCATTTTTACATTGTAAACACTCCTTGTTACTTCTTTCACCTTTCAACTTAGCTTCAAATAGTTTTATTCTATTTTCTGACTTCCACACTCTTCTGTTATGACTTTTATGAGTATGGCTTCTTCCCACCACACTTCTTCCTCTTTTTATAAGAATTAGGTACAAAATTCTTGTGCTTTAATGTTCCTTTTGGCCTATTAATTCTACCCTTTGAACTTCTGTTTTTAGCACTTTTAAAGGCTATCCTCACTTCAACCTCAACTGCAGTCTCTGTTTTAAAACCCGGACCGGACCGGCCGGTCCGACCGAAGAACGATCGGCTCTCTGGTCCGGGTGACTCTTTAAAATCAGTCTTTAATTGAATCGGTGAGAACCGGTCAATTGACCGGTTAAATCGGAACTGGTCGAACCAGTTCAACCACTGGTTCAAAAATAAAACTTACCTTTTTAAAAGTAAAACCCTTCGGCCTTCTCTGTTCTCTCTATCGTTGTTCTTCTTTGTTAAGGTTAAGGGTTCAACAAGATTCACCGTACTGGGAAATCTCGCAAGGTGCAAACTTTGGACTTGGATTTCGTTTCCTGATTAGAAGGGTGCCTTTATTTTCCAGAAGTAAGTCTTGTAGTTCTTGTTTACTGTCATTTTTTCCTAAAAGTTTGAAGCTTTTGATATGAATAACTGATCTTTATTGCTATATGCCCTGTGAAATCTCTGTTGTTGTTGTTTTCTTCTTCTGCTTTACTTCTTTAGCTCTTTCATTTTGACTGTCTTTTGTCTGTTGCGTTGTTGGTCTGCTTCCTATTGGAGTGGCCTTCTTTGTTTCCCACTGCTCTGCCGTTTTTCCCACTATATACTGTCCTGCCATTTTTCCCACTGCACAGCTCCTCTATCATTTCAAACTAAAAAATGGAAACGGTTTGAGCTAAGCTCATAAAACAAAAGGTTTATCTCCACATGGATCTTTCTTTCTTTGTCTAATGGATCGATCTTGACTTATGACAAGAGCATATGACAGGTTATAAATTCCATCTCATATTTGTGAATATCTATGAACTGTGATCATCATTCCAAGCACACAATCAACATGACTTATGTTTACATGCTTTGGCTAGTTATGTGTAATCCTTTCAGGATTGTTTCTTCGTGACACAACCATGTTACAACTGTACTCGTGATTGGGGGCTTAATCTTATTTCTCAAGACTTCAATGAAACTGTATTCTAGTTTTAACCTCTTTCCGAGCACATGGAATTGGTTTTCTGTTTCTTATCTAATAATCTCTCTAAGTTGTTGGAGACTTGTTCTCGACATGAAAAAAACTCATTTTTCTATCATGGTTGAAACTAGAAGTTTTCATTATGTTATGTTCTACGTTAAACACTATTTACTATTATGTTCTGCCTCTTTATTGTTGGAAACGTGGCCTGCTTTATTAAATAAGGTAATCCTTGGTAGTCAAAAAGATTATACACTTGTCCCTATCTTGACCGTATGCTACAATAATGAAAAGATTCTTGTTTTAGTCCATCAACCAAAGATTATTCCTAAAGCTTTATTAGCATAGATGGTGTTGGCCTACAAAGATTTCATATAGACTTTGACAGCACCTCTATCGCTTTTGAAATTCCACCCTTGCGATGTTTTGAGACTAGCACTGTCATCTCAGGTGCAATTATTCATGCTACTTAGTACAACTCATGCATTGCAATAATCTTATATTCCTTCTTTTTTTTTTAACTTTCTTGAATTATGGTATAAGAACAAATTGCCTGCAAGTTTTCAATTTAAAAGAAATAGATAATTACATGGAAAACTCTTTAAACTAGCTGAACATCATCAATGAACAATCACTAAACGAAAACAAGAAGTTGAGATGAAGATGTTGCACGTATTATGGAATGTTGGTCTTTTCTAAGCAATTGAAAGCTTTCAACAAATTGCACTATACGTATATATATCCATAGTAAACTTCTTAAAAGGATTAGTATTATTGATGGTAATTTCATTTGGACTCGATCATGTGGTTATTATTTAGGATAATTGTTGATTTTGTTGTCTTATTTTAATAGATGTGTTAGACTCAGATTTGGTTATGATATTAAATATTTAGACACTTTTTGGTGGATTTTTTGATTTTGCATTGGTTGATGCAATTATTTTGACATCTAGTGATGATATTTTAGTTATTATTTGAGAACAATTATATGATTGATGGTTGAAAATTTTATTTATATTATTTGGTATATTTTTCTATTTTTAATATTATTAATATTATATATAATTAAATATAATTATTGCGTAAATATGATGTCACACCGATTTGACCGGTGTTCGAATTAGTCAAACCGATCGAACCAGTGATCAATAAGGCCTCCGGTACGATGTCCGGTACGGGTTTTAAAACCTTGATAAAAAGAGTAAGTTTGGTGATTAAAAATCTAACTGCTTATCCAACGTGCGTGCTCAGTGGAGCGGCATGTTTTCCGAGGATCCGAGGGCTCAGCGAGCCCACAGAGCGGATGGTCCTTACCACGGGCGGGCTGGGTCAAACTTAACACAGACGGTGCTCTTAAACCTAGTCCCCCCTTGCTACTGCCGGCGGTTTGATCAGAGATTACTAGGGGCAGTGGCGAGGTGGTTTCCTTCATCGGTTTCACCACTGTTCCCCTCTTGAGGCAGAACTTGGGGGAGTCCTTTCGAGCCTGCAACTGGCTTGGGACCTCGGTTATCGCTATCTTATCCTCGAAGTCGACTCTCTCGAGGTGATCAACATTCTCTCTACTTCTCGTTTCCCCGGTACTGATCAATCTGTTTTGCTGACATGGATCCGGAGCCTACTACGGCGACCTTGGGAGGTGCAGATCCAGCATGTCTATCGTGATGGTAACCAGAGTGCTGATAGTTTAGCTGCCAATGCAGCATTTGCGAGTCCTGGCTTTCATTTCCTTTCGGAGCCCCCGGCTTTCATCTGGGCCCATATGCAGCGTGATTATCACGCCTCTTTGTCTCAACCGACCCTGTCTTAGTTAGGTGGGTCGTTTTTGCTTTATTTCATTTCCTTTGTATGGAAAAAAAAAGTCTAACTGCTTTTGAGTATAAGAAGCTACCAAAAGCTTATAAGATAGGAGGGGTGGCTCTCACTTCTCCTCCCAGCTGTTAGTGATTTGTTGGTATGTGCTTTGCTTCAATTTTGACCTTCCTACGGCCATGAATTCATATACTTTTCCCGCAACTCATATCCAAATACCTATAAATATTCAATGCTTAAAAAGAGATTTTGGATGGGGTTTGACGTGCACTACTGAAGAGAGTTCTGGACCCTTTTGTCTGATGATACACTATCAATTAGCTTTCGTGAGAGAAGCTTTAATCTTTCCATAATTTGTTTATCGATCGGTTTCAAATTGAACTTGGTGGAGAAAAGCTAGACCCTTTTCTTGAGGTTCACTAAAGGAACAAGCGAGGCAATTTTCTTGCACTCCATTACGTTCAAGGAGATTTATATGAACAACATTGATGGTTTCTTTTAGCATTCATGAGGAAGGACAGAAAACAAAAGAAGAAGAAGAAGAAGAAGAAGAACAGGTTGTTTCCGAATCATGGTTCCTTTATTGTTGGAGGTGGGGTGGTACGGGAATTAATTGAAAAGGCAACTTGAGTAGTGGAGAGAAGCAACTAGAATACAACGTCACCTTTTCAGAGATTGTATAATTGTCTAACTCTCATTTCAAGACTCAGTGAAAGAGAAATGAGGATGATAAAAACGAAGAGTAAAATGTCATGACAGTAACTTTAACTATTTTTATTGATGCTTTAATTTTAAGTAAAAATGTTTCTGTATGGGATTTATGATAATGCTCATTACTAAATAATTCATCTTTCTTTAAAAAAAATTATCATGGTCAATTATTAATAGATATCTAAATTCTAAGAGAAAAATAAGAAATAATAAATTTTTTTAAAAAAGTTTCCGTGACCTTATGATCATTTACAACCCTCCAAGTAAAAATGGACCTAATTAACTGTAATTCTTAAATCTAAATTTTATCCCAAAAGGAAGGTGAAAAAGTTTGAGATTCTCAATTTCATTAATTTTATCTGGAAAGGATGCATCATCTAGATCAGAAAAAGTAGAGATTACAACATGTTTGAATGTAAAGCAAGCTTTTTACTTTTATTATGACAAATATTCTTAGTTGGTTGAAGGAAGCAGAATTCTCTTAGTAGCAGCTACCTCATAGCTTTTTACTGTTTCTCTTTGATGATATTTTGGAAAGCTGAAAGTCAGCAGCGATCTCACGCTAGCCGACAACTGTTCCCCACTTTGTGTTGAATAATGAAATTATTTCTTGTCTTCTAAAAATTTTAATTAATGATTAAGATATGAATTTAATAAAATAATAATTAAAATTAATTCTTTACCAATGATCTCCTGATGCAGGTGTTTCTGTATCCTGACAGGTGGAACATTTCTAAAAAAGGTAAAGAGTAGAGCTTCATGATTTACTCTGTTTCACACACATGCTTCATGATTTACTCATATATTATCCGTCAGACTTTAAATTGTGATAAATGAGGCTTTAAAGTAAACTTGAAATCCTTATTTATTGTACCAAATAAAACAATTATTTTCTGTAACAAATCAATTTTTATAGAAACAATTATGGCGGCTCTCGTATTCTCAGCTCCACAATTATTATCGAGGTGCATCTTTAATAAAAATATATCTATAATTTTATTAATTTTTTTAATAAATATATATTTTTTTAAAACAATTTTTATTATGATACAAATGGAGTAATATTTTATTCTATTTTATAAAAAGATCTGAACTCGTAAAAAAGGCCGGGTAATTGATTGCTCAGTAGAAACGCGTGCGAGGGAAAGAGAAAGGAGTTTGAAAACTGAAAAGGCAGTGGTGGGTAAAGTCGTTAGGACTGGGACTGTAGAGGGTCAGTAAGTCAGAGCAGAAAAGTGACTCTCGATAAACGCGTTGAGTTGAGTTGAAGTCATACTATCATCATCATACACTTTTTTTTTTTTTCAGAAACGTTAAAAAATAAAAAGTTGATGGAATCCATCTACTTTTCATCATGTTACGTGCTTTTTCAGTTTACGTTGTACCTCAAAAGTTCAAAACTAACACAACCCGGCCCGGAACTCCTACTAATTAGTATGAAAATAATCTGAGAGGTTTTTTAATCCCATTCTAATTTGCTAGAGCTTGTCATTAGGTCAAAATTAGTTATAAATAGTCGTCCAAGTATGAAGAATTAGTTTAGTTGGTCCATCATAACGTATTAACTAATAAAAAATCAACAACATATATAATAACTTGCCAATGTATCCCTCCACTGGGTGCCTAAGATTTGAGTTTTATGTGTAGAGACTTCATTTCCTTGTGTCTTAATGAAACTCAAATTTCATGCATGGAATTATATGATTCTTTTCATTAATTATAATTTTTTTCAATAAATTACTCTCTCCTATTCAAAATAAGTGTCGTTTTAGAAAGATGCACACTCATTAAGAAAGCTAGTGAAATATTTGATATACCCTTATTAATTGCATGTTGAATTGTCTTGAAAATGTAATCCGTATAATTAGGACGTGAGAGAAGTTAAAGGGTAATTTTGGAAATAAAATTATAAATATGTATGAAAAATCGTGAACGACACTTATTTTGAATAATTAAAATCTCTCTAAAACGACATTTATTTTGAATAGGAGGAAGTATTAAAAAAAAGCAAATGAAAACCTGTGCATCGCTTTTAGCCAACTTGAGGACGGTCCGTGACGCGCCCATAACCCAATTCAATACTAAATGATTATTATTAGTGGCAAGAGGAATTGATAATCGTTATTAATTTTATATCTATTAATATAAAAACAATCTACTGTTTTTCTTCTAACAGATCAGAGTAGTTAACATGAATTGAAGATTGGTGGGGATTTGAGGCGACCTCAAAAGCAATCAAATGAAAATAAATGGTTGTCAAAATCTTTAAGGCATAAGAGAATCATCTAACCAAATTTGCTTCTAATTAAACACTATTACAGGGCCTCTCTGTCTTAGAGCAAAGTTTCCTTCTCTTCATGCTATTAAGTGATACATCGTCCCCCAACCAGTGTAGGCGGTAGGCCTAATAAATACAATTTAATTCCACCATTCATCAAGCAAATACAATTTAATTCCACCAATCATCAAACGTCACACCATTTTCTTGTAGTCATTTAACAAGTTTTGGTTCGTCGATTACTATCCTGTCATGCCTAAATTTAGAAACTTCTTCGAACAAGTGAAGCCTGCGTGCTTGAGTCTCACCTTTTCTTCTTTTTTTTTCCCTTCCCATGTCAATTTTGTTCATCACCAAATTTTCTTCAATATAATCAAATAATTAAGACAAACCCCTTGTGCTATTAATATTAGTAGCCAAATTTTAAAATATTATAGTTTGCATATTACAATTCTATTGTCATTAATAACAAATATTATAACATAAGGTTGATCACAAAATGATATTTTTATAAAATTTTAAGTGTCATCTTTAATTTGTTAAAGTAACCTACAAAGATTTAAGGAGTATTTAATAATAAAATGTAAAATCTAACAACTGAAGAAAGCAAAAAAGGTGAAGGTGTCCAATGTTTCCCAACAGGAAATGGCTAGTTTCGAGAGAAGCAACTGAAGTCTTACAGTGGTTACCTGACCTCTACTGATTAGAATCGGAGAATATTTTGACAATGATTCCGAATAGCTTTTCTTGTGTTGATGTTGGAATTCGGAAATAGTGGCATTTCGTTCTGATAGTCTAAGCATTCACAATCTGCTTTTACCCTGAAGGAAAATTTTCAATCAAGCATCTCATCATCGTGGTACTCAACAGAAAATGAACTGAATCGGCTTGATTAGAATAATCCCCAGAGTAGTAAAAGCAAGTGCAATTGGGATGTGTATATTTTATTATTATTACAATTTACAAGGCCAGGAGACAGGGGCGACGCGTGGCCTTAGAGATTGCGTTGTGTGTGAATGGTAAAAAAAAACTTAATTTCCACGCGCGTTTCTCGCAATCTCACTTACGTGGGGTTGTTGAGATTCGGTTATTCCGGAGCGTGTCACAGCGAGTTTCAAAGTGGGGTTGAGCCAGGTTTTCCCTTTTTTAATTTGTTTGGGAAGTTCATCTTAAGATGCTGCGCGGCCACAGACGAAGAAAAGCTGAAAACCATTCCAATAATCCAAATCTTATGAAAAGATGGCAACTTTCACACCATTTTATCTGTCTCATCTCACGATGAAATATGAATAGAGACAAGAGAGGATTTTTAAAGCAAAGTGTACTGTAGAGCAAGAATAAAGTACAATAATGAATTAAAATACACAAAAAGCACATCAGATTCCAGAAATCCTTGCAAAGTTGATAGTACTTTTTGTTAGTTTTTACTCCAGAAATTCTTTCTCCTAACCCTTTTCTTCTTTGGTCATCAGGACCCGATTTTTACCTCACCTTTTGTTTGTTTTCTTTGTACTAGATGGTAGAAAACATTGAGACCGACTCAGGTTTCAACTATTCCTTTTCTTTTGTGACAAAGCTTTAATGGTTTGGCATTTTTAACCATTTTGGTTGTTGGGTTATTTTGGTTATTGAATGAGAGAGAGAGAGGAAAAAAGGCGGAGAAAAGAACGGGATAGTTCTTACGAAGGAGGGGATCTGATATTTCCCTTTCGCGTTGAATTCTTGTATAGTATTCAGCTTTCTTGTGTGTGACACATGTGCACTCTGTCCAAAGGAGAGCTTGGAGATAAGCAAAGGAAGACGGAGAGAAAGAAAAGAGTTTGACATAAAATAGATAGATAAATCTCGATACAGAGAAGGAGAAAGGTTTGAGAGACTTAAAAAGCTAAATTCTGCTAGTTCCCTTGATGCTTTGTTTTGCCTCCTGATTGATTTCATTCCGGTACTCACGCACTCTTGACCGAGTTTCTCTCTTCTGAGCCCCACTCCCCTGATGAATTGCCAATTTGTCCACCTTTACCACCAAACCATAACCAACCCAATCCGTTGAAACCTTTTATTCTCTTAAAAGCAAACGACTAAAGATCGCAACTTTATCGTTGGAAATGAGAGCAGGTCTCAGCACGATCCAGCAGACCTTAACCCCAGAAGCCTCAAACGTACTGAACCAATCAATCGCTGAAGCAAGTCGGCGTAATCACGGCCAGACGACACCACTCCATGTGGCAGCGACGCTGTTGGCCTCGCCGTCGGGATTTCTCCGGCAAGCTTGCATCAAATCTCACCCCAATTCCTCACACCCTCTTCAGTGCAGAGCTCTCGAGCTCTGCTTCAGCGTCGCTCTTGAACGACTCCCAACTGCACAGATTCCAGATAACGACCCACCAATCTCTAATGCATTAATGGCGGCTTTGAAGCGAGCTCAGGCTCATCAACGCCGAGGATGCCCTGAACAGCAACAACAGCCTCTATTAGCAGTTAAAGTAGAGCTTGAGCAGGTTATTGTATCGATACTTGATGACCCGGGAGTGAGTAGAGTTATGAGAGAAGCTAGTTTCTCGAGTCCTGCTGTTAAAGCCACAATTGAGCGATCTCTGAATTCTTCTTCGAATTCCGGTTCTTCTACAACTAATCAAAGCACAATTGGATTGGGATTTCGCACACCTGTAACTGTTTCCGTGCCTGCACCAACAGCAAATCGGAACTTGTATTTGAACCCGAGATTGCAACAAGCGAGTGCAGCACAATCTGGTGGGCAGCAGAGGAATGATGAGGTGAAGCGTGTTTTTGATATACTGTTGAGGACCAAGAAGAGAAATCCTGTTTTGGTTGGGGAATCAGAGCCAGAGATGGTCGTTAAGGAGGTTTTGAAGAGCATTGAGGGTAAAGAAACAGTTGAGGGCGTACTAAAGAACGTTCAAGCGGTTCATTTGGAAAAAGAGTTTGTAGATAAACCCCAAATGCCCTCCAAGATTGTGGAATTGGGGAGTTTGATTGAGGATCGGATGGGAAATATGGATTGTGGAGGTGTGATTCTTGATTTGGGTGATTTGAAATGGCTTGTTGAACAGCCAGTGAATTTTCCAGGTGGTGTTGCTGGTGGGATTCAACGGCAGAGACAACAGCTTAGGTCGGATGTGAGCCGGACTGCTGTGGCGGAGATGGGGAAGCTTTTGACGAGGTTTGGAGAAGCTCATGGTGGTGGAAAGGTTTGGCTGATAGCAAATGCTACATGTGAGACGTATTTGAGGTGCCAAGTTTACCATCCTTCTATGGAAAAGGATTGGGATTTGCAGGTTGTGCCCATTGCTGCTAGAGCACCTCTCCCAGGGATTTTTCCAAGGTGTGTTATTCTTTTTTAATTATTGGTTTATGCATTTCGTTCTGAACTATTAAACTAAACTTTGTCTTTTATATGTGAAGATGTTATTTGGAAAAGTTAAACATATTCCCAATCTATCTTCCAGAGCTCTGGAACTTGAAAATTTTGATGCTTTAGGACCATTCTGATGTCTTAAATGCACAGCTACCTAGGAATCAAAAGCTCTCGGTCTCACTTGATTTTTAACCGAGTGTATGATAGATATTACAGTTCTGTTGGAGGTCTGCTTTATGTCTGTAGTTTTGGAATTTGGCATGATTCCTTTGCCTTGCATTTGCTGCTACCCAGGCTCGGCACAAACGGGATTCTTAGCAGTTCTGTTGAGTCTTTGTCGCCGGTGATTACAACTGTAGCTAGGCGTCATTCCGAGAACTTGGATCCTGCTTTAGGACTTAGTTCTTGCCCTCAATGCATGCAGAATTATGAGCAAGAGCTATCAAAAATTGTACCTAAGGACTTAGAGAAAACTTCTGAATCAAAAACAGTAACAGCTCTGCCACTCTGGTTGAAAAATGCCAAGTTTCAAGAGGGTGATGTTAAGACCCAATATCAGACTCTGGTAAGCAAGAATACAACTTTATATTTCCATGATAAACAATCTTTTCAACTTCTCATTCTCTGAAATAAGTGTTGTATGTTTTCATTCAGGAGCTGATTCGTGATGTGAATTTGTGGCAGAATAAGAATCAAGACATGATTTTGAAGCACAAGAGCTTAGAATTACAAAAAAAATGGCAAGAAACATGCTTGCGCATTCATCCTGGTCATCATCACCCTACTGTTGGCTCGGAGAGAACTGGCCAACCAGTTCTTACAATGACAAGCATGTGCAATCTAACCTGTGTCCCCCAACAACATTTCCAGGCCAATTTAAGTTTAAATAGAAACCTTGTTGGGTCTTTGCAATTAAACCCGAATCTGCTGTCCAGCCACCCACCTGGACGGGCTTCTACTCCACCTGGAAGCCCCGTCAGGACAGATCTTGTTCTTGGGCGGCCTAGGGTGACTGGTGCCACTCCAGAGAAAATCCACGGGGAGCGCACTAAAGACTTTTTGGGTTGCGTTAACTCCGAACCACAAAATAATTTGAACGAATTACAGAGTGACAAACTAGTAAGCTCAGTAAATGTTGACTCGTACAAGAAGCTACTGAAAGGTCTTATGGATAAGGTATGGTGGCAGGGAGAAGCAGCATCTACTTTGGCTGCAACTGTGACACAATGCAAATTGGGAAATGGAAAACGGCGGGGTGCTGGATCAAGGGGTGACATTTGGCTACTGTTCACTGGTCCAGACAGGTTTGGTAAGAAGAAGATGGCATCGACTCTTTCAGAACTAGTATGTGGTGCCAATCCAATAGTGATTTCTCTTGGATCAAGGCGGGAGGATGGAGAATCTGATGTAAACTTTCGTGGTAAAACAGTACTGGATCGCATAGCAGAGACTGTTAGGAGGAATCCTTCCTCGGTGATCATGATAGAGGACATCAATGAAGTGGATGTACTTCTTCGAGGAAATATAAAGCGGGCAATGGAAAGAGGTCGACTTGCAGATTCCCATGGCCGTGAAATCAGTCTTGGGAATGTTGTTTTTATTCTAACTGCAAATTGGTTGCCAGATAATCTCAAATTCTTATCAAATGGTGCATCACTCGATGAAAAGAAGCTTGCTAGTTTGGTAAGTGGCGGTTGGCAACTAAGTCTTTCCGTTTCTGAGAAAACAGGAAAACGCCGAGCCAATTGGTTGCATGAAGAGAAGTCTGCAAAGCCAAGGAAGGAAGCAGGGTCAGGGCTGTCATTTGATCTAAACGAAGCCGCGGATGTTGAAGAAGATAAAGCGGACGGTTCTCGGAATTCAAGTGATCTTACATTTGATCACGAAGATGAGCATGTTCTTAATAACAGACTCCTCACTCCAGCAATTTCAACGGCGTCTCGTGAGCTGCTCAATTTTGTAGATGACGAAATTATCTTCAAACCATTGGATTTTGGGCTTTTTAAAAGTGATATCACGAAATGTATCACCAAACGGTTCTCCACCATCATCAGTGAAGGGATTCCAATCGAAATACAAGAAGAGGCGATGCAGAATATTATAGGTGGCTTATGGTCAGGCCCAACAGGTTTAGAAGAATGGACAGAGAAGGAACTGGTACCAGGCTTTCAGCAGCTCAAATTACGGTTACCCATATCCCACCGGGAGTCCATGGTTGTTCGACTTGGCCTAGACAGTAATTCGAATAGCCAAAGCGATGGAGATTCACTGTCAAGTAGCATCAAAGTAGTGGTTAATGGGTTGTAAGTATTTCTAATGGAAAATTCTGCAGGAAATGATCTTTGGAGGTTCACTTGGTGATTTGGATGGAGATGTAAATGATACCAGATCACCTTTCCTATTATTTTATTCTTATTCTATTATATAAAAATTTATCCATTTATTTAGAACAGCTGAGATGAGATGAAACCAGAGAAATAAGGTTGTGGAACAGAAGATTTGTTCTAAATGTAAATATGTTAAAGACTACTTTTGAACAGGAAAGTAAGAGAAGCGGCGTAGTCGATTAGCGAACTTTTTTTTTTTTTTTTTTTGAGGCGTCCCGGTAGCCTTTTCTTCCTTGTTTAATATTTTTTAGATTTGCTATTAAAATAATAATTTAATCATTTAATAAAAGATGGAATTCTCTTAAAATATTTTATGGGTAACGGTAAAGTTTCGCTGCGAGTAGGAAACAAGATCTTTTGTTCAGTATTACCTTATCTTATTCTGTTTTATAAAATTTTAGCTGTTTATTTTATAGGACTCACGCGGAATCTATGCGAGATTTATATGAGACCCACATAAATAAATGGTTGAGATTTATCGAACACAATAAGATATTATAATCTTAAAGAGAAGATCTTAATTATGCGAGTAGATGCTAGCGAGCATGTGACATGACTGACAAACGGATAAAAGTTTACGCGTGTGACTGTGAGGTTATGAACACTTGGACGTAAAATGTATGAAGTTCTGCAACAAGGGAATGGAAAGAGTCGGGATTCTCAAGCTGGGTTGGTAGACACCAAAAGATATGACTTTTAGGTGATGGTCTCGTATTGTCCTTTTCTCTTTTGTCACCTAATTTTCAGATATTACAGCCTCGTTCTTATTGTTTTCCAAGTGCATACGGAATATACATGTACGTCTTTGAATCACATACACGTTTGGATGGTTCTTCACTCTCATTCAGAAAGCTATCAGGACAGGAGTTCCATGAAATTCCAACTACGCATAATTAATGCATGTGTGCATGTAACGTAATAACCTGAACTGTCTCCTAACTCCTGCAAAATGGTTCTCAAGAGTCTAACATCAGGAAAGTGACGATTGATAGAAAAGCCGAAAGAAGCTTGATTACCGGTGACCTCGATCAAATCATTGAAGGTTACATTTGTCAATAATGCTAGATTCAGGCCCTTCTCTCTTATCAAGACTTTTTTCATTTTTCTATTCTATATTTATAATAACTTTGTAGACTTATTTCAAGTTGGATTAACTATAACTGGTTTATTGAACTGATCCTTGTTGGAACGCTAGCTTTTATACCTTTGTTTATGGCTTTTTGTAGTTGCCTTCTCTAGCACTGCTCTCTTTCTTAACCTATACTTCTTTAGCAATACTAGTAATTACTAGCCAAGAAGCAAAAAGAAGTTTAATACCCTATGAGATTAAGAAAGGTCAAAAACATTCACATAAAGAAGTAACGACAGAGAGACTAATTACGCTGTACATCTCATAGAAATTTGATATATCACACATTGTTTTATGAACGGATTTATCTATTAAGCTAAGGATGGACTCGGAATATTTAATTCATAATATTCGCTTGTCAATTAATGAAATGGTGATAATATAACCTTGCTCTATCAAAACTTGGCTTTTGACCCGCTAAATTTGAAAGAAAATGGTATTCTCCACCTCAATTAACTACAAGAAAGAAGAGAAAATTAAAGCTTTTTTTTAGTTTATTGGTAGTCTGATGATTTTTTTTAAAAATGTTAATTAGGTGGACTCCTTGATTTGCAATTTGATAGTATAATAGGTGAGCCAGGAAAATGTCATTTTCTACATAATCCATAGTGGAAGTGCAAATATTCGCCTATGAATGAAAAGAAAAGAAAAGAGCAGAAGTTGGATTAACTCGTGAGCAATATCGTACGTAATGTCACTAGGCGCAAAATATTAAGAAGTATTCACACGTAAGAACGTAAGGAGAAATAGATTGGAGTGGTTGAGTTGTGATTCCGGTCTGAAAATTGAGGATGGAAATGACTTGTAAAAGAGGACAAAAGAGCACAAAGGGGTTTAGGGAGGACAAAAGACACAATTATGTGGTACATGGTCATCATCTTTGAATGAAATATATCTGGACAGCTGTGCCCAAAGTCTACAATGTATTGCAGGAGAGTTGTTTAATCATGCTCAACGATTTTGTGATGATCATTTCTATATGTTCTTGGATTCCAGCTAAAAAATCGTCAATTAAGATATACTATGATGAGTCATGATAATTGCAAGTGAATATCAACATTTCTAGTCAGTCTGTTTCTGTAATATTTTTAAATCATAAATTGTTCTGCGAGTTTGCGTAAAGACCTCATTTGCAGATTGCCTGAGATGGAGTGAATGAATACTTAAGCCAAAGGTCAACAGACAACAGTGGTTTCTTTCGCTGGATATGGCATATCCATAGTTTGAGGAAAGCTATGGAACTTTACAATTGCATCTTTGGTATAATTATTTCCCATCAATGTACAAAGTTGTAATGTATTTTAGAGTCCATCAAACTAAAATTGTTTAGAATCCCGGAATTCAGTTGGAGTGAGTGATCATATACCATTGATTCATATTGGACTTAAATTAACAAATGAATTTAAAATTTACATCTTACTTTTAATGATAGTCATTCGAAATTTTAGTGCCCATAGTATGTATAGTATCATTTTATAGCTCGAAAGGTCTTGAATAAGTACACACAAATAAAACGGACTTCTTACATATTAGTGATTAAAATGACGTTATCACCGATTTTGCAATTGGAACAGACAAGTGTTAGAAATTAGTGATCGAATTACAAGCGCTGTAAGAAAATAATATTTTAACATTTTATGTTCGAATTTTAATAATTGAATATTTTGAATAATAAAAAGATGAATAGTAAACTAAGAAAATTTGCTTGATATGTTTTTCCAATTTAAATCCTTTGAAAGCTTTTCAACGTATCAACCATGAGTTATTCACTTGTTTAGTCTCTAATGGTATCCACAAAGCACCTTCTCAACTTCTGAGATGAATTAAGCAGAAGAGCTAACTCCCTAATGCTTATCACTATTTATAAAAAAAAAAACATTAGAGTTTTGGCATTTTTATTAAAACTAAATAACTTAACTATAATGAAAGTTAAACTCTAATTATAATTAATTTGATTCCTAAAATTTTTCAAACTTTATAATTAAGTCCAACTTAATTAAAATTAATTTCTCCTTCATAAACTGTTTTTTAATGTGTAACCCATTATATTCATAATATATTAGAAATGCTTATGAAGTATAACTCTAATTTATAATTAGAATCATATAAATTAAAAATCCTTTTAATTTATTTTTAATTCTCCAATTTACTAAAAGAAAATAGGTTTTAGCGACCAAAATTACCATCGAAAATAAAGGAAATAAATTTGGTGACGAAAATTACCAACAAAAAGAGTCATCAAAGAAACGGTCGTAGGTAAAATTTAACGATGGATAAAACGAATCCGCCGCAAATTTAGCAATGGAAATTTTCATATCCATTGGTAAATTTAGCGACGGAATTTTACATTTCTGTTCCTAAATTAAAAAGGTAAATTTATTGACGAATTTAGAATATTTTGTCGCTAATCTGCCAACAGAATCACAAAATTCTTTTGATGATTTTAGCGATGGTAAGCTGTAGGTCCGTTGCTAAATTTACCAACGAACATACAACATTTTGTCATTAAATTTACCAACGAAAAATGTTATCCGTCGCTAAGTTACCGACTGAATATATATTGTATTTATGTCAAGAAATTTAATTATGATAAATTTCAACCATCATTTCTCTTTTCCTAACCAAGTTTTTTGTTGATAATCTTATGTTTTTTTTGTACATTTCATTTATGTAAATAATGTATAACATTGATTGCTAAATGTAAAGTAAACATCATCTTGCATGGTATAATACAAAAATTATAATGTAAACGAATAAGTATCTTGAAATTACTGTAAATTAAGAATTTATACAAAAACTTAATAGTAACAGACTATTAAATACATTCACTTATCCAAAAGCTATGCAGGAACTGAAGGTAGATGCTATGACTGCTACGATGAGGTCTTGTCCCTAGCACTCCATTAGCCTCTCTAATGTGCTCTCAAGTTGAAGGACTCTCTTATTTGATACAGATGGCCTACTAGATCCAGTTGTAGTGGATGTGGAGGATTGCGAATAACATGTACTTGCAAATAAACCTAAGTCGAAAATCCTTCCATGATAGTCCTTACTACCCATTACATCAAGATATGTCGGAACCCGACCCGGAGACCGGACTCCAACTGCTCATAGCTTAACATTCACTCTTCTCTGATACCATAGATGTCGGACCCCGATCCCGAAGCCCGACT
>JANZLD010000236.1:30290716-30309907 GCA_026413575.1 Erythroxylum carthagenense
GCCCCCCCCCTCCCCCCCCCCCCCCAGACCTTGCTTTCGGTGTAGAACTTGTATCCGCTTAAGCTTCAAACTTTATTCTCATTCAGTTAATAATAGTGGCATTAATAATGCTCTTCACATCCACCTTTACCCTATTACCTCTGTCGAGTAAGATTTCAGATTCTCTAAATATCCTTGTCAACAGCATACCATAAGGTAAAGAGCTAGAATCTCTCTTTGACTTCATCATGTACTTCAAAATCAAGTACGGAAGATTAATGGGTTGGTGATTAAGTAGGTGAAACAAACAATGTTCATCGTTCATTATCACAACATCATTCTATTCTTAGTAGAACACAATGAAGAAGCAGTAAATGTAGAACCCTAGCCTTCGGAACAAGGGTTGAAGCCTTCTTAACTCCTGGATCACTACTTCTATATAGTTGTTGATTGATGTGCGCTTTATCTACATGACCTTAAGTAATCCATTTTGTATTGTTAAATAGCTTTGCTCTAATACTAGGACACCCAATGACCTTGTCAATAGTATCTTGTGTGACTATAACCGACAACCCATCTACCATAGATACTAAGGTGTTGTCCACCACCTTTGTATTCTTCCAGAACTCATATATCTCATTCAAATAGACCTTTTCACGAATGTTGAAGAAATTTTTCCAGCCAACTACTTCAATTTCTAATTCAATGTCTATTTGATTTTCCTTCAAATAAGTGAAATCAATGTGTCTCCCATAGATTAGAGATTGCTCCATTTTTGATATGTAACAAATAAAAACTAAACACACAAATGTATTTCACTTAACGTAGCGAGGTTAGTATCTAAAGGTAAGAATATGAAACGAAAAGAACTTGAATCTTAGAACAGAGTATTGAATTGTCTTTGTTGAGAGCACTAAACAAGCTGGTTCCAAAGTTTTTCAAGAAAATTCTAGAATAGAAGGTATTTTAGAATCTTGAGAAGATTTCTTTCTTATACATACTCTTGAAAAGTTACCGTTCATAATTTATTGTTACTATTTACTTGAAAACTTATGTCTTTTTATCTTCTTCTTGTACGAATCGTCTGGTTCATAATGTGTCATACGAATCGTCATTCAACATTAACATATTCAAGTTTCATCTAATTTCCTTAAATCTATCTTCACACAAAGGTTTGGTGAAGATATCCACCCACTGTTGATTCGTCTCAACAAATTGTAGACTGATGATTCCTCTTTGTACATAGTCTCGTATAAAATGATGTCTAACTTCAATATGATTTGCCCTCGAGTGTTGTATTGGGTTCTTTGATAGATTGATAGCACTTGTGTTGTCACAGAAGATTGGAATTTGATCTTCTTGTATAGAATAATCTTCTAATTGATACATAATCCATAACTTCTGTGAACAACAACTTGCAGCTGACATATATTCAGCTTCTGCAGTAGATAGAGCAATTGAGTTTTGCCTCTTGCTTGACCAAGAAATTAGATTATGACTAAGAAAGTAACAACCTCCACTTGTACTCTTTCTATCAATCCTATCTTCAACATAATCAACATCACAGTAACCAATTAACCTGGAATCTTTACCTTTCTCATACATTAAACAGAGATCAGTAGAACCTGCTAAATATCTGAATATTCTTTTGACAGCAATATAATGAGATTCTCTAGGATCTGCTTGAAATCTTTCATACAAATAAACACTAAACAGAATATCAGGTTTGCTTGTAGTTATGTAAAGTAAAGAACCAATAATTCCTATGAAAAGGGTTTGATCAACCTTCTTACCTACTTCATTTTTAGATAAAAGGATTTAAGGATACATAGGAGTTGACATAGGATTGACCTTCTTCATTTTATATTTGACTAACAGTTCTTTGATATATTTTTGTTGGTGAATAAAAATCTTTTCTTCGGTTTGTTAATTTGTAAACCAAGAAAGAATTTCAATTCACCCATCATACTCATTTCAAATTCACTTTTCATAAGATTTTCAAAACTAGAACATAGCTTCTTTGATGTTGCACCAAAAATAATATCATTTACATATATTTGTACCACAATGAAATCATTTTTAATACATTTTCTAAATAGAGTCTTATCTACTATCCTCTAATAAAGTCATTTCTAATCAAAAATGAACTTACACGATCATACCAAGCACGAGGTGCTTGTTTTAATCTATACAAAGTTTTATGAAGTCTATAGACAAAATATGGTTTATTAGTATCTTCAAAACCAAGAGGTTGCTTTATATAAACTTCTTCATCTATAAAACCATTCAAAAAAGTACTTTTCACATCTATTTGAAAAAAATTTATATCATGACAAACAACATATCCAAGCAAAATCCTAGTAGCTTCTAGTCTAGCTACAAGAGTATAGGTTTCATTATAGTCTATTCCTTCTTGTTGATTATAGCCTTGAACTACTAATCTAGCTTTGTTACGGTTTATTATTCCTAATTCATCTAGTTTATTTTGAAAGCCCATCTGGTTCCTATGATAGACTTATTAGGTGGTCTAGGAACTAAAGACCAAACTTTGTTTCTTGTAAATTGATTTAACTCCTCTTGTATGACTAAAATCCAAGCTTCATCTTGAAAAGCTTCATCAATTTTCTTAGTTTCTAATTCAAAAACAAAAGCTACATTTGCCTCTCTTCTAAATTTAACTACATGAGAAGATTTCTACTTCCAGTCTTTTGTAAGATAAAGTTTTTAGTAATATCTTCTACCTTATCAAATGGATCATCTGGTGGTGAAATGTCTAGGTTATTGACTAAGGGAGCAGATAGAGTTTCATCATCAGAATCGTCCCTTCTATCTGGATGAGAATCATCATCAAACTTAACATTGATAGATTCTTCAACAGATTTGGAAACAATATTATAAACTCTATAAGCTTTAGAAGAAATCAAATATCCTTAAAAAATTCCTAAATTGATCTTAAAATCAAATTTATCTAATTTTTTGTTTGTATTCAATATAATGCATTTGCAACCAAAAGGATGAAAGTAAGAGATATGTGGGTTTCTTCCTTTTCATAACTCATATGGAGTTTTATTTAAAATAGGTCGCAAAAATACCATATTTTGAATATAACAAGCTATATTTATAACTTTTGCCCATAAAGCTCAAAAATACTTAGGAAGATTCATTTCACATAGCATAGTCCTTGCCATTTCTTGAATTGTCATGTTCTTTCTTTCTACAACTCCATTTTGTTGTGGAGTTCTAGGAGCAGAGAAATTATGAAAAATTCCATTCTCTTCATAAAACATTCTGAATTTTTCATTTTCAAATTCTCCACCATGATCACTCTTTATTTCAGCAAGAGAAATTCCTTTTTCATCTTGTAATTTTTTGGATAGAACTTTAAAGCACTTTAGAGATTCATCTTTATGTGATAAAAATAATATCCAACAAAATCTAGTGAAGTCATCAACAATTACGAGACCATACTTCTTTCCGTCAAGACTTAGTGTTCTGGTTGGACCAAACAAATCTATATGTAACAACTCTTGAGGTCTAGACAAAGTTTCAACATTTTTAGAAGAAAAAGATGTTTTAACTTGTTTTACTTTTTGACAACTCTCACAAAATAAATCTTTATTAAAACTTATTTTTGGTAATCCTCTTACTAAATCATGTCTAACCAACTTGGAAATATGTTTAAAACTAACATATCCTAGCTTTTTATGTCAAATCAGTTTTCCTCATATGTTGATATAAAACATGAAATATTTTGACTTTTCAAATAATCTAAGTTAATCTTATAAAGATTGTTTCGTCTCTTGGCAGAAAAGAATACGGAACCATCCTTGTCTTTGACTACACAAGAATTATGATTAAAGGATACTTCAAAACCATAATCACATAATTGACTTACACAAATTAGATTATGCTTTAATCCTTCAACTAGCAGAACATTATCAATAGACGCAAATGAATCTTTATCAATTTTGCCGATTCCAACCATGTTGCCCTGTTGGTTATCTCCAAAAGTTACTGATCTTCCTTGCTTATTTTAGAGGTCTAGGAATATAGACCTTCTTCCCATCATATGTCACAAGCATCCACTATAAAAGTACCATTGGTGCTGGTTGCTTTTTTCAAGAAAGGAGATCTGCAGTATATATTATGTCTTTCTTAGGTACCCATATTTTCTTGGGTCCTTTGGGGTTAGACTTATAATTATTCAGTGAGTAACAAGAATATTGTTTCTTTTTCTTTCTGTGAGGAACAAAACTCTTATTATGACGAACACTACTATTATTAAACCTTAAACCACTCTTATCATTTGGATGTCTATATTTTCCAATCATATCATTCATCCTTTTTGTACTTTCAGTAAATGTTGATAAATCTACTGAAAGACTATTAATTCTTTGTTTCAGTTGATTAATTTCCTCAGATCTTTCTACAGTTACTTTCTTTTTCATGTCGTCTGCTTGTTTCTTAAGACAAACATTTTCTTTTTCTAACACTTCCGTATTCTTCAAACTTTCAGCAAATTTCTTTTTCAGAATCCTATATTGTTTTAATATAGCATATGAATCTTCTAACAATTCTAAATACTCATCTTGAAGTTCATTAAAGTTAGAAGTTACCTCATCGTCGCATTCTTTTTCAGCTACTAAGCATATATTTGCTTGTTCTGATACTTCTGAGTCGAAGTTAGATTCAGACGAATCCAAATCTTCCCAAGTTTCCATCATGCTCTTTTTTTTCTTTACTTTTCTTCTGTTTTCTTTTAAGCAACGGATATTTAGACTTGTAATGTCCTGGTTTGTTACACTCGTAGCAGATGATAGAACTTTTCTCATTCTTTGATTCGTCTTTGCTATTCTTCTTAAAAGAAAAGTCTTTATTTCCTTTTTTCTTTCTTTTTCCACATCCTCCTAATCTTTCTTGAAATAAAGGATAGTTCATCATCATCTTCACTTGAATCTTAATCAGATTCACTAACATCATCATTCTTGATTTCTTCAATCTTTAATGCTTTTGAAGATGTGCTTCTATATTTTTGGTTCTTCTGATTCTTCTAACCAACCTTTAACGTGATAGATTTATCTCTTATAGGTTTATCTTCAGCATCAAGCTCTATTTCATGTATCTTCAGTGAACCAAGCAATTCATCTAACTTCAGCTTACTTAAGTCCTTGGGCTCTTGTATTGCTGTAACTTTGGGTCTCCATCTTTTTGGAAGACTTCTGAGAATCTTTCTAACATGATCTTGATTATCGTAGATTCTTCCAAGAGCTTTAATTCCGTTAACAATCGTTTCAAATTGTCCAAACATCTGGTCAATAATCTCATCTTTCATCTTGAATAGCTCATACTGATGAACAAGAATACTGATCTTGGACTCTTTCACTTGATTTGTGCCTTCATGGGCAATGGTTAATGTATCCCACATTTCCTTTGCAGATTTGCATCTATGAACCTTATCATATTCATTTTTGATTAGGGCACAACTTAGAAAGATATTGGTCTTTGAATTTAACTAAAATCGAGCTTTCTTATCGGCTGACCATTTGTCACGAGAGATGCTATTACCTTTCTCGTTTGTTGGTGTATATGGACCATTCTCGATGATATCCCAAAGATTAATATGTGTGGATTCTATAAAAAGCCACATCTTGTCCTTCCAATAATGATAATCCTCACCATTAAATGCAGGAGGTCTTCTGATCGAGGCACCTTCAGCTATAAAAACTCACTTTGTAATAGTGTTTCTTGGAAACCTCACTTTGATACCACCTGAATTAAATGACTTTTTAATATAGAAATCACGTATAATATGTAAAATACACAAGAAGAGGGGTTGAATTGTGTAAACTTTTCAAAGATATTAATCTTTTGGGATTTCTTGGATTTCTTTACAAAATTTAGATGATCACAAAAACACTTTACTAAACTCAATAAGTAATGTAATAGCAAGAATTATTATCTATTTTTCTAACAACAAGAAAATTAAAAGATAAGGATTAGAGAATAGACGTCACGATTTTATACTAGTTCACCCTAAATCTTGGGCTACGTCCAGTCCTCAAAGTTTGTCTGAGATTTCACTATACTCTTCAACTTTACAAGTATTCTTTCTACATTTACAGGGCCTCTTTAGGTCTCAAAGTATTCTTTATCTGCTTTCTTAGCCTCTCACTACAAGAAATTAATACAATCCGCGATGTTTTATTAATAAAACGTCACAAATTGTAAAGAAATTTTGCGACATTTAAAAAACGTCACAAAAAGTTTGAATATTTTGCGACGTTTTAAAAAACGTCACAAATTTATAATACTTTTTGCGACGTTTTTTTATAAAAACGTCACTAAACAAAAACCAGAACTTTTTATTGAGTAAAACATCGTTGAAGCTTAAGCAAACGCGTTTGGTCTTAAAACATTTCCCTCCTTTTGTTTCTGCCAAAACTAAGGCAAAACTCAAACACTTTTGTCAAATGAATACGTATTTACGTGTGTGTAGATGTTCAGTTTTGTTTGGTATAACAGAGAAAATGGAGACCATGAAATTAGCACCTATAGGATGCTACAAGTGTGGGCATCCAGACCATTGGTCTTGTGACTGCCCTGATTCAAACCCCAACACCAATCCCATTCATACCACTACTTTTCTTTAAACAAATTCAACACCGAAATTCCTAAATATGTTGCCGCCGATAAGCCCAAGAAAGTACCCAGAACCAGACCCAAGCTTCCTTCTGAAATCCTCCTCGGAGACGACGGCCTTCGATATTTGCTTCGCTATTTCCCTCATTACTTCAAGTATCACGACCGCAGACACGAGGTACTTTGAACCTCACCTATCAGCAATTTACCACTGTTTCTCTTGATTCGATTTCTTTGTGTCGGGTGATTTGAATCATAAATGAGTTGGGGTTTTTGTACGTGAAAGATTTAGGGAACTTGTTTCGATTGTATAATGAATGACACTCCCAATCAAAGCAATGAAAGCAAGGTAATTCCTTTCATGTTCTTTCTTCTTGTTATTGCTGCTTGTTTCATAATGAGATACGTTGTTGTTGCTATTGAGTTTGTTTAGGTTTCTCGCTTGTTTGTGTTTTGCTACTTGGAGTTTCATATTCAGCAGGACTGATGCTTGATTTTTAGGCAAAAATGTTTTGTGAACAGGGCTTACTGACTTAGGATTTTGAATTATGGTTCGAAGTAAAATGGATTTATCTCTCTCTCTTTCACTCTGTCACTTACTCTTATCATGTTTTTGAGTATAATCCTTGATTTTCTAGTTCTTGTTGTTGCTTGTTATCCTTCATCTTAGTGATTCCAAGCCTTAAAGCACAAAAAAGGTCGTAAATTTAAGGAATTAAGAAGATGCCTAAAGGTGGGCATGGAGTTATCGCTTTTGGTGATTGGTATTAGGACGATGAATGTCTCTAATGCTCTAGCTAACCTCACCTTCTTGAAGGGAGAGTGCAGCTTTAAGATAATATTGTGAAAGAAAATCAGATGATGATTTCAGAGTATTTTGGGATACCATGTAGCAGTATGGAAGTTGTGAACATTCTGGATATACCTAAGAATTTTATGATGTTCAAGTCTATATGCTGGGATTTAAATCTCTAACAATGTAATCCAATTCTTTTATGGGATTAGGTGATCCTTTGGGCTTTAGGCGTTAGAGAGAGATCATAGTCACATATAGACGTGCATATATATGTTTATATGTATTCGTGTCCTTGAAATTTAATAAATATTTGTGATGATTCTTGATGGGCTAATGTAGATTTCATCGATGAAGCAGTAGGTGTTGAAATAGATGCGCCAGCTAAGGACTGTGAAGCTAAAGTAGCTCTCCTTGATTACATTAGCTTTGTCAGTTGCTCTTTTTCTTTTTCTATTTAGCTCTATGAATCAGCTTATTGGTTACTAGTTTTTGTGTTACCTGGCAATGATTATATATGAGAATTTGCTTTTATGATATTTGGACATCTAGGATGAAGAAAGTTTTTATCTTTTTATTGTCTTTTATATTGTTTACCTAATTTTGAATGCTATTTTCTTCTTTGTGTACTGCACATCACTAGATGGAGTAAATGAACAATCTTTCTCTTTCTTTTAAGGGTTTCACTTCTAGATTCAGTTGAATTTTCAGAGAAACTAATGTTATGTTGGAATTTATGATTGGAATGACCCTATGGACCAACAGGTTGTTTTTGAACAAAAAATCTAGAGTGACTTTCAATGATGAAGAAAATAGTTCAGTTCAACCATTATTACATTTTACAATGGTGAGAGTTGAATTTTGTCTTAAAACAAATTTGGCTTGAGCCAGTATTTTTGCTTGAGTTATAGCTCTTGTATCTTCTCTCCTTCTTTTCCAGATAATTAAATAGTATATGTTTGAGTTTGATTTTGGTTGTATAAAAGTATCGAACAGAATATGGTTTTCCTCTTGGAGCTATCTTTGGTAATGTAGGCTTTAAAGCTTGAAGAATTTGGACTGAGTGGATCAGATGCAGAAAATGTTTGTTATTTACGAGACTTAGCTAATGCAAACAGACTTGTCAATGTGATGCAATCTTGTCCTGGTGGGAATGTCGTTGTCATCAGTCGTGGCTACATAGGAATGGAGTGTGCTACATCGGGGGTGGCTACATAGAGATGCCATTTGTTTTTATGATAATCTTTAACACAGAGATGTGAGATTGTATTTTGTAATGATCAAATTGGTGAATTGCTTCACTTTTATATGACAAGTCTTTTTTTGCTGCCAAAACTTTCAAAATATTTCTCATTATCTTGTTAAGTATTTACTTGAATACAGTTATTGTTAATGATTTTACATATTACCTCATTGCAATGGCTCGCTTATTCACTCCCAAGATTGCTAGTTATTATGAAGATTATTATGTATCCAGAGAAGTGAAGTTTAAAAGTAATGATATACTTAAAATTTTGAAGAATTGTTATATAAATAAAATTCATAAATAATATTGAATTGTTATTAAACAAATCAGATTACAAATTGTATTTTAAAAAATAATTATTAAAAATAAAAATTATTAAATTAAAATAATTTTTGAAAAATAAAAAATAATAAAAATAATAATAAAATGTCACGGAAGACATTTCGTGACATTTTTGAAAACGTCACGGAAAATATTTTGCGACGTTTAAAAAAAACATCGTGGATTCTTTCACATTCTGTGACATTTTTAAACGTCGCGAAATGTCCAAACTTTCAGTAATGTTTTATAAATGTCATGGAATGTCAATGTTTTTTGTGACGTTTGACATAAAAAGTCGTAGAAACCTTTTGCCTACACCACATTCTGCGACGTTTTTAGACATTCTGTGACGTTTTAAAAATGTTGCAAAATGCCTTATTTTCTTGTAGTGTCAGGCTCTAGCCTTTCTTTCTCTCTCTAGGAAAGATATTTTTGAGCTTCACGTTACAAATGTATTCACTCTCTTCTTTCGCACTTTGAATACAGAATTTTTGTAAGTATTATACAATCAGATTTTCTCTCTTGTAAAAATGTTATTTAGTTTACGACTAGAACTAGTATTTATAGCCTAAGTATTCAACTGTCTTTTTGAGAAACTACTTTTTGAATCTTCTAGAAACTATTATTAGTTGAGTCCTGTAACTAACTCCAACTAACTGATTGACTGACGTTCTAGAATAGCTTCCTTTTATATTGTCTGGTACAATACTTATTCTGTTATCACGCTTCGTTTGTTATCAAGTTTCGTCTAGTATCGCTCTTCGTCTGGTATTGCGCTTCGTCTGTTATTATGCTTCGTCTAGTATCGCACTTCATTTGGTATCAATATATCGTTTGTTGCTGATGTGTTTCTTTTGTTGCTGATGTATCGTCTATTGTTGACGTGTCGTTTCGTATTGATATATCGTCTGTCATTGATATATCGTTTGATGTTGACTACGCATCTTCTGGGTTTGATTAAGTATTACTTATATTTTTTTGCACACTTAACAAACTTATCAAAACAATTCATACATTTCTAAGATTGTTACTATTTGATTGTCATCAAAATTAATAGAAGTGAAGTCTTCTTGACTTAACAAGTATCACATGGCTTCCATGTGGCAGTATGGATTTAATATAAGCAATAAAAAATAAACACGTTCCACATTAACATTAACATGAAATTAATTTGTAGAAGTATAACTCACAAAAGATTATGTTAATTTAGGGTTAAATTTATACGATTTTGAAATGTTATGGTTCTTTTAGATGCTATAAAATATTAGGGTTTAACTTGAATTTTAGTACAAATATTAAGGTTAAAAAATACTTTTGTATAATAAAACTTAGACTTTAACATTTTAGAATGTACAAAAAAATCCTAATGTTTCAAAATTATATCAGTTAAACCTCTAGCTGACAGTAGCAACCCACATTCAATAACTAAAAAGATGACCAAAGAGAGAGAATCAAAGGATTGTAAGATC
Organism: Erythroxylum carthagenense; assembly: GCA_026413575.1. Lineage (NCBI taxonomy): Eukaryota > Viridiplantae > Streptophyta > Magnoliopsida > Malpighiales > Erythroxylaceae > Erythroxylum > Erythroxylum carthagenense. Next base: position 30,301,164 of record JANZLD010000236.1, read on the forward strand.
AAAAATTGTGACAGTTAAGAGTTTAAAGGTGAATATATAAAATATCTTTAAAAATATATGATGTAATGTCCAAATATAATTAAAAAAAGGTCATACAATACTTGCATGTTGTCTAAACTCACATGAATTTTGTCATTTTTTTTAATGTCGTTATGAACTTTTTGAACTATATCTTCTTCTAATAGAGTTGAGCCTCGATGTCTACTCTAGACTAATGGAAACAATTAGCTTCATAAGCTCCCATCTTCGTCTCATTCAATGATACTATTTTGATCTTAAAATGCCTTTTAGAATGTTTATATCTTCAAGAATTTTATGTGTAGAAAGAGATACAGGACTTGGTAGAATTATAATTTCAAAGGAAATTTTTTCCATTTCAAAACATGAACAAAAAAATGCACACATGTTATTCTTCTATGAGAATTACAATTGTTATTAAAATATGGGAAATCTTTTGGATGACATTATAGGACTATTAGTTTATACACTATAGTCAATTAGTTGATTGTAATTTTTGTGAAATAATTATTTAAAGAAAACCTTTATGTTATGCATATTTGTTTAATGTATAAGATAACTTCCATGAGACAAATGTACATTGCAAATAAAGTTATGATAAGATTATAATTATGAGATTCATATTGTATTTATGTATTATTCCTAAATTATTCATAGTCATTATTTTATTGAGATTAGATATAAATACAGTATGAAGACTATCACATTTTGTGTTCTTCCTTATAAAAGTAATCATTCTCATATGCTAAAGAATATAGATACTTAAACAAATGTTTGAATGCTTAATAGAGAACAAATCTCATTGAACTAACTTCATATGAGAATTCTATTTAAGCATTTCTTGTATGTCTATATAAATTCTTGGTATAATGATTGTATAAGTGATCTTTTGATTTTGAGATCTATAAAGTATCTCATATAGAGATTATTAGGTTTTAGTACTACTTTATAACTTATCCTTAGTAGCTCAATTGACAGTCATTAGATATAATATGAATTATACAGAGATGGTTAAGTAATCAATATAAGATTCATTACCCTAAAATGATTAGGAAGAATATTCTCTTGTTTTCAATTCGCATTGATTCAAAAAAAATTTAGTCAAGTTGGAATAACACTTTTTAAAATAGTTTTCAAATGCTATTAATATAACTAATATGATTAGACTCGACTAGAGTAAACAGTGATTTTATACTTTATATCTAATTAGAATATTGCATGATGAAATTATCAAATTATATGAAAAATTATATATGAAAGGTTAGTTAAACCACTTTGACATTTTTAAAGTTTAGATAATCATAACGTGTTGCTCTACGTCAATCTTAATTTATAATTGTAAATTATTTAATTAGAAAATCAATGATAAATTAAAGAATTTTTTTGAATACAATTTAAAGTTATAATTAATATCTATTGATAACAAATTTAGGAATTTAACGGGTACAGATAAAGAATGATTGAAGAAATAATAGGTAATTTATTCATGTTCAATTGAACCTAAGGTTTGATAAATTTTAGAATCAAATTTACTCTAAAATTTATTCATGTTCAATTGAACCTAAGGTTTGATAAATGATTGAAGATATTATTTATGATGCTACAGCTGAGATATAGCATCATAAATAATACTTCTGGATATGACAAAAAATTGTCTTCTGGATATGACAAAAAATTGTCAAACCCTCTTCTCTCAACAACAATGTAGACCCCACAAATCTTTTTTCCCCTTAAGTTCTTGGCACGTAGTTAAATGAGATGATATTCCAGTTAGGTTTTCTGATAAGCATGTGACATGGTATAGTTGTAGCCGTATATACCCTATTCTGATTGACAAAACTACTCATCATCAGCAGAGAAGTCAGGCTCCTCAGGCTTTTGTAACTTTGGCATCTCCATATCTTTGATCTTTTGAGCTCCTCTTCTTGTGGTCGCAGCAAATCTTGACGCTAGAATTGTCACCCCCAAATTCGTCCTTCTCTGATCTGAAACCTTGTTGTCCCCTTCTTGTTCCCTTTTCTCATCAGCCTCATTGTCATCATAGTTGATGCGTTCTGATGTGGTCAGACTATGCTCCATTACTCTTTTTCTGTGCCGACGCCAAGCAGCCTGTATGAAGCATGCTGACCATGTCCTCCAGTGATGAGAGTGATAGCGGAAAGTATGCTGCAGCTTTTTACTGTGAAGGCGTCTGAATTGGTTTGCAACAAACTTCAGATCTTCTGCTCTCAATGCGAAAACTTCAGCTTCATTCAAGGCTTTGACTGTTCTAGTTGATGAAGGCAAGTTGAGAGAGGATTTTGGATGTAAAGCCCATGATAATAGCTCTTCCCCACAAAAGTCCCCGGGTTTCAATGTAATGGAGTTGAAAAAACCAGTCCGGCCTCCATTTGTAGTACAACTCTCCAATCTGCCTCTGATTATAAAGAGCATTTCGGTTACTGGGTCCCCCTCTCGAACAATATATGTACCTTCGGTGCTTAGAGAAGATACTAGACGCTCACATATTGCATCAAGTAGCTGCTGATCATCCATTTGAGAAAAGAAGGGGACCTGCATAAGAGGAGAATTAAGAATGTTATCCAAAAATTACACACAAGTGTTATCTCAACCAGAATGGTCGAGAACCTGCTTTTCATATTTACAACAGCCTGAACAAAGATAGATCAGTTTGATGATAAGATTTGAAGTTGAATCAAAAGGAACTAGTATTCCTGAAACTTGTTCACGCATTCTCAACGATGGTAAACTAGATAGTTAATTATATACTACCGAGTAACCAGTAGCATCTGATTCAAAGGTCAGAATCCAAAAGCTCCATCAAACTGCTTGGATGGGAGCATAAGTCTTAATTACAATGTCAATCATAATTGAACATGAAACCAGTCATGATTGGATAAATGAACACAATTTTTCAAAAGACCGCCAATGTATTTTGACAACTAAACAACACATGCAAGATTGTCCACTAGTACAAGACTAAAGGACTTGTCCAATTACCCCAAGTTCAATTTAGTTGACTTTATTTGGTGCTCGGTATAGATGGTCGGCATGCATTGATAGAACTCCCTGCTTATCATTGTTATTTATACTTAATTGATAAGGGTATAGAACTCGTGTAAATTGAAAAAAAAAGGAACATGAAATACCTAGTTGCATAAGCTAAAAATCTTCAAGGGCTTCTGATTTCTGAAGCATTAAACAATAGTTAGAAAAATGTTTAAATAGTAGAGATAGAAATGTACACGTCGGACAAGGTCCAAACAAAGGTGGCGTTGGATATCACGACGTAGATCAGCAGGCAACCCACGTAGGATAGATTCCTCATCCACTCCACGAGTAGCAAGCCACTTATATTGAACAAATCGTCGAACTCGTCTTTTGAGATCTTCAGGAAGTTGACGATGTCTCATCCACTCCTCTGTATCTCTTCTCTTAAGTCTCCATTCCTCAAGTCTCATAGTAAGAGATTGAAGGTATGTCTACCAAAACGATTTTATTGTTTTAAAGCATGAAACTTCACACTAACATTTTTATTTTTCAACAGAAATCAAAAGAAAGGACGTAGAAGCCTTTGATTTTCAGCAAAGTATATTGTATAATACCTGCATATTACCAATCAAATGGGCAAAGAGAACCAGACCCAAGATGCAAATGAGAATGGCAAATAATGTCTCCTCAATGTATGTGCTGGTCACCAAAGTCTGCCCATATGAACTGAAAATGAGGCAGCGAAGATATGAATTGTTAGTGATACTTAGATGTCTCTATAATCTCTATGGCTTTCAAATTTCAGGCACATAGTTAAGTTCTGTCAACTGTCAGCAAATCAAAAGCTGCTATTTTTCACCAATGGCATACATCAGCGTGTTCAAAACCATTTAAAGAATAACAACATAAAGCAGTATCATAGATAAGCCTCTCAGATCCTAATGAAAAGATTGCAAATATGCTGTCAACAATAATTAAGTTGAAGGTACCAGCTACTCAAATATGCATTCACTAGACCAACTTTTAAGTTCAAATAGTCTCATCTAATATTATTATGTTTCTCTGCATTCTGAATCAGTTGGCTAGCATTCAGACTGTGAATTCCTTTTGTTGTTACACCTATGAATTCAGTGAAAGTCCTAAAATGAATTAATAACAACTGTTCTACAACTGACCAAAAGAGATACAGAGCAAATCGCTCACACCATATATTAGTAGCTGCAATTGGCCAAAACATAAAAAGACATGATACTTTCCTGTAAATTTATACCAATTGAAATTGTGCACTCAATTGTGCCATTGGATATTTGTTATATTAGACTCTTCCAAAATGACTCTACAATCAAAGAATCTTGACTGATGGCATATGGTTACAGCAATAATATCTTTGTTAATTTTGTTGCATGCACATAAAACAAAGAAAAGGGCATTGATGGAAATCCCATTGCAAGGGTTGATTATTCCACTGACTGGAAATCAAAGAATACCTTAGTTGCTGCAGACCCCACCACAAGCAATATAAATACTTCTCTATAAAGTCCGATGAGACAGCATTTTTCATCACTGCAAGTTCAAATATGCCATAGTCGAAATTGATATTGTTATTGGGATTGCAGTTGTTGAAAACATTGGTACTGTTTGCCCACATCTTGCGATCACTATGATCAAAAGCATCACAAACTAGATATCTGGGGAGACATCTGACTGGTTCATTCTCATTTTTACATGTTGATTTCCAACAAGACGTATATCTATCAAGTGATAATAGATACCATGCTGCACCTAAAACCTAAAATAAGAGGGGGAAACTTTTAACTTGTTGCACTGGAACAGTATATGGCAAGCAAACGAAAAGCACTAACAAAACATACATGACTAGCCAACATGTAGAGAAGCAAATTATATGCAGCCCCTGCCCAAGCTGTCCTAGTCACCACTCCAGTTGCCTTAACAATTTGACTGCTCAATGGGAAAATCAGATACAATCTAGGGACATATTGGATCAGAACAATCAAAGCAAGAGCATTGTTGTTGTAATCAGTCCGAGCACTTCTTGCTGCTGGTATTATAAACCAGACGACTAACTGGAGAGAATAAGAAAAAACTGTGAGTTCCTTATGAATGGCCAGATCATACAAAGATTCATGTTTAAAAAGACAAAGATTCATGTTTGAAAAATGGCAGATTTTGGGTTGTAGAACATCATGATGTCAAAGAATCGTACCTGGGGGAGAGGCAGAGTGGCTGTGAGATCAATGAAGAAGTCTGCTTTAAAGTACCTCCTAGCAATCTTCTTTGGGTCCATTACAAGTTCACCCCTCCCAAACACACGGGAACTTGGTACAATATAAGCTGTTCTAAATTTTATGAACACATGTAACAAATAAAAGAAATCATCAACAGTGCGGAAAAAGGTCAGTACACTTCGCAATGTAAAGTCTGTATCCACACATGAAGAATTTGCATTCCCTCCAACAGTAGTTAAGTAAAAGTAAAGGGGATCAACAAAAAGTCCCATCAAGCAAGTAACAAGGAAGATCCTGTTCCACCGGAGAACAATATCACTTCCTGGATCAAGTATTCTATTTTGCCACGGTGCACTATGCTCCCAAAAAGTCTTTGATTTACCAACTTTGCAAGTGTCAGGAAGCCTATATCTATCACCATCCATCCCATCATCCGCTTTCACCAACGAAGTTGAAATTTTATCTGTGGAAGACGAATTCTTAAGGTGTATTTGGTCATTTTTTCCCCAGGGACTAGTGTTCTGGTGTTTACCGTCAAAGTAGAACCTAACAGATCAAAATACCAACAAATTGTTGATACACTCCTCCTTCCAAGGTAGTCCATAACAATTCCCAACAAGAAGAAATAAGGCAAACAGATACATTGTTTTATGAAAATGAGGGAAAAACATGATGACAGAATTCATAGTTAAGTGCAGGCCCAAAATGGTTTAACAGAAAATTCAAAAAAGGTAGCTGTCATGCATATCAAGAGTCCAAGAATTTGGTCATGAATATAATGGCAAGTTTTTATGAAATCCCGAATATTGTATTTGGCAATTAGCAAGGTTTTTAATTAGGTTTGCTATTCTCTTCCAAAAAGAAAAAAGGTTTTTAATTAGGTGATACAATTCCAGCAATATGCTTCTAATCTAAGGAGAAGACGGTCCAGAAACTGTTTTATAAAGTATATTATCCTTCATGGTCCATGTTGTTTCGCTTTTTCCTAGCAGCTAAAATTTGAGACTTCCATTCAGCACCCACTTGCTAAAAAATGTTTGTTTTTACAGATACCAAATTACTAAAAGTTCCAAATTTTCTCACACAACTTCAGATTTGGAAACTAACAGGTCTCGTTACCAGAAAATGACAACATTAAGAAAACCAAGAACACTAAAACTGCAATTTACTCAAACAACTAAACACTTGTTAAACGTCACCATCATCTCAACCAAAAATCATCATCTTCCTTCTCCTTCCAAATAAAATAATTTCCAGACACAAAGAGCTGGACAGGATAGGGTTCAAGTACATGGAAATTCATTAGACCAAGAAAACTCATTTGAAAGGAAAAAGGCACCACCGCCCCACGCACCACCCCCCATCGCCCACAAAATGAAAAAATAAAAGTTCTGGTCAACTTTCCATTGACATAATACAACGAGCATAAACTTACCTCACAAAATTATCGTTCTTCAATTCCATTACCAAGAAGAAGGTCGAGTAAAAAATCAGACCTTTAGATAAACCCCAGCATACCCAACAGCTTCTTCACAACAAATCCGGGCTATTTTGAACTCCTTAAAAATGGAAATGCAGAAGCAACAGTAAGATGCTGTAGATTGATGTGATTGGTTGATGTGGGAACTTGGGGACTTATGTCAAGGTTTTAGCTTGGTTCCTGCAGTTGGGGACACAAAACTCAACTTCAACTAAAAAACATGACAATATAAGTCAAACCTCGATGACATCTGAGAAGAAAGCAGTGAATTTTATTTACGAAAAAAGAGATAAAACAGGAAAAGTTACCAATTCACTTGGGAAGTTCTACTTTTGATGTCTGAAAATGGCAATGGATAAGAAGATTCCGATTACAAATGTTTGTCAAGGAAGAATTCGTTTATACACGGTAATGAAGAAATTTTTACTTAGAAGGAAACGTTTAAAGGAAGTAGTAACTGTATTTTTAGTGTTTAGGTCTCATTGAACAACAGATGTCACATTCTTTCCATACTCTTAAATGCTTATCTTCCAATGAAATAGGTGGAAAAAGTAGTGAACTACCATTCTGTTATGGTTCGGGCGCCAACGTAAGAATATATGTCATGCGCCTTTGGATATTACTAGCAAAGTTTTCTGTTAGACCACACTAGAAGAACATTGTTAAAATTTTGGCAATATCAGTTACATGAATTACTACTATTAATCATCTGAAAATAATCTCAATTTTATATACATTTACAGTCAAGCAAGGCAGATCTGATCTATTAGATAAAAACATGAGAAGACTGAAAATAAATCAAATAAAGGGGTTATCAACTATAGCTCCAAGGTTCTCCTTAGTTCACTCAACACGCCAGTTTTCTCAAATGATTTCAATTCATGACCAAAGATTTGAAGATAAAAACACCAAATTGGATCGAATATTATATATCCTTCACGCAACACAACCATACGCGAAACAATAGACATTAATCGGTACATTACACTTGCCAAAGATCCTGGGATAGCTTAGATCCAGCAATACTCAAACTGCCAAAACTTGGAATATTTTTACCTTGACGGGTGAGAAAGTTGCTTTGCTCTAAATTCATTCTAGAGCTTTCCTTTTCTATTTTCAATTATTTTTTTCTTTTAAGTGCTACTGGATTACAACTTACATGCCAGTTCTCCTTCCATTTCGATATTTTCCAGATTTTCTATCACAACCTATGCAGCAATCGCTGTATACAACAAAGAATTCTTCTTTTTCCAACAGTTGCATCAAAGAATTCAAGGTAATCTTAGAACAAAGAATTCTTCTTTTTCCAACAATTGCATCAAAGAATTCAAGGTAATCTTGGAGGATTACAAATCCAGTGTATCCATATGAAATGAGCTATAAGATTATTTGTTATTGATTTAATTTTTTCCTTAATCTAAGAAATTGACTTTTCAAAGAGTTTCACCAACTCCAGGGCGCAGGTGAATTGGTAAAGGGTTCTCCTGGCTTAAGTGAAGTCACGGGTTCGAAACTCTCTCATGTATGCAGCCGTTTAAGACTTGAAATCAAAGCTTTACCTCCCACAAGGGACCTACCTGACTCGAGCGAGGATTAGTCTGGGTGTGAATGATTTAAAGGTGCCTTCTCATAGTTGGGACTCTCCTAAGACACTTCGTGAGCAATCAAAAAAAAAAAATTGTGTTTGTCTATTACCAAGTTCTCCATTGGCTACTCTGTTCAGTTGTTTACTTAGATTATTTGTCCACGTAGTGGGCTTTTAAACTTGAGGACCTAATAAAGCGTATTAATACATTACTTGAAATACTTTTTAAACTTTATGCAATAATCACATTTTTGACCTACTATCTTCTGCTTTTGAATCATTTTTCTTCTTTGGGAATTATACTAATCACTACAAGAAAACAGTGTTCTACCGACGGAAGTTTCCGTCGGTAAACTTCTGATATCCGTCGGTGGAATGAATCACCGACGGAATATGGTGGAGAGAATTTCGGTCGGTGAACAGG
>JANZLD010000236.1:30560533-30575201 GCA_026413575.1 Erythroxylum carthagenense
ATTTTTGAATTTTAGTTAGAAAAAGACTGTATAAATAGACAAGCTTCTATTCAATAAAAATTGAGAAATTCTTCTCCGCATAAAAAAAAACAACACCTTCTTTTCCGTTATTGGTACATTTAACCAATGACTTCTTTATATTGGTAATCTCAGGAGCTAAAAAGAAGTCATGTTGCTTCGTATGACTTCTGACTACCTTGAACCATCTTAAGCCTTTCTTTTCAATATCTTGTACGTTCCTAAATCAGTTCTTTAAGTGTAAATGGCTTAGCCCTAAGCCCAAATGATGCCCTACTAATCGTGCTTAGTGGGAGAGTACCTTTACTGCAATCATTATCATCCTCGTTTGGAAATCGAGATTAATTCCTGTTCTTTTACAGTATGATTGTTGCTTCTCATTAATATTCCTTCTGCTAGAAAATTGTTAGCCGTATCTTAATCTGATGAGATACCTGGTGGCTTCGTTTCTGAGTTCCTGGAAATTTTGTAAACCTTAAGCCATAAGTATATTGAACAGTTCATACTATATTCACTTGGTAAACAAAAAATGACAATATGATACATTATAATTACATAATTAAAGTACACACTGATAAGCAAATGTATTCAGTACATGGGAGCTTAGTGGATTCATTTCTTGTAAAATGGAAGATCATATTTATTCAAGGAACTAGAGAGCGTGAGCATATGACTAATGGTTGTGGCCCATGTCTTGTAGAAATGATAATCATCACCCATGTCCAGCTTGATGACACCCTGATTTGTGGTTAACACAATCAGATAGCATGTATCAGCCTCTGAATCTGAATCTTTGTACAACTCAGCATGCATGTCCAGTATTATACCTACACCAAAATTCATAATTAGACGCGACTTGATTTCTATCATCGCCTTGATTTATCAAAATTTACTTCAAGCAGAACTTACTTTCCTTCTTGCTTTTCAAAAGGTTGAGCTTCCTCATTCTAAGTATAACCTGTAAAGTTAAAATCAAGTTTCAAAGATCTTTCTTCACCTCATTTCACTCAAATTGGCCACATAACATGGCAAAATATTCATAGGGGAAATTAATTAGTGTGTAGCTTAGTCTAACCTTGGCTTGGCTGTTTAGGATGATAGACACCGATCTCACTCTAAAATTTCCTGTTTGCATGAGAAAAATTTATGACAAGCAGACATGACAGGAACAAAGTTAAAAGTACGAAACCAAAGGACGACGAATGTTGTTAGCAGATGTTTGGAACCTTGGGCTCATCATCTGTTATTTATGTTTTACATACCATCTGGGGTTTCAACATGGAGCTCCGCACCATTGGCAAGGATAGACCTACATTCCTCCAAGTTGAAGTCCAACTCTTCGTTGTCCTGATCAATAGGAAGCACCGGTGCACTTCCATTTAACCTGTTCTTGCATTCTGTTCTTGCTTTAAGGGTGGCAGCTCCTCTCAAAGCTGCTTGTTAAAGCATAACATACACAATTAGCTGAAGCAATTCACTTGGCATATGATTCATGGGCTTTATTCACTTGGTAAACTTAAAAGATTTCAGCAAAGGGTGAGGTCATGACCCTACTACTGTCACTTTTCTCATCTCAGAACCCACCATGGTCGTTAAAGGAGCTATGTTATTAGGAGGCAACATTTGAAACAACGTAGGAGCCATTCGACAGGCTAGAAAACGTTGCTTATGCCTAGCAAAATTATAGTCAACACAGTTTATTGTTATGGTGACACTGTAACAAACAATAATTAGCTGACATGAGGTTCTTCTGCAAAAACAAAATATAATATAAATTTAACTGTTTGAGCAAGCAATTTTAAGCCACGTTACCATGTGGAAATTCAGGAAGTTGAAAATAAGAGTCAAGGAATGAGTTATTACAAGTAGCAGCAGCAGCTGTGAGTGTTAATACGTCACTTGCAGTTGTACCACTCATGGCTGAACCTATCACACTACTAAGCTGCTCTCTCTTTGCTCCCATGGCTTCTGCGACTTGTGCACATTGAGCAGCCACCAGAGCCGCCGCGGAGGCCACTGCAGCCTCCTTGTTTGAGCTCATCACCAAATCTTCTTTCTCTGAGCTCTCAGCGGCAATTGCAGCTAAAGCAGCAGCCACTCCTGCTACTGATATGGCTGCATGAACTTCAGCTCTTTGTAACCTCTCTTCTTCTTTTCTCTTTTGCTTTATGTCTTTCAACCATTTCTTGATTGATAAGGCCTTAAAGGGTATTATTTTCCATGGCAACTGCTTCACGAATATCTCCACATCAACTTTATTTACAAACTAGTCATATACTTCTATTCTAACATAGCATAACCAAATGATCACTATCTAGCTACTTACCCATTTCCTACGGAAACAACTGTTGTAATTGAGTTCAGGATGCATTGCCTGTTGCATCCATATCCATGACTGCAAGAGAGAATTAAGAAGATTGATTCAACAAAAAACTTTTTTTGTTTCAGATATGTATGCTCTGATCATGTATTTGTTTAACTCTATATATCACCTTCACATCATTGGATTTCCATGGCGGCAGAGGCTTGAAGTCTGCTTCCTCCATTTTCACACTCTTTTCCACCTTCTGCAAGTGAGGAAATCATGTCACTTTCATTGTTTAACTCCTATATCTCTTACCAATACAAGAATAATATATTGAAATGCTAAGCATGGATTGACTCACCGAGAACGAAGTCTTAGCTTTGCAACCCAATTTCTTTATTTGATTATCCAGGAGGAAAATGGACTGATGGTCTTGCAGTTCTGGTTGCAGAGTCTGAACTGCGAAGTTGCACCAAGTACGCGAAAGAAAATCCATGGACTCCGGATATGCTTCTGATGGTGATAGCTTCATATTTGATTCCATGCAATTAGGAGCTAACTATCTTCTTACTTTTGATGAACGTATAATAGAGTGAGAAAAGTGTAGACTTAGCTTCAGATCATATAATACTTAAGTTGAATTGTAACTAATAAATAGCTAGCCATGGTTCATTATAGCGATTCCAACAGTATGATGTGGGTACCAAACTTATGGTCCGTGCACATCTAGGCAAATGCAAAGGCTAGATTGGGGATGCTAGCAGGGAATAAAGTGTCCTGGAATCATTTCCATCAGTTGGTTGACCCACAATGCAGATCAGATTCAAATAGCTGTGAGTAGGATTTTTGGTCAGGGGTTAAAAGGGTGACATCGCACTTAGGTACAGCTTGTTCCTGCCCCTTCAGTGCAGCTCAAAAAGGCTATGTGGACAGAGGAGGGTAATAGGTGGAAAGTGTAAGAAAATGTTTAAAAATATACAGGCATGCGAAGTTTGGATAAAATAAGGACCTACCAGATACTAGAAGAGTTGATACAGAAATAGATTTTGATTGAAGAGGGTTCAAGATGCATAGTTTTTGATTGATAAGAAAGAAAACACATGCAAACCATTATAGGAGCATGGAAACTAGGTGGAAGAAAATCATAAAGGGGAGCAAGAGGCCCCTTATTTGGCATCTTTAAATGGAAACCATTAATTTTAGCTAAGTATGAAGAGATGGTTTTTTTTTTTCTCTTTATGGTGAAGTGACCTTGAATTTCTTGCTAGAGCTGCCCAGGGCCACCACATTTGCCCATCTAACAATCACATTAAGAGAGCAGGTTAAGAAAAGGTACAAGAATTGTGAGGCAAGCATGCACTTGGGATCCAACATTGCTAAAAAAGAAATAGACGACAAGCATGATTGACAATGATGTATCATTGAACCTAAAACATTCTCTTCTTTAGAATAAACAAATACCAATGAAGGTTAGCTTTTAGTTAATTAAGAAGGTTAGCCGAGTAGCTTTAGAGGGGTTGATTATCGTTCAAGATGGCTAATGGGGTCGCCACGTTCTTTTTTGATGATGGATTAATGGAGTTAAGGAGACTTGGTTAAAGGCATTCTCATTAAGCTCATGTGAGTAGGGAATATAGCTTTCAATTTATGCTTAAAATAGTAGAAATCCAACGAAAAGTAGGATCAATTCATTGTTAGCTTCAAAGTTATACAAATTCTTAAATGCTGCTAGACTAGAAGTTCGGTTCTCAACGGAAACTCCAAGGATGCACCACACACCAGTTATGCGAATATTGTTATAAACATAATATTTTCTTTTTATTAAAGGGGCAAACAAACAATTACACGATAAGCTGCGGGAAACTGGGTCCTGACAAATCGGCTAATAGGAGTACATGGCACTCGACAGGTGGTAGATCAAAGAAAGTATGACCAAGCGTAAAATGTTCAGCGTAACTCGCTAACCAATCTACACAGCGGTTGTCCTCGCAGTAAATGTGACGATGTACCACCGTCCAATTGCGTGTGAACAATTCATAAATTCCTTGAACCAGGTTGTTATGGACTGTGGACCGGCTGACCGAGGAAGATATGAGCTGTAAAGCCACGGCCGAATCTGCTTCTAATTCAATGCGTCGAAAATCGAGATTCCAGGCAAGTGTAAGCCCTGTATACATCCCCCAGAGTTCCGCGACCACCCGAGGGCACCAGCCGAGATTGTGTACAAAATTGTCAAGCCAGTCGCCTGAACTATTCCGGAGGAGTCCGCCCGCTCTAATAGTGAATTTTCACTCTCACAATTATTTAGACGTTCCTACTGCACTTATATAAGAAATCATTTGACCAAATCCAAGAACATATTCTGAGGTTTAGCTTAGGCAATTGCGAACATAAGGGATTCATGTGAACAGATAAATAGAATTGAAGATCGAAGTTAGAATTTCCTTTGATAAGAAGTAAGAAGTACCATTTTCAAATTTAAACAAAAACAAAGAAATACTTCTTTTGAATATAATTAGTTAATTACCAACCGGGACAGGATTTAGTACTGCCTAACGAAAACATTGAATAATTAGGTCTTCAGTTTACTTGTCAATGGATTTATATGGGCCTCTTGTCAGGCATGATGGACTTGTTCTCAAAAAAAGGCCTTGGACAAGCCGTTGAGCCACAAACCTAATGGCCTGTAGGAAATCTGACCATCACAAGAAGCCACCTGAAAAATGCAATAAGATCAGGTGAAGACTATAACATAACATAACGGACTTTCAGCGGCGAAAAAGAAACATTGCTAAAAAGTCCAAAATTTGTGGTTAATAATAATTCGCAACGATGTACATTCGTCAGAAACATCATCAAATTTTCCTAGCTGAAAACTATAGGCAATGTTTTTCCGTATTCATCACTAAAATATTTTGCCTATGCTTCATTTTCGTAGCTAAAAAGTATTAGTGCAAATGTGAGAAATCGTCACGGGTATATTTTCGCCACGAAATATTATTTGCTACATTTTTCAAAATGTAACTAAAAGTTTTTAGCTACTTTGTTTTTAAACATAATCAAAAACTATTAGTGACATTTTTGAAAACGTAGTAGAAACTTTTATATACGTTTTCGAAATTATAGTCAAAATTTTAATATATATTTTAACTAAATGTTTTACTATGTTAATTAAAATTATTTGTGACATTTTTAATCCATATTGTTGTATATAATATTTCAATTTTTGTTGTTAATTTATTATTAAAAAATATAATACAAAATAATTAAAAATTAGAAACATTGTATAATAAAAATAAAATGTTATTAAATTATATTGTTTACAAAATTTTAATTACAAATTCAAAAATATTTATATATCAAATAAAAATAAAAATAAAAAATAAATTTAGTCACTTAAACCCGTCTTCGTCTTCTCTACTTACATAATCCGTGCCAAGTAATTTTCTTCGGTACTTTTGATGCTTGGCCACCTTTTCTTAGGGGACTTTTTTTTTTCTTTTCAAGACGTTAAAAATATATTGGTCTTGATGAGGATGAAACAGTTGATTTAGGGCCAAACATAAGCCCTTTGATGTATCGGGATCATATATTAAGTACCTTGTTATAAATATCATATACATTTAAGCTCATTTCTGTCAGACATTGAAATTTGTAACAACTCTTGTATCTTATTCTAAAATTTAAAAAACAAAATCAATATTCAATTCAAATATTATCAGTTAGTACTACATAAGTAAATGAACTTAAAATTTAAATAAAATTTTATAATTACATAATTATTGTGTGCTTCTTTAAATATCCAGCCTTAACCTTCCTTATAATGTGTTAGTTTGTAGAGTGTGATCCTATCATACTCTCCTCTGTATACTTCCTTTCTGACTTTATGTTATGGAAAAATATAAAACACAATAAATAATATTGTGTTTATTGATATAATTATAACTTGTAAATAAAGAACTTATACATTCATTTTGTAGGACAACAAAAGAATTAAAGCCTTGGTTGTGAGGAGTTTTTATTTTTCCTCTATTAACTTTGACTTTTTCATACTTTTCCTAAATAAAGAAAAGAAATAATCATTAGATTGTGTAACAAGATTAATGGAAACAAATAAGAGAAAGAAAACAAACTTGAACGTTGGAAGAGGCCTAACAATCACACAAATTGTTACAATTTTCTTTAGACAATTGTTCCGAAACATGTTTTCTTGTCTCCTCATTCGAAAGAAAAGATTTGTAATATTTATGCAGTCGATAACAATGATCCTTAATCCTTTGTTTTAAAAGTAAACTAACATAGTTTCAAACATCAGGGTTATCGATATCAATAATATTCAACTTCATCTGTAAACAACGAGTAAACTTGAAATTATTCTTTAAATAAGTAAAACAATATTGCACATAATTAACTAAATTGAAAATTTACCGAAACTTTATCCAAAGCATTTTCTAGCAAGTTGTTTTCTTTTAATTGCTTGCATGCTTAAAGCAAGACAATTTAGTTCTGGCAATAACCCCCAACTCACTAGATAATTTTGTCAATTGAACTTTATCTACAGGATGACATTGCACGGTATCAATATGTACGAACAACTTCTTGTTCTTTTCAACATTCATTCATTGAAACTCACAACTTTTAGTTATACCTTGATTGAGCCCAAGTTTATTATATAATTGGTAACAATTACATGATTTTTACTACACTTCTTGGCTCCTATTTTTATATTTCATGCTTAATTTGATTCTTGAGTATCTGCCTTTATTTTATGTAGTTTGAGAGTAAAATTGTCACAAATTATTATTAATTGCACCAATTAATTTTTTGAGAATAATTGATACTGTAAACTGCCATTTGTTTATTGTAGGAGACTTAAGAAGAAGAAGTAGAGTAAAGGGAAGGCTGAAGCTGATGAGTCAACAAGTCAACAAGTGCAATAGGAAGTTCGCCGCAGCGAAAGGATGATATGTCACTACGGCAAAGTATAAAGAATTTTAAGTAGAACTTTCAGGAAAAGTTCGCCGCGGTGTGGATTAATTCTGTCACTGTGGTGTCGCTGCGGCGAAAGAACCAAAACTCTAGCTAAAACTTTCAGGAAAAGTTTGCCGCGGCGAACTTATCTGTCACCGCAGTGAACCTTCAAATATTCGAACTATTTTCAGAAGTTTACCCACTGTGCAACCCTAACCATAACCCGTTTTCTTTAAAACCTATCTATTTTAGGTTAAGAAGAAGAGGGAGCTGACAATTTTTACAACACACACTCACTCTCTCTACCTTCGGACACACTTTCATCCCCTTTTCCCTCTCATCCACTTCACCATCTGCTCCTTCACTGACAACTACTATCATGAATGTTTCCAGTGGGTTCCTGGTTGTGAATTCTCCTAGCGTTATGCTTGGCTAGGCACCTCTTTCCTCTTAAAAATATAGAAATAGCTAGAGTTCAATGGGCCTTAAAGGGGAGTAGTTTATTCCATGTTCAGCTACATTGTTATGAACTCCTAGGTTTAGGATTTGTAATTTGTAGTTGAACATTCTTGATTAGAGTTTAATCAAGTGTTGGATTTTCAATGTGTTATTGGGATTTGTTGATGTAGAACTTGGAACTTGAATATATGAAATCTCATATATGTCTATTTGTGATCTTGTTGATTCTCTTTTATCTGCCTAGTTGTGATTGATATTGAGTTGATTCTAGATCCCAAAATGACTTATTGCATTGACTTACCTATTGCACACACTAAGAGCATTCAACAAGGTCTTAAAAAATGGAGTTCATCGATTAAGACCCTGGACTTAAAGAGTTCTTTAAAGTTTACCATTTGAAACTTAGTGATTCACTTCCATTAAAATTCATTTCAAACTATGATAGCCAAAGCTCGTTTTCAAGAGGATACTATCATCATTTGATCGTTGTTTTTATCTTATAGCTTTTTTATTCCCAAAATCCAAAAAAACTTTTCATTACATTTTCTCACAATTCATTTATTTTTGTCCAAATTTCCAAAGATTAAAACCCCATTTTCCTTGCTAAATTGTTTTGCATATCATGACATATAGGCTAGCTTAGATCCATTCATCAGGTTCCGATTAAGTAAAACGACCCGAGGTTGCATTCTATACTGCATTCCTTAGAATTAAAATTTTGATTTGATCTCTAAGGGTAAGAAAAAAAAAAGGCTTCAAATCAAAAACTGAGAGTTCACCACAGTGAAAAATTAATTTCGCAGCGTCACCGCGGCGAAGAAAGAGTTCATCACGACAAAAAATGACAGAAACATTTGAAACAAGCGATTGGCCTCAATCACCAAGTTTAAAATTTTCACAGTATGCACAATTGACTTGCACAAGCGGTTAAATGACCAAAAATGATGTATAATGCACAAACAAGAATTGCAAATTGAAACATCCCCCACACTGAAACATCATGTTGTCCTCAATGTGAAATAATCAAGACATAATCGCAATTTGAATAGAAAACTCAGGGGCATAGATAGAATTTAGAAGGGAATTTTATTGAAGCAAAAAACTGCTAATTAGATTAAAAATGCAACTATTTTCCTACTTAAATGTGTTCTCCCCTACACTTGTTCAGCAAAGTAAGACTCTAAAACATGTCACAACTAGGCAAAAAGCAAAAGTAAATAAAGAAGTGAAGGACAGAAGGAACCTGGTGGTTACGAAGGTTTCTGGTTCTCATGATAAAGTTTCAAAAGGTGGCCATTTACTTTGAGTTGGGATCTGATTTCTTCATGTACAAGCTCTACCATACCAAAGTTGTGCACTTTAGTGACCAAATATGGCCCATCCCATCGAGTGTTGAACTTTCCATGCTTAAAAGTGAAATAAGCTTTAAATAACAGAACTTTGTCTCGTTCCTTTAAATTCTTCCTCTGAAGAACCTTATCGTGTATTAATTTTGTTTTCTCCTCATAGAGACAAGAATTCTCGTAAGCCTCCAACCTCAATTCCTCTAACTCTTGCAATTGGAGTTTTCTCTTCAGACCGGAAGATTCCAAGTCCATGTTGCACTGCTTGACTACCTAATATGCTTTATGCTCTAACTCCACCAGCAAATGACAAGCCTTCCCGTAGATTAAACGGTAAAGGGACATACCTATTGGGGATTTGTAGGCGGTTCGATAGGCCCACAGTGCTTCTTCTAGGCACAGGCTCCAATCCTTCTTTGATGGTTTTACCATCTTCTCCAAGATGTGCTTGACCTCTCTATTCGAAACTTCAGGTTGACCATTGGTTTGTGGATGGTATGCAGTGGAGACTTTGTGAGTGACTCCAAATTTAGAAAATAAGATTCCAATGAATTAATTACAAAAATGTATCCCTCTATCACTAACTACAGCCTTAGGAATCCCAAATTGACAAAAAATGTTTGACTTAATTAATTTAGGCACTGCTTATGAATCGTCTTTTCTAGTAGGAACAACCTCTATCCATTTGGACATATAGTCGACAGCTAAAAGGATATACACAAAGCCAAGAGATAGGGGGAAATGATCCATGAAATCAATCCCCCATACATCAAAGATTTCGCAAAATAATAAAGGGTGCTATGGCATTTCATGCCATTTTCCTACCCCTTCAAAACATTGACATTTGTCACATGACCGAAAAAAGGTAAAGGAATCCTTAAAAAGGGTAGGCTAATAAAAACCAGAATCTAGAATTTTCCTAGATGTTCTCTTTGCACTAAAACGCCCACCACAAACCATAGAATGACAAGTTTAAATTATAGCATCGAATTCTTCATTAGGCACGCATTTTCAGATTACCTGGTCACTGCACAGCCTCTATAGATGAGGAGCATCCCAAATATAATGTCGAGCTTCACTCTTTAGTTTTTGGGCTTGCAACTTTAACATAAAAGGAGGAGTTAGTTCAGTCATGAGATAATATTTGCATACCAAGGTTCTTTAAAAACTAACGTACATAACACTGAATTAGTGAAAGAGTCGCAAGTCAGTTCAGAGGAGTCCACTCCCTGTGTAACATCTAGTAGCCTACTCAAATGATCAGCGACAGGGTTTGTTTCTCCAGCTCGATCCTTGATCTCAATATCAAATTCTTGGAGAAGCAGTGCCCATCTTATCAATTTAGGCTTCGATTGTGGTTTTTTTAGGAGATATCGGACAGCTACATGATTAGTATAAATGGTCACATGGGAGTTTAATAGATATTGCTTGAATTTTTCTAAAGTGAACACTACTACAAACAGCTCTTTCTCAGTTGTTATATAATTAATTTGAGCTGGATCTAGTGCTTTCGAACCATAGGCGATAAATCTTGCTAGTTTCGAACCATAGAAGCATCACATGAAAGCTCAAAAGGTAAGTTCCAATCAGGAGCAACTAAAATAGGAGGGGAAATTAGTTTGGGTTTTAATTTGTTGAAGGCATTTCTGCAAGAATCATCAAATTCAAATTTTGCATCCTTTTGTAAAAGCTTAGAAAGAGGCAATGCAATTTTGCTGAAATTTTTTATAAACCACCTATAAAATCCTGTATGACCTAAAAATGATCTTATGTCTCGAACACATACAGGATAAGGCAAAGAAGATATAACCTCAATCTTAGCTTTATCAAGCAAAGGTACCAAAAGGACATGTAAAGGTGGTTTTATTTTAGTCCTCTGGTGCAATAGGTACTTGAAAATACCCACAGAATCATCTAAAAAACAATAATGTGATTTGCCTGCAAGTCTTTCAAGCATCTGTTCAGTGAGAGGTAGAGGAAAGTGATCTTTGCGTGTTGCATCATTTAATCTCTATGTACACACGCCACGAATTTTGCACTCTAGTGGGAATAAGCTCATCCCTATCATTTTTTATCACAGTTATCCCGCTTTTTTTTTGGCACTAGATGTATTGGACTAACCCACTCACTATCAGAGATGGGATATATGATCCCATCATTTAACAATTTTATGATTTCTTTCCTAACCATGCCTAAGATATGCGGATTCAGTCTCCTTTGGGGCTGCCTTACAAACTTTGAACCCTCACTCAATAGAATCCTATGTGTGCAAATGGCTAGGCAGATTCTGAGTATATCTACCAAAGTCCACCCTATAGCCCTCTTATGTTCCTTCAAAATAGCAAGGAGTCTTTCTTCCTCATTGTGAGATAAGGTATTGGCAATTATAATAGGTAAACGCTCATTAGACGCAAGGAAGACATACTTTAAAGTAGAGGGTAGGGGTTTTAACTCAATCACAAGAGGTTTCACAACAGAAGGAATTAATTTACCAAGTTCAAGAGAAAAGAGATTACTCCCCTTTCCTTCAACCAATGATAGCTCCAACTCCATGCGGTTGGCTCTGTAACCTCCCTTTACTTCAAGTGTTGAACTCATCTTGTGTTGATCTATGGTAGCAACTGCCTAGGCTAACTCATTCTGCATCCCTTCAATCAGACACTTTTGTTGAGGTATAATTTCTTCAGCTATCTCCTCATCCATGTCAGCCTTCGTGATGCCGAAATCTCCTGAAAAATCAACAGAAAACCTTTCCTGATGAGAATTATTACTGACAATAGAAGATGTCAAAATCATACATGAGTTAGAAGAATCAAGTGAATGTAACTTAGAATCAAACAAATCCTCTTTGAATTCAACATTGGAGAAAGTATCATTAACAGTGACATCAACCATATTAACTCCTAAAAGCGAATAATCCTCATGGGGGTATTTTATAGCTTCATACATGTTAAAACTCACTTGTTGATCCCCTACCTCTATGGTAATTGTACCTTCTTTCATGCTAATCATTGTACTAGAAGTCCTTAAGAAGGGTCGACCGAGAATCAAGGAAATGTCCAGCATAACTTCTGAAGACATGTCATGTACATAGAAATCAGCTGGAAAAACCAAATCCTTTACCTGAACCAAGATGTCCTCTATGATGCCCACCGGATGCCTAAGAGATCGATCAGCCAATTGTAACACTATAAATGTAGGCTTAAGACTCTTAACTCCTTATGCTATATAGACAGACTTAGGCATCACATTGATTGCCGCCCCTAGATCTAACAAGGCCCTTCCTATGGTAACTTTTCCTATTGTGCACGGAATGGTGAAAGATCCAGGGTTTTGACACTTGACAGGTATTTGTAGTTTAAAAAAGGTGGACACATTTAAGTTGACTTATACTCTTTCATTAGGTCTAAACTTTCTTTTGTTTATACATAAGTCCTTGAGATATTTAGCACATGCAGGAGCCCTTTTCACTAGGTCAAGCAAAGGGATGTTGACTTCTACTTTCCCAAATAAGTCAATGACATCTTTTTCATGTTTACCATCAGTCATCCTTTTGCTAAGCAAATATGAATTCAGAAAGGGAAGGTCTTTTATACTTACCTCTTTATCGGTTGTTTCTTGGGTTCCTTGCTTGCTTGATTCTTGGTGGCTTTCAAAATTCTCTTTCTTGCTCTTCAATTGCATTGACTCCCTTTCAGTCAAAAGTGCTCCTTCCTTGGAATTTTCTAAC
This sequence comes from Erythroxylum carthagenense, assembly GCA_026413575.1. Lineage (NCBI taxonomy): Eukaryota > Viridiplantae > Streptophyta > Magnoliopsida > Malpighiales > Erythroxylaceae > Erythroxylum > Erythroxylum carthagenense. The sequence continues at coordinate 30,573,360 of JANZLD010000236.1, forward strand.
TTCTTCACTCTTTCATGTGTTGAAGACAATTCTTCATTCTCGATCTCCTCTTTATCTTCTCCCTCATCTTTATTGCTAAACCTCACTTGTTTCTCACTTCGGAGCATTATGGCATTCAAACTCTTAAGGTTCATAACAGTGTTAGAGGGAATGGTTCCACTACTTCGTGCTTGGTTCTCACTCATATTGTTGGACAATTGAGTAACAAAAGAGTTGATATTTTCATCTTTCGTCTCCCATTGCTCCATTCTTTTTTCTAGAGTGTTGAACCGAGCAGCAATCTTTGAAGAGTCGTGCTAAATTAGAGAAGCTATGGCATTGAACTGATTATTGTTAGAATTTCACTCCTCCTTCATTAACGCCATCATATTGTGCAGTAGTTGGTTAGTGTCCTCATTTGGTGAGACAGTTAGGGCTTGCTGTTTGTTTTGGAACTGGTTTGTGGAAGTACTTGTTCCTCCTCCTTGTTGAAATCTGTTTGGACCCCTTCCATCTTCATTCCTCTAATTGAACCTAGGATTTTCCTTCCATCCTTCGTTATAAGTGTTGGAATAAGGGTCCCATTTCTGATTAGTCCGAACCTGATATACTGCAGACACCTCTTCATACCGACTGGGGCAAACACTAGATATGTGCATTACTGACCCACAAGTATCACAACTAAGTGCAGTAAGATCCATAGAAGATGTCGGGATGCACATTCATATTCTTCAGTTTTGTAGTGATGAAAGATAATTGTAAGGTCACTCTACTCTCTAGAGAGTCAACTTTGGACTCCAAGCTCTCCATTCTTTTAGATTGGGCTGTTGAAGTTCCCTACTTGTGTACTCCTCTAGTTCCCTAACACTATACTGTTGATGATTCAAGACCATCTTCTTGATAAGATCCCATGCCTATGTAGCTGTAACATTAATTAGAGAACCTCCCAATGCCGCATCTAACATACCTTTATCTTGACTTTTCAGCCCATCATAAAAATACTACACCAACTGCTCATCAGGTATCTGGTGATGAGGGCATCTGGACAATAGATCTTGGAAGCGATTCCAATAATCATAAAGGTACTCATCATAATCCTGACGTGCTGAATAGATCTCCTTCCTCATCGATGAAGTTCTGGAGGCCGGAAAATATTTTTCCAATAATGCTTTCCTCAAATTTGCCCAACTATGGTAGGCGTTCACCATATGACTTGGGAGGCTCATATACCACTCATGGGCTTTCCTTTCTAGTGATAGGTGAAAAACCTTTGATAGTACTTGATCAAATGAGGCTCCCACCGGCTTCATACTCTGACAGATCATGGACAAAGATTACAAATGCATGTAGGGATTCTCTCCTGTCAATCCATGAAATTTAGGAAATGAGTTAATAAGTAATCCTTTAACTTCAAAATTAACATCAAAATTAGGACAAACAGTAGTAAATAGATCATGATTAACATCACAGGTAGTTACTTCCCTAATGGTCCTCCTTCTTTGATTCCCATTATTCTCTCCAACTCGCTCATGCTCCCTATTTCCTCCATTATCACCATTCCTAGGTTAATTAACATGAAAGTTAGGGTTTGGAAAGAAAGTTGGGTTCTCAGCCATTATCACTTTTTCTGTCGACTCACTGTCACTACTTGGTTGACTAGACTCTCCTTCAACAACTACCTTACTTCTCTCTTTTTCTTTCCTCTCCTTCCTAATCTTCCTCAAACGTCTCTCAATTTCAGGTTGGAAAGGAAGAAGTTTAGCTCTCCGGGGCATGCACGGAAACAATTCAAATGAAAAGAAGATGTAAAAAAATTTACTTGCAAGCCCACAAAGTCAAATAAATTGTGAGATGTGATGGATG
>JANZLD010000236.1:30774765-30785460 GCA_026413575.1 Erythroxylum carthagenense
ATCCAGTGTCTACATGTTGGAATTATTAATTGAAACATGTATCAGGGAACATTTACTCAAATAAAGAGTTTATAGTGATTTCATCATTTCTAGATGTTTTATGGAGATTGGTAATTACACTAACTCTAGGAGTTAATGGACTAGCTGCTTATTAAGTCTTAACACCAAGATTAGATCTTGTGTGTTAATCACCATATAGCGTAAAATGGATAAGATGGCCTACCGTCACTTAGTCTGTTATAGTTAAAAAAAATAACCGTTGTATAAAGATTTAATTGTTTTTAAGTTTTGTTAAATCTATCATCATGCATACATGCATCATGATTTTATACTAAGTTCCAATTTTATTGACTAGTATGCTTATGTTTTAATAATTTATATTTTCAATCATAATCAACCACAAAATGAATCCACTCACTTTGCTCTAAACAAATAATGAATTAGAAAATGGAGAGAATTTTAAGGAATGGAGACGTGACCTTCATATTGTTCTTCAATATGAACGTATTTTATAGGTTTTAACTAAAAATGAGCCTCCACCTTTGGGTGGAGATTTAACGCCTGAGATAGTCCAACAGCATGAGCATTGGCAGAATGCTGACAAGACTACTAAGTGTTATATTCTAGCTTCTATCAGTAGCATGTTGCAAAAGAAAATTGCTTGTATTAAAACTGCTAGTGCTATGGTCCATCACCCACATAAGATGTTTGGTGTGAGGACTAGGTCTACAAGACTGAAAGCTATCCAAACCTTTTACAATCTTAGACAAAAACCTGGTGAACAAATGCGAGATTAGATGATGAAAGTAATCTCTACGGTTGCTGAGGCTAAGATACTTAGGGCAGACATGGATGTGGATATGCAGATAATTATGATCATCAATAACTTAAACTCTTCCTTTCAATAGTTTAAGTTGGACTATGAGCTCAACAACAAGGATTACACCTTGATGAGTTGATGAATACCCTCTAGAGTACAGAGGAGATATTAAATATCAAGGCTTATAGGCCAAAAGCTTATGTAACATCTTCTTCTAAGTGCAAGGGTAAGGGCAAGCAATAAAAATGAAGGCCCAAATAGGGGTCAAGGCCCAACCCATGAAAAAGAAGGCCAAAGAGAACACCAAGGGAAAGTGTTTCCACTGTGATGAGATAGGCAACTAGAAAAGAAACTGTCCAATCTACCTTGAATCCTCAAAAGTAAACAAGGTATAGGTTTCCTAAGTTTGTTAGGAACTAGAAATGTGGCAGATTTATCTTATTCCTGGATATTAGATTCAGGAGTCAATAACTACATTTTTAATTCTTTGTAGGGGTTCCAGCAAAGGAAAAGGCTATCCAAAGTTTCAAGTCAAGATAGCAGATGGATCCTATGTTTTAGTAGAATCAGTAGAAGTAGTTATCTTGGACTTTCCTAGTGGTTATAGGTTATATTTGGAGGATGTTTATTACAAGCCAATGATTGTAAGGAACATGATTTCTATTTTTTATCTAATAAAATCTAGTTATTCCTCATATTTTGAAAATGTTGTTTCACTATATGAGAATAATGATTTTATTTGTGATGTGATAATTAAACAGGGATTGTTTTTTATAGAACCCATGACAGGCTCACTAAACAGCACAGAGTTGACAAAACCAAGACATTCCAGTAACTCTAGCATTAATTCTAAATAATTGTGGAACTTAGTTCCTAAGATAAGTAGTAGGAGTAAGAAGGAATTTGAAAGGTTCAAATCTCATAACATTACATCTAATTGGAACTAATGCCTTTAAGATACATTTGATGTATAGTTAAAAGGCTACAAGACATTAAAAGATTCACTTTCACGATGGATTCAAAGAGTTTGTTTTATAGATGATTATGAATTTATCACATTTATTAGAAGGTAAGTGGGAGTATAGTTGTCCTGTTTAGTAGGACAATGTGGAGGCATATTACTCATAGGGAAACAAAGTTCTAAGTTTCAATTGTCGAACACATAATTTTCCAAAAAAGACTTTTGTTGGATATGAAAAGATAACAACTTAATTATGGAAATTAGATCTATAGATATAGATTGGATGTTGTTATTTTATTCTAAGTCCAAGTGCATAGATAATATACTAAAGATGTTTAGTATTTAAGATATCAGATACTTGTGAAGTATTAAAGATATTCATTACTCTATGTGTTAGTTGACATTTGAGTTTAAGATGATAAGGATATAACTTTAGAAGTAAATGCTAATTAAGGCCCATTTACTTACAACAATATCATTTAGGATTGGAAAAGTTCCAATGTAGTAATTGGTTGCTAATAAAGCCATAATACAGTTTTCATTTAGTGAAAATGATTAATTGGATCAACAAGTTCTTTAGTGAACTTGATATAGTTTCTTTGCATTGTTCAAGACAGTAATGTACTGTAGAACATTAGAGTCATAGGGCATGCATAAGGAGCTGATGTCTCATTAAAGATCCAAGAATGTGTTTAAGCAAATTTTCTTAATTATGATGATAATTAAGATGGGAGTTATAACATTTAAACAAGTGCTCACTAGAGAGAATCTTGTAGAATTGTCTCATTAAGCCATAATTCCATTAGTAGAATATAGAATGTAAAAAAATAGCACACATTTTGTTTTTCTATATGAAGGAAGTAGTCGATGTCATAAGCTAAAGTATAGAGATACTTCAACAAATGTGTGGGTGCTTGTTAGAGCACAATTTTGTTGAACAATACTGATAAAGAACAAGTTCACTAAATAAATCCAATATGAGAAATCGATTTGGAACATTACTTATATGTTTATGAAATTATCATTGTGATGATTGTATAAGTGATCCATTGACTTGAGATCATCAAAGTTATCTTGTATGGTGATTGCTATGTTTTGATACTACTTATGATCTATTTAATCATAGGTCATTTAATTGGTAGTCATTGGATGTAGCATGAACTATATGGAGAAAGTTGAGTGATCAAGATAGGATTCATCATCCTAAAGTAATTAAAGAAAATGTTTTGTTGTTCTCAATTAGTATTGAATCAAGAAATCCTTGGCTAAGGTGAAATGATGCTTTGCAAATAGTTTATAAATGTCATCAATTGAATCGATAGCTAATGGTAGAGAACTAATATGATTAGACTCAAAAAAGATATTAATTTCATACTCTATATGTAAACAGAACATTGTATAATGAAAGAATTGAATTATACGAAAAAAAAATTATACATGGAAAGTTTAGTCAAAACCACATTAACATTCCTAAATATTTAGGTGTCATCATGCGTTGCTAGACGTCAATCTTAATCTATGATTATAAATTGTTTAATTGGAGAATTAAAGATAATTTTAATTTAACTAATTTTAATTATAAATTAAAATTAAATTTTATAATCATTGTCAACATATTTAAGAACCTAATGGGTCTCACATATAGAATGAGTTCAAGAGAATAAAGTTAATTTAATCAAGTTAGATTTGATTGTAAAGTTTGAGAAACTTTATGATTAAATATTAGATATTTAATAAATAAGGATCAATCTGAAGTATGAAATCTTATATGGGCATAATTAATATTTAATTAAAATTTCAAAATTTTAATTGAAATTAGAATTTAATTTCAATTAAATTATTGAAACGTTTAAAGCTCATTATAAATAGGCTTAAGCTCTATGGAGCTAGCACTTCTTGCTTAACCCTCTTTGTAAGAGTCATAGAGTTCTCTCAACTCATTCTGTGGACAATGTTAGAGGTCGGACATTTGTGCGGCTATGGTGGTTGAGACGAACTGGTTTCTGAAACGGTTCAAGGGATATAACAAGATAAAGATCAAGCTTCAAAATAAGGTACGAATTAAATTTACACTTTATTATGATTTGTGTTAATCATTTTATAGAAGTTAATAGATCTTGGTTTCCAGAAAATATAAAGTTATGAAAAACTTTCATGATTCCCAACACTCACAACCATGAGAAGTAACTCATAGTTGTGAGAAGGCCAGGGTTCTATTAGAAGCATTTCTACCTTAGTTGTCATAGGAATGTAGCTATTTAGTCATACCCATGAGAAGTAACCCATGGGTGTGAGAAGGCCAGGGTTCCTATTAATGGCCAGGTGTCATTCAGTTTAAACCTAAATTTTCGCTACATAAGGAACAGGTTGTGATGGCAGGAGGGATATTCAGGACATAACCTAACCAAAATTGTTTTCTCTCATTTTCTCTTCAGGTTTTCTTCGTTCTTTAACATCAATAGTGGAGATGGAGAGGATTGCCAATGGTAAGAGCATAAAGATGGAGATGGAAGGCTAACTTCTCGATGTCAATTCAACAAGGATCTCGAAGTCGAGTCATGGTTAAGCTATTTCAACCTATTAATATTGTAATCTCTTATTGTTGTGTTATTTGTGTTGAATGAATTGGATTTTGGATAGACGATCCGAATACGTTATTTTGATTATTCTATTTCAAGCCTATTGCTATAATATTGAATGTAATCTATAATTGTTACATTTAATATTTGTTAGGAGCATCTAATGATCTTATATTATTAGGAACAACATAAATTAGGTTAGAAAACTCATATGTGAGGTTACTGTTGATCGTTTTCCACTTCGTAATGCTGCTATTAAATTGAATTTAAAGATTGTATCCTAAGTTATTTTGTAGTTAGGATTAATAAATGATTGTATCTTAATTACACACAACCTAAGGGAAAATTGGGATTATCAGAGCATACTGTTAGTGTTAAATCAATAGTCCGAAGAGAGGTGTAAAAACATTAGGATGATGGAACATGCTTGATCGTGTTTAGGATGAGATTGACCTTAGAATTGGATCTTTTTTATATTCGACACTTTAATCATTTTCGATTGCTTGTTTTAATTTGTTTCCAATGGTTTACTTTTATTTTATTTTCTAAATTGCTAAAAATTCAAGAAAACCCTTTATATTTCCGTGCATAAAATAATTTCATTACGAAAATTAACTAAACATTCCTTATAGATTCGATCTCGACTTACCATAACTATAAATTTTAATGTGCAGAGTTAGGTAAGTTGTACATTTCACTCAACACTTACTATCATATCATATTCATCAAAATCAAAATTAATATTACTGACAATGATTCTAAGTTTTAAAAAAATTTAGCCTACAATAATGTCATTTAAAATTTATAAAACTATAACTCAAAATTAATTTATATTATAGAGATTTATACTTTTTATTTAACTATTTTTAAAATATATAATTTGACAATTTTATATGGTGTAACAAAACTTTATTTGTTATATATAAATTCTATACTATTTTATAGAATTTTTATATTAGATAAAATTTGTTAAATATATATATATATATATATGATAAATCATGACGATTTATAAAATCCATTTTGCTACTATTTCCAAAGGCGTCATAATAGGAAAACCATTAGCAACAAATTATGTAAGCGTCGTAAAATGTTGTTTCGCATAACTTTGGTGACGATTTTTATAAATCGTCACTAGTGCTCAACCAATTTCTTATGTTTTTCTTTACCATTGGTGACATTTTCTTAAAATTGTCACTGAATGTTCCCATATTTCTTCAAACTTCTCTTAAAATTCCCATTTTCTTAAAAATGTTGTTTTTTCCACTACAAACGATATTGTTTTTGTCTTATCTAAAACCTAACGACTAGTCTTCTTCTTCCTCTACCAAAATTATATATCTTCTTCTTACTCTGTCAATCGTGTTCCTCTACCAAAATTGTCTTCATTATACATCGTCCATCTTCGTTTGTCATCTCCGATTGTCCATCCGTCTAGGTAATTCATCCTTGTCTATAAGCTAGTTTATTTCATATTCATCAAGATTAATAATTGAGATATAGGTGCACCTTTGTTGTTATCTAATTGTCAATTTGTTTTCTTTCTGTCTACGTATCTGCAATTTAATTATTTTTTTATTCTCATTTAATTGAATTGTTCAACCTACACAATTGAAATTAAAGTTTAGAAGTGTAGAATGAGTTTATGATTAGATTTTATAGGTCAAATATGGTGATATGAAACAACTTCTCTTATTGCTTTTTTTTCCTTAACATTATGAATGTCAACTAATAAGGATTGTGCTATAACACATTCATATAAATGACCTATTTAATCATCAACTGGTTGTAGATTTTACTGTCACTAGCACAACATCTTTAACCTGAGGCAAAATTGGGGTTGTTCATTGCCATCCAATAGGAATTGCACAAAAGAATGATTAGTTTTGGGTTAATTGAATTAATATCATTTACTTGAAAGATACTCATTTTTGGACATATATGCCTCCTATTGATTGTAGTTTTGTTTAGAAAAAGATTCATAAGGTGAAATTAATGATGATTGCTAGATATGAACAAAACAATTGATTGTATAATAAATTTAACGGTTATGTGTAAGTGGTTTGTAAGATGCTTGCTAGGATGAAGGACAAGGATAAATGGTTTAAGTATATCTAATTAAATATGATATAGGAAAAAGTTGAGGAATATTTTTGGACTGATGCAAGAACTCATGCAATATATATTGAATTTGGATATATGGGGTGATGTTTGATATGACTTGTCAATTCAAAAAATATCAAAAGTCATTTTCCCCATTTATTGGGGTAAACCATAATGGTTTATCTATTTTACTATTTTATGCACTATTAGTATGTTAAAGGCTTGACAGTTTTTATTGGTTTTTCTACATATAGTTGAGTTGTATGATTGGGATTTCACTTAGTGTTATAATAATTGATGAGTTTAAAAGTGTAGGTTGTGTCATTAATATGGCATGGATATTGTTAATAAGGACTTGCTTGCTTGGGCATGGAAATGGTTTTATGAATTCTAACACGAGTGTGTAGATAATTTACTTATATTTAATAGTCAAATTGAAAACTTCTTGGAGAATTATTTAAGAAACCTTCTTGTTTTCTATTTAAGGTATATGTTATCTTCATTTAAGAAATCTTTTTGTTAGGATATTCTTTAAAAAAGGATATTGATGTTGTAATATTATGTTTGCATTAATAGCTTACATTGAACTATATAAACTTTTGGTCGAGTTAAGAGTAAGTTATATAACATAATATGTCCTAAAAACTTTTCTCATCCTTGCATATTGATTTTTTTGACATTCACCAATAACCACTTGTTATAACCTATAACCTAAAATATATAACAAAATAGATGGAATGTTTTTATTGATTCTTTACACTTGTTTTTAGTTAATTCTTTTTTAAGAGTTCTTTGATATGCTTGTTGGGAATAATGATATATATATTAATACTTTATTTAGAAATTCTTTCCAACAAGAGGTGTTAAAGCTCATAACAGCAAAAGCAGAAATTGAATGAGATCTTATAGTTATCTTTTTGGAATTAAATGATATATTTAAAACTCACTACTTATGCATATTGCTTATGAAATGGGTTCATGCTTCTTATTCTTAGCATGCTCAATTTCATTGTCCATTTGAATTAATACTTAGGATGTCAACTTGTACTGATTTATCATTATGTTATTTATAATTTAAATTGCATTTTGTAATTTATTAACTTAAAATGCAATTTAGTAACTTACTTTTAATGATCCACTGAATACTTAGAAGGAGTTAACAATTTCATGCAATTTGTAAAAAATCAAAAGGTTTTAGAATGTTGTATTCTTTGTCTATGCATAGATTGCTTAAATATGAACATTTAAGGTCAAGATGTGGTATATAATCACTTGCTAATTTGAGGCATAGATAAATTCTATAATACGTGGATTTATCATAGTGAACGTTCTGAAGCAAGTAATGTTAGAAGTGTTGATACAAGTGATGATGGTAGTAACAATAATGATGTAGAGGATTGTGATATAAATGAAGATGGTGAAGATGGGATTGGAGAGATGTTAGAGGATTTGGAGAATTATATGGAGACTATAAATGATACTGGTTTACCTAACATAATTGGTAGTATTATATAAGATAATTTTAGGAAGCTATTGAAAGTTGCTTAAGAAGAATTATATCTAGGGTGCTCGAAATTCTCACAGCTATCTTTTGTTGTCAAGTTGTTACATTTAAAGGTATATAATAAGTGGGGTAACAAATCTTTTAAAATGTTAATTAACTTACTTAATGATGCATTACCCATTGGACATAAGTGGTTTAATCTTAGTGGTAAAGGGATAAACATAAAAGTGAATGATAATGACCCTTTTGTGCTTGCAAGTTAAGTGAAGCAAGTATTCTATCTCAACTACATTATATTGGGCAACAATTGGAAAGTTGTTCAAATGTTTCAACATCAAAATATTTTTGATTTTGTGAAATGGAAAATGGTTCAATCAGTGAAGATGGTGAAGTATATCAAGAGAATGAATCGAAGCTAAATAAGGAGCCCTATAAATAGAATATGCAAGTATATCATCATTTTATAGGAGAGATGTTGATCCCAATATACTAGAAGAAAATGAAGTACAAGCCAATCTTAGCATACAAAGAGATGAAGACTATATTGAGGGTGAATTATATGACATTGATGATACTTTGGCTTAATATAATAGCAACAAAGAGTTGAATCATAATACAATTAATGATGATGATTTTCAAGATCTTGATCATGATGATTGAAGGTAATAAAAGTGTTCTTTATGTTGTTTGAAATTTAATATTGTAAACATTTATGTTCAAGCATATTATTGATGTTTGAGCTATTTTAATGCAGGTTTTGATGATTGAGTTATGTTAATGTGTATTACTGATGTTTGAGTTATGTTAATGTAGATTATTAATGATTGATTTATATTAAAGCATGTTGTTAATGGTTGACTTATATTAATGCGGATTATTGACAATTGAATTATGTTAATGCATATTGTTGATGATTGCCTTATGTTAATGCATACTATTGACATTTGAGTTATGTTAATGCATACTGATTATGTTTGAGTTACGTTAATATGAATTATTGATGATTTCATTATGTTAATGCATGTTGTTGATGCTTGACTTATATTAATGCGAAATATTGATAACTGAGTAATGTTAATTCGTATTATTAATGATTGCCTTATGTTAATAAGTACTGTTGATGTTTGAGTTAAGTTAATACGGATTATTGATGATTGAGTTATGTTAATGCAGATTGTTGATGGTTGATTTATGCTAATGTGGATTGTTGATGATTGAGTTATGCCAATAGTATTGTTAATGATTGAGTTCTATTAATGTAATTAATGTTAATGATTTAATGTATGTTTATAATGATGATTAGATGTATTTTAATGTTAATAAAATTTATTTTTATGTTTATAGATATCCAATATAATAGCATCTGGTAGAAACAAAAGAAAGGAGGTGCCAAGTATTGAAATTATAGAACAAATGGATTTGCAACTTTAACCAAATCAATTAGTTCTTAGCCAATAATAAAATTCGACCTTAGCCACCAATGAAATTATTCTAAAACAACCTCAATCTTCCCCAAACAACAATGAATGCAATAGTGCAAAGGGATCTACAGGTTTGTTAAACTTTAACACCACAAATATAATTATGTGAAATATATATTTACATGTTTAATGCATATTTTCTTATCATTATTCATTTATTGTCAAGTTCCAATATCAATATTAAGAATAGATATAGAGGTATAATTAAAGATTGTGAATTGTAATGAATGAATGTTGCAATGAATAGTAAGTTGTTAATATATAATGATACTTTACAAGGTCTTCTTGTAGACAAGATCCAATCTGTTAAATTGTCAAGTGAGTTTGGAATTATTGTGAGAACAAAATTACCCTACTAGAAGCATGCTAAAGACTTAAAGGAAGACAATTTACTTTAAAATGATTTGGATAGAGTTGCGGTAATTTTTAATTTATTTAATTATATGCAATATTGTTTCACTTACTTTAAGATTAATTACACTGTTAGTTGCTGTTCACGGATCTGTGGTTTGATTATGGTTAAGTTTTAATTATGAACCCTCGATAATTCACAAGTGTATGGTTCATGCGCATAGTACTAAAGGTGTTGATTCCATGAGGAGGGAACTAATCTAATCCTAAAATCTAAGGCTAGAAACAAATAATAGAAATTCAAGATGCAACAAAACTAAAAATGATAATTTAAGTCAGTCACTCAAATTAAGAATGAAACACAAAAATACTAATTACTAAGCAATTGTAATACACCCAAGAATCAACTGAAAGAATTTACTAATTGAGAGAAAGGGATTTTTACCTATCATTAACGCTAACTTAATTGATTATGAATTATCAGATTATTAGTTCTAGACTATCCAAAGGTTGACTACTCTCTCTTAAGTTATAACCATTAACCCTAAATTATAAGCCCTAGTCAGGTTATGGAAGTTGCAATCTCTCATTTCACAGCCTATCTAAAACCCTAATTAGTTCTAAATTTCTCTAATAAACTATCAGAAACTTATGCAAGATCTCTCTTTGCACAATTTCTCTATCTAATTTAATTCTTATTTCTATTAAATCACCTAACTCTTGTTAGTCCAATTTAATCATTTTTATTCGATTCACCCTTTCAGTTTATTATTGAATTACACAATCGCATAATCAAACCACAACAATATCTAAATAACATATTGTAAGTGGTAAGTCGACTTGTACCATGTGTAAGTCGACTTATGCTTGCTCGGTACTGATAAGTCGCCTTGTTC
>JANZLD010000236.1:30785560-30805221 GCA_026413575.1 Erythroxylum carthagenense
ATACCGTTAGAGACGGTCTACTTTGGTCGTTATGGTTTGACTGATTATACTTACACATGGATCCTGGCTTAAGGGAACTTCCCGGAACAAAAAAGTTTTGTTTTCCGCACTGTGTCCATATGATGGACACCCCGGGATTTTCCTACAGATATAACAATCAAATTCTCATTAATTCAAGAATAGCATTCCTAAGGTGAGTTTAGAACATCTTTTACATTCTAGATCCTATAATCAGCTATTAAATCCAATTCTATACAATGATAAAACTAGCAAATAATAGGAAATACATTCTAAAATGGATTACGGGAGGTAGAAAGATCGAGAAACCTCCTAATTTGAGAAGTAATTTGAGCAAGCTTCGTCTCCTCTTCTCTCTACCTTCTTCTTTTCCTCTATCCCTCGATGATTTCTCTCCAGAGTTTCTTAAGGTGGCTAATGTAAAAGCTTCCCCTTGCCACTTTTTCTGGTTCTCAATATATGTCAAAACTTGACGTTCTGGAGTGTCTGCGCATCTGCCCGATGTAGGCCATGATTGTAGGTCATTGCCTAGGTTTCTATCACGATCGTGGCATGTAGGCCACGATTGTGGGACAACTCTGTTGCTTCTGTCATGATCGTGGCCTGACAGGACACGATCATGGGCCGTTGTTTTAGCCCGAATGTCTCTGAAACTCCTCCGTTCTTCAATGTTGACCCTAAAGTACTAGCAAACATGTCAAGATACCTTAAAAACATATTGTCTAAGCTCAAATTTAGGAGGAGGACAAGCTTGGGTATTCACCCTCACTCCACAAGATGCTCAAACCTTTAATGCAGCTGTAATAGGTATTGTATTAGTTTGTTGTGTTGATGCTAGAGTTTTATTTTAACCCAAGTGCTACCTATTCGTTTATATCTGCTATGTTTGCATCAAGGATTGGTTAGTAAGCAACTAGATTAGTAACTCCTTTATCAATAGCCACCCCTTTAAGGGTACCCTTGAATATAGATATTATCTTCCCTTCTTATCTAGTGTCAATTGAGGGTACAGAATTAGTGGATAATTTAGTATTATTAGACGTGATGGATTTTGATATAATTTTAGGTATGGATTGGCTATCACAACAATTTACTACCTTGGATTTTTCAAAGAAGTTGATGATTTTTAGGATTCCTGATAATGTTTAATTATGGTTTAGAGGTGATAAAGGGAAAGTTTCTCAAAACTTTATATTTACTATCACTACTAAAAATATGCTTCAATGAGGTTATCAAAGGTATCTAGCTTTAGTGAAGGATACTTTAACAAAGAAAGGTTCAGTTGATGATATCCTAATTGTATATGAATTTCTTGACATGTTTCTTAAAGAGTTGCTAGGTTTGCCACCAAAGAGGAAGATTGAATTTTATATTAATGTAGTGTCGGGTACAACTCCTATCTCAATTCTATCTTATTGGATGGCTCCCATATAGTTAAAGGAGCTTAAGGAGTAATTACAAGAATTGTTAGATAGGGGATTTATCAGATCTAGTACTTTTCTATGGGGTGCACCAGTATTATTTGTAAAGAAGAAGGATGGTAGCTTCTAACTCTATATGATTATAAGGAATTAAATAATCTGACAATAAAGAATAAGTATCCACTTCCAAGAATTAATGAATTGTTTGACCAATTTTAAGCGGCCAAACGTTTCTCTAAGATTGATTTAAGATCTAGTTATCATCAATTGAGGATCAGAGGAGAAGATATCTTAAGAACTACTTTTTATTTTAGGTACAATCATTATGAATTTTTGGTGAAGTCCTTTGGGTTGACTAATGCTCCTGTAGCTTTTATGGATTTGATGAATAGGGTGTTTAGATCTTTCCTAGATAGAATTGTCATTATATTCATTGAAGATATTTTGGTATATTCTTAGAGTGAAGAAAAACAAGTGGTAAATCTGAGAATGGTTTTTCAAATGTTGAGGGAGCATCAATTACATGCTAAATTTTGTAAATGTGAAAATTTTTGACCTCATCTTTAGGGTCAAATGGATTTACAGTGTATTGTGATGATTCTAGGGTTGGTATAGGTTGTGTGCTTATGCAGCATAGATGAGTAGTGGCTTATGCCCCTCGAAAACTAAAGAAAATGAACATAACTATCCTAGTCATGACTTGGAAATGGCAGTTATGGTGTTGACACTTAAGATTTGGAGACATGATCTTTGTGGTGCGACTTGTGAAATTTATACTGTTCATAAAATTTTGAAATATACTTTTCAACAAGGGGATCTAAACCTATGACAACGAAGATGTATAGAGATATGAAAGATATCAAGATCAAGGATTGATATGGAAGATATCAAGATCATGATGTTTACTAGCATAATTAAAGGTTAGATAAATGTTTTTAGAGAGAGTCAAGGTTGCTCAGTCCAAAGACGCTCAATTATGTAATATAGTTGAGGAGATTTAAGAGAAACCAGCTAAGGATTTTATTGTGGATGGTGATGGTATTCTAAGGATGGGTACTATGATATATGTACCAGATGTTGATGACCTAAGAAAGGAAATCATGGAGGAGGTACAATTTGCAGCTTATAGTGTTCATCCAGCCTCCTCCAAAATGAATAATGATCTTAAAGGCGCGTACTAGTAGAGTGGAATAAGAAATGATACTACAGAATTTGTGTTTAGATGCCTAACATGCTAGCAAGTAAAGATTAAACACCAAAGACCTTATGGATTATTATAATAACTCCTTATTCCTAAATGGAAATTGGATATGATTATTATAGATTTTGCAACTGGATTTCTCCATACTAATACTAAATATAATGTTATATGGGTAATTGTAGATAAATTAACGAAGTATGCAAATTTCTTACCTATCAAGAAGACTTGCTCTACTGATAAACTGGCTAGGCTATATATCAATAAAATTGTGTGTTTACATGGGGTACCACAATCTGGAGTCTCTTATAGGGATTTAGACTTTACATCAATCTTTTGGCGAGAGTTACAAAAAGATTTAGGTACAAGATTGGATTTAAGCACTGCTTTTCATCGTCATACTGATGGAAAATTTAAGAGAACTATTCAGACTTCAGAGGATATGCTTAGGATGTGCATTATTGATTTTAGTGGTTATTGGGATTTACATTTGTCATTGATTGAATTTGCTTATAATAATAGTTACCATGCTAGTATTAAAATGGCTCCTTATGAAACTTTGCACAGAAGAAAATGCATATCACCTCTATGTTAGGAAATTGGTCAATGGAAATTCATAGGACCTGAGACAGTACAAATCACTTATAAAAGGATCCTTATTATTGAGCAAGGATTAAAAAAACTTTTAGTAGAAAAAGGAGTTACGTGAATCTAAAGAGGAATGATGTGAGATTATCAATAAGTGACATGGTATTTTTGAAAATATCACCACTAAAAGGAGTAATAAGGTTTGGTAAGAAAGGTAAACTAGATTCAAGGTATATTGATCTGTTTAAGATTAAATATAGAGTCGGCGAAGTGGCATAGAGGTTGGTGTTACCGACTAACCTGTCTAGAGTTCATCCTATATTTCATGTGTCAATGTTGAGAAAGTATATTTCAGATCCTTCTTATATACTTCCGCCATATAATATAAAGATTAATGGAGATTTGACATATGAAGAACAATCTATTTCCATAGTAGATTATTAGATTTGTTAGCTGAGATTAAGAGAGATACCAATGGTAAAAGTGTTATGGAGTGATCATATGAGGGACGACTATACATGGGAGACGGATCTGGATATACAAAGTCAATACCTGTATCTATTTCAACAATGACGTAAGATTTAAAATTTGAGGAAAAATTTTTTTACAACGGGGAGAGTGTAATGATCCAATTTTTTTTAAATTACACATAATGGACAAATAAGGAGAAAGCCTATTAAAGTATACATTGAGCTTAAGAAAGCTTAAGTTCATTTCTCTCTTAAACTCTTATCCCTATAGATTAATATTCACTTCCAACTTCTAACACTCATGCCTTCACCGTCTGGCCATGATTTTTGATGATCTAGGGCTCTAAGAAAAGTTCTCGGGACATTCTATAAAGCTTTTAAACTTGTTCCTTCAAAAACCAACTAGATTTGGAGGAATCACGATTGGAAGTTTTGGTTCATTTAGGTAACTCACTGATCTCCTATTTTTAGTCATTTTTTGGTTAATCTAAAACAATCATCATGTCTAAAATCCCTTAAAAAATAGGAAAGGAGGGAAACCCACATCAATCGGCCTATTTTGCTGGTGAATGGAAATGGGTGCCCTTTGATATTTAAATCTTCGATTCTCACAAACCGAGAGGAGTTTCAACACAAAACTAGTGTCATTGGATTCTTGGATGTGAGTTCTTCATTTCTGAGTGGGTAGTAAAGGTCATCATCCCTTCATCCCCAACTCATGTATCCTATGCTTCGATGACAATGGTGATTTTCTGACCAGCCCAAAAATGATAAAAAGATTTCAAAAAATCCCAAATATTATGTAAATAAATTTTTATAAAAGTAACTTATTGAAATTCTTCATAGTTTGTGAGATACAAAATTTAAAAAGGGTTATGTTCTTATAAAAATGCATGAAATTGATTAAATTGAGTTTTTTATTAGAATTGAGAATATCTTGATGTATTAAGTATAAATGAGGTGTATGGGTTAGAAGTTGGTATAGTTGAACTATGATTAGATTTATTATGAATTTTTGTGATGTAAATGTGAACTCAATTGAGCTTGGGCATGTAGTTTGGAGACCTAAATTGAGTTGTGATTGTTGGTGGTTATTGAAGTTCCTTTTCATTGCAGGAATGTCTCTTCTTTCAGAAAGGAGATTTCAGTTTTATAGGGGAACCTCTGTCAAATTTTTAGTAGGCTCCTCGTAAAATGTGACATTGTCAATTTTAAATAGAAAATAGAGCCCTTAATATTTAGTCATAGTCTTATTCTTAGGGTCTAAAATTGGTATTGGTTTTTAATCGTAAAGGTCATTATACTTTTCTTCCTATAGATCAATCAAGAGTAGAATCCTCCACTTCGAGGAACTAGGTTTGGTGCGAAGGAGCGCATTCTGTCTATGAGGTGTTAATATTTATGGTTATAAATATGCATTAGAATTCATTCTCGTATTCATCATGAAAATCACCATCATTATCATATGCACCCATGATAGTCATACATATGCGTTGACATATATAAGTATTTTTTCTGAAATGTTGTGCTCATTTTGATAAGTGATGATGTGAAGGAATGTTATAGTATAAGTTACCTGGTGGGTGTCACTACGTTATGCATATAATGAGTCACTATTCGGGTATAGATTTGGGTTAGTATTGGGTCTATTGATTGACATATTACACAATTAGGGTGGTTCAGCCTAACTTGTTCTCAATCACCAACTGATATATGGTATATGAGAGGTAGCATAATTGTGGTGGTTCTGTCAAGTATGCTCTCAGACGAAAATCATGTTGTAGTGAGACTATGGCAGTTAGCTTGAGTATGGCTTTTAGACAAAAGTCCACCACATTGGACCAAGTGACTTGTGTGGAACAAGAGAGCCCCTATGGCTATAATAAGTGGGTAAGAGGTAAGTTATAAGGTCAGTCGTCAATCATCCACTATTATTTGTGATTTGTGATTTGTGATTGTTATGATTATGTGACATGATATTGATATGGGAAATACATGCATGTTTATAAACAAATTCATTTTGTTATGAAATTGTATTTATAGATATAATACATTATAAACATATATGTATCATTTAAAATCCTTAGGAATGCATAACATAACTATAGTATTAATTCACTCAACGAGGTCTAACTCGTCTCAACTATTTTTTAGGATATTCTTTTTGATATCTTTTAACAAGGTACTTCATCGTTCTTCTTCCTCAAGAGTGATTTGATGTATATTTATTAGTGACCTTTGACTCTAAAGCCATAGTAGTCTTGTATGTGTTATATTTTCCCTTGTATTAACTATCTCAATGTTCTAGCACATTGAGAATTGAATATTGTTAAAACTATTTAATTATTATAATTATGAATTTGATCAATTTGAAATTTTATCTATATTATAGATATAGGGATTTGATGGCATTTTAAGCTTGTTAAGGGTCCAGTAAACCTTGAGTTGACTAATCCTTTGGCGTCGATCACAGTCTAGGGTTAAGGTCGTAATGGTTACAAATAAACTAATGGAATGCCTTGCCGAGAGAGTAGCTAGTCAACATGAATTCGATGAGAGACTTTCTTCACTACATATGATGATTATAATTTGAGCTTCCAATCTTCTCAGATGAAGAAAAGACAATAGTAGATTTTGTGAATGAAGATACATTTCATGAAGGTGATGAGGTAAATGTTGTTTTAAAAAATATGATGACAGATTTTACACAAGATTAAAAAATGAGACATCAGGAAATGGAGGCTCATATATAGAATATGGTGAGTTAAATCAATCAACTGGTGGATATATTATCTGATGAGATAGAAGGAGTTTGCCCGATTCTACTGAAGCTGATATTATCAACCGAGAGGCAATCACCCTTAGTAGTGAAGAAGAGCTTCCTAAAGAAAAAAAAGAAACCTCCATCCAAGAAGAGAAACTAGAGGAGTGGAAGAAGATAACTAAAGAAGATGAGTTAGAAACATCTATCTAGGAAGAAGAAGAAGAGTGGATAGAGGTGGTTGAGGAATAACCAAGTAAGGAAACTACTAACGAGGTCTTGGTAGTGACCTTAAGTACGAAGGGTTCCCACTTCCTCTAAAATAAGTTGCTCGAGCCAATCGACAATTTAAGGAATCTTATTATCCCTCTTTTAACTAACTATTTGTCATTAAAAATGGAATTATTAATTGAAATTGGATTTATTAATTTGATAAATTATATCTTTGTTATCATCTTACATCAACTGGCTTGTTTACAGGCTATGAAACTACTTTTTAGAGAAAAGTGTGGAAGCAACCCGCTAATTATTGATCCAGGATGAAGTTGAGCATAAAGATTACATCAAGCTACTGATGTTAAAGACGCGTTACATGGGAGGTAACCCATAAGTTAGTTTTAATTTTATTTCAATTTTGATATTATCTTGTGTTTGCTTTTGTGTTAGTATGGGATTTATTTTTTGTTATGTTATTTCTTTTGTTTCTTTTTATCATTTTCTTTTATATTTTGCAAGATTGTTAGTTTTATATTAAATGGATCAAAATCAAAACAAAATCGTCATATTAAGGAAAGTATCAACTATGAATATTGTGTACATTGATGACAATGTACAACTTTAAGTGAATGGATGAGTTTAATGAATTTTTATATGATTTCTTTAGGTTTTTATAATCTTGATTATAATATTCTATGAACTAATTTCTTGAATTGGTTTAAATATGTCCATGAATATTATATATTACTGTTGAATATTGATTGAACACTATATGTCCAGATATTATGTTTAGCGTATGTCTTTGGACACGCTTTCAATCAAATAAAAAAAACCATCTTGAAGCAGTCAAGAGGATCTTTTGATATCTTCATAGAATTATCGATTTCAAATTATGGTATCCAAAAACTGACTCTTTTAACATAGTTGGTTACTGTCAAGTAGATTATACAGGTGATAAAGCCAACAAAAAAGCATAAGTGGTCACTGTCAATTTCTTAGAGAATGTCTAGTCTCTTAGTCTTGTAAGAAACAAAATTGCACGTTGCTTTTTAACAATAAAATATATATATATAACAGCTGCTTGTTGTTATGCTCAAATCTTATAATGAACCATCAACTCTAGGATTTCTCTTTGAACTTTAATCATATTCCTACATTATGTGATAATACTAGTGTAATAAATCGCATGAAAAATCCTATGCATCATTCTATGACTAAACATATATAAATCAATTATCATTTTCTTAGAGATTATATATTAGAACATACCACTGATCTTTTGCATGTTAATATTGAAAATCAAGTAGTTGATATCTTCACTAAGCCACTCTCTAAAAATAGATTTTGCCTATTAAGAAATGAGCTTGGTATATGCAAACTATTTGAGATTATTTTGGTATGAATTTTCTATGCTACTTTACTAACGTTAGTAGGATCTTTCTTCTTTAGAAGGACCCTCTCAGGTTCGAGATCTTTTCTTATTTTATTAGGCTCTTTTTAGTTTTAAAGGACCCTCTCATTTTAGAAGGAATCTCTCAGTTTATTATAGCTTATTACATAAGTCCTAAAAAGGTAATTTCTTTTATTTTAAAGTTTTAGCTTTTAAAGAAATGAGCGTATTTTGAAAAATGACTGTATGGGACTGACAAAAGATATACAGACAACAACAGACCAGAGGAAGTATTGCAAAACAAACTGAGAAAATTTATGAACAAAAAGAAGCCACTAATGCTAAAAAGAAAGAGGAAGAAGAATCCAAAAAAAGCAAAAGTGAAGAAATTAAAAAAACAAAGGCAAAGTGTCTGTGATTGAAGATGCTATTAAGGAATCCATTGATAAAAATAAGTTGTTTCATGAAGAGATGATTCCTAAAAAAAGGGCAAAGAAGATAAAGATAGCTACACGGAAAGGAAAGACATCAATAGCACCAAGTTTCAATCAATTGAAGCTAAAGTCTGCTATAAAATGCAATACAAGAAAAGAAAGATGGTTGCTAGGTAGATCTTTCCTCACATGATGTTTGATGACATATGTATACCTATCTTCCTTTATTTTGTTGCCATTGGTTAGAAAAAATTTCTAAAATTAGATGAGATCGTATATGATGAGCTATTCAGGACATTCTACACACATGAGAAAAGAAGAAATTGATGGAAAGCTAGCCATTGTCTCATGGGTATGTGAATGTGAAATTTTAATTTTTGAAAAAATATTAAGAGAAACATTGGACGTAGCTCTTATAGGGAGAACTAATTTTCCTTGTCATAAGTGGGATGTCAATGATTTGAAGCTATTAGAAGTTGTTAAATCCATCTATCTTCATGCTGAGAGCACCCAAGATGGGAGAGCCTAGAGCAAGCAATTAAACTTACGACCACGATGCCTTGCATTGTTATCAGCTACTTTAACTTTTCCCAAGAGTAGCTTAACTAAAAGGTGCAGTCTGTTAGACATTTATGTAGCGTATAATTTACTAAAGGGAACATAATGAATCTTTCAACAATGATCCTAAGGTTCATAGTGGGTAAAGGGAACCATAAGAATACTACCGGTTGTCTGGCTTATAGGATGTTGCTCACCAAACTTTTCACCTATTATGAAGTTCCTTTTGCAAAATTTGAATTCGTATGCACCATCTAGGTTTCACACTTCCATTCCTTACCAATTTGGATACAAATTGCAAAACAATATTTGGGTAGAAAAAAGAACTAAACAAGTATTAAAAAACTTAGATCCAGCTTTAGACCAACAAACTCATATCCCTCCTCAGGAAGAAAATAGTGCAAATCTCCATTGACAACTAAAGGTCATTCAAGCCAATCAAGAACAAATGTGAGAACAAATAGATAGCATGCAAAATTAGCTTCTTGACATGCAGGTTTTTCTCAGAAGAATCTCTCATTAGAACTCTGTTGCTATTTCTTTTCTATTTGGCTCATTCATACTTATGATTTTATTTTATGCATTAATTACTCTTTCCCTCTTTTTTTATAATGACAAAGGGGACGAAATAGTATACTTTTCATTTGATGATATATTTACTCTGTATCTATTTGTGATATATTTTCAATATTGCCTTGATGATATATTTACTGATAATATATTCTACTGAGATGTTGCTGAACTTATGGAGTTTAAATATATGATAAACAAATGATAGGCTCCTTTCTTTAAGCTTTTTATAATTATAACTGCCAGTAAAGTTTACAGGTAACTTTTGAAACTCTTTATCATTATTTGAATTTGAAAATATATCTATTATTCTTTGTCATCATCAAAAATGGGGAGATTGATGGCTCAAGGTTTATGATTAATGATTTTGATGATAATTGTATAATATTTTAAAATTCAAATTGTATTTATTTCCTTGTATAGGTATCAATATTTTTCTTAAAAGGAAATAAAATAATAAAAAATGCTTCCAAATGTTCTTTTATAAACTTACCTTATTTAGTTTACAATATCTAAAAGGATCTTACTAATCCTATAGTTTTCGACAATCAATTCTGAGACATTGTTGTATTTTTTCTCTTTAATGTTGAATATTGAAGATTTCAGTAAAGATGATATCAAATATACGAAGTCAACCTAGAACAGAAATGATGCAATGACTGGTTGAAGGAAATGCCTACCTGAGGAAGAACTACTGCATTTGCGAGACACACATATACAAAAAAATCAAGGAAGCTAAAATTTTGATACACATTCACAACATCAGTACTTTTTAAAGTCATACTTTTATCAAATATCTTATGTTTTAGAAAGTGAAAATTCTTTTAAGAGAGTGATTATTGAAGCTCATATTAAGTATATTACCTTGGCATTTGTTGAGAATTTGTAGAGGCTAGACAAATATCACTAGTGTAGAAGGTCAAAGAACGTTGAAAAATATTTACTTATGGGCTTGAAAAGGCTCATCAAATTACTACTTGGATTTAATAGTAAAACACTAAAGTCGGATACTTAGGGATTGGGTGTAGGCTTGGGTTATAAGTTGAACCAGTATAAATTGATCATGTCATTCTTTCTCTCCTCTTAACTTTTAAATTTCTGCATTATATTATTTGTGTTTTCATTTTGCAAGATGCTCCTTCACTTTTCAAATAGGCTCCTTTTTTCTTAACTTCACTAGAGGTTCCTTTCAGTTTAACGAGATCCTTCTATTTTTAAATTGCTTCAACAAGATTTATTTTTTAACAAATTTCTATCGCCTAATAGGCACCTATCATTTATTAGACTTTATTGTCTAACAAGCTCTTATTTTTTATTTAATTTGGATCTGTCTATTATACAATTCACCCCCTTTACATATATTTGCTTTATCAGAAAGTAGTCATAGAGCCAAGTTATCGAGGATCTAAAGACCTTTGGTAAGCTACAATATATAGCTAGAAACAATGATGGCCTTGTCACCCCTCCTGTAGAAGTTTTGTAGTAGGGAGCAACTAAATAGCAAGCTTCTCTAGTCAGATACTTCCTCGAGAAAAGATTGGCATACCCAAATATGCAACATTGGGCTGATATGAATTGGAAAAATGGGGTCTTTAATCAACATTAATAACTGAAGATCAGTTATTCATTTTTTTTATTCTCTTCAGAGGAAATGGCTACTAAAGTCATAGATATGGGACCTTGGCACATTCAAGGTATGCCAATTTCCTTAAAGAAGTGGAGAATGGGATTCAAACATGACATAAACAAAATCAAAACAATTCGTATTTGGGTTAATTTGCAAAAAGTTCCCCTTAAATACTGGTCATCTGAAGGATTAAGATAACTAGTTAGTTACTTAGGTATTCCTCTTGCTATTGACAAAAATACCATAAAATTTAAAGAATTGGTTATGCAAGGGTGTGCATTGAAGTAGAACACAAGAAAATATTGCCCAAATACATTCCTCTCATGAATTATAACTATAGTGGGGAATTGGAGGAGGATCCTGTTGTCTTATCCTTAGAAATCGTATATGAAAGAGGGCATCAAAGTCTGGGTCATTAAGATGAGTAAAAATGAGGAGGGTAATGGAAGAAATGTGAAACTAGGCACACTAGAAAAATTAATAGTTGGGGTTGACATTATAGCAGAGGACAAGAGGGAAAAGAATGTGAAGAATCCAAATGATGCAATTCAAGTATGTGAAATTGAAGAAATTAAGGAGGTGCCAGGTTCAATGGACAAAGGGGATTCTAATGTTATTATTTCGAATATAGATTGGAAAAACAATAAAGAGAATGTGCAGAATGATGAATCTGTAGTATGTGTAATTGGAGAAATTCAAGAGAAAGTAATTTCCATTCTAAAAAACCAAGTGCTGGACATACTAACGTAGAAGTGGAGGAAATGGAAATTAACAAGCAACAATCTAATAGTATTTAACTAATTGGTTTGAGGACTAACAAGTTGTCACACATAATTCCCAAGGAATTGACAATGTTAGTGTAGATAATGTGGATAATCTAGACAGTGGCACGAATGATTTCAACTACCAATATTTTGAGCATAGTCAGATGGACTAGGCTAACATGCTGACTCTAATTGAAACTGTTGGGCTAATTAAGAATTAAGGGATAGGGGATATTGTACAAACAGAGGATAATGATACCTAACTAACTGTAGATTATGTCCTAAACCTAGTGATTTTTTTGCGTACAATCTGGATCTACAAAAAGGAAATCTGTTAGGAAGAGAAAGCAAAATCCCAAATACCAAAAATGGTGAATGAGCTTTCCCATATAAATAAAAGTTTAGTGGAGCCTATAATGTTTTCTTTTTGTTGTTGTCTATTATGTAGATAGACATACTTTCTTTGGGAGTTTTTGTTATTGGGTCATATTGTAAAATGATGGTAGGCTTAAAGCTTTGAACTTGTTGTAACGTCAATTTAGTTTCAACTATAATTCAAATTCTTTTTCATTTTTCAAAAAGAAAACTTAGTGATTTCTTCCTTATAATAGTAACCTAAAAAATGGTGATGAATAACTTACGTTATGTCTTTCATATAAAATTTAAATTTGGATAGAGATTGATTTTATTTCTCTTATTGCCTTTCCCTTTTAAAAGGATATAAGTATATAGTGGCTTATTAAGTTTTTGTAATAGAAAAATATATAGCTTAATGTATGAAGTAGGCGGCTCACATAATCTTTACATTTTGTGTTGAAATCTCAACTATTAATATTCAAGTTTATAAAACCAGAATAAACACTCCAAAATTGTGAAGTTTTTATATTTGAGTTTATTCTCATTAATGATTATATTTTGTACATATAATCTATAATGTTAGCCTAAAGCATGTCTTAAATTGTAGGTTAAAGATAAAAAGTATTAATTTATCATAAAAGTGAGAAATGGATTTATGATAACTTATAAGACCTTTGCTTAAACTTGTTTTAATTTCTACTGAACACCCTCAAATGTAGCATTATAATGTCATCAACATTGGCTATTGGCAAAGGAAAACACATATACTTGGTATTAAAATAACAAAATAACACACTTATATATTGGATAATGATAGGACCATTAGATTTGTCTCAAGTTCCACGTTAGATACCATTTATATTGTGAACTTACAATAGTTCTTTATATAGAAATTAAATGTGAAGTCTAGGTTCCCTATGCACATACCTATAATCTAGAACTAAGAACATTACAAGTTGACTAGAGATGTTAATGGGCCGAGCTCGACTTGGGATACTTTGGGCCTACCTCAGCCCCACCTTGGGCTATGGGGGCCTGTGGCTCGACAAGCCAGGATGGGTCAGCTTATGGCCCAGTTATGGCTCGATGGGCCACGGGCAAGCTAGGCCAATCCGACCTGCATATTTTTAAAAACTTCCAAAATGACTTCGTTTTGTAATGGTCAAGACATGAGTTGGCCCAGGCTTGGTTGGTCCCTTTTTAACATCTCTTAAGTTGACACAAAATCCCCTACCATAATCTAGATATGTAAAAGTTACAACTTGAACTTCTTTTCCAATTAACTGACTACTTCTCAGTGAAACTAAGCAAACGAGATATAATGCATTAGTTGCAACACCTATAATTAGTATTGAAAAAAACAAGATAAGTAACTTGAAATAAAGCTTACATATGATTATGTAATGAATTAATCTTTTATTATAAAAAATGTTGAATTGTTTAACGTGACATCCCTTATTAGGCTCAAATGTTAAAAGCATTGAAGTTTCAGCCAAAAACCTTATCCAAGTGGTATAGATTAGCATCATATTGTGAATCTAAAGATTGGAGAACTTAACACACATGTTCTACTTAAGATTGCCCTAATCTCCTCCCAGGAGTTCTTAATGAGCCAATACTCAAACCATCCTCAACTTCATACCCTACAACTAGAACAACATGATTCACTTCCTACCACATATCTCAAATAATTAGAAAAGAAATAATTCCTACACAAGAAGGTTGAGTTAATTTATTATGCATACGAATGAAACAATAACCAACCATAAAGGATAAACTTATGCATTATGTCTTAACCAACCATATGATAAAAATTTCATATTCCAAATTAGAAAATCTCGCCATTGGATTGCTTCTATGAGTATCATTAGAGTCTTGTAGAGATGGAAGCCACTTACTACCTCAAATGCAATACTAACTGGACGACCAAATGCCATTGCATACTTAAGTTCATCTTCTACACCCTACATTTGTGTGCATATTTCAAGTTATTTGATATCATCACTAAAAAAACTTATCCTTGACTTTTATACTTAATGCTAAAAATAAGCATAATTAAGCTTAAAAGTACAATAAAACTATGAAATTTTAATTTTAATTCAATCCCTAATTCAAACCATTAATTAGTGAAAAAGAATTGTCTTTCTCATAAAGTCCCTAGAAGGTTCGTAAAGATACAAGTTAATTATGCGATACACTTATCATCGTAATGTTTACAGAAGAAAAATAGACACAAAGTAGGAATGCAAATTAATAGAAGAAGAATGTGAATCACTATGAAAAGAAGAAAAGAGGAGAGTCCTTTAAACATTAGGGTTTTTTCTTTTTCTAAAATTTTTAAATGATAAAATAATTACGCGTCAAATTAGAAAACGTTGCAGTCATATGACAAAAACATTAATTTGATCTGGCTCTTTAAGTCAGAGACAATAATGAAGAACTTAACGTCGAGCTATTTTTGCAATAAATTGAAAGATGGAGCATTATAACGCTAATTTTTAAAGTTCGAGTTAGTATTGCAAAATTAAATAAAATTTTATATTTTTTTTCAATTATTCATTTTTATTAATCCTGTTCAATAATAAATAATGAAAAGTATGGGAAAAATATCAAATTATATTATTATTGTTACAAATAAATTTTAATTTTTAAGAAAGCAAAAAAGAAACTCAACACCTTTTTTATTTTTTAGTGATAATTTGATTAATATTTTGTCAATATAATTCTTAACTTTATATGAATATAATCATAAATTTAGTTTATTTACAATTATAACAACATTCTTTTATGTTTGATTAAAAAAATTCATCTTTGAATGATATATGTTTTTAAATTGGCATTTTTTTGGAAAGGAAATAAACAAATTGCATCAATAATTAACCAGAGTTTACATGGAAAGTACAAAATAGAAAACAAAATAGAAAATCAAGTATGATTTAAGATTGCCAAAGCTCATTAAGGCACCACATGTGTATTATGTTAGGACTATGGCAACTTACTAAGAGTCATTAGAGGGACCAACTTAATTTCAAAAGTGGAGATGGTGAAAAGCCTTTTCTTCCAGTTATAAGTTGCTCCCTAATATGTCCAATGTTGCATTCATTTATATGATCTAGATAGTTGAACTTGCCTTTGAAAATCCTTTGGGTTCTTTCCCACCAAACACTATAAATTGTGCTACTAAGAACTAAGCTATATAACAACCTCTTATATTTATAGCCCTTAGAAAAGGAACATAGCCATTGAATTATTCCTAACAGGCCTTTGATTTAAGGATCTAGGTCATAAAGGTTAATAACATCCATCCAAACCCTATATGAATAAGGGCAATTAAATAGAAGATGTGTATTGGTTTCTTGATCTAACAAACATACATATAATTCAAATTATTGGTGCCTTTTGTTTCGTTAAAGGTAACAAGCCTTTCATTAACATAAGCCACAAACTAAACGAGAATCTTAGGACAAGAAGCTTGCTCTACATAAGAGAATACCAGTTCATAGTCATTGCCTAGTTCTTAATCATATTCATACAAGATTTGTTTCTAAATAAACTAGAAAGATGTTTAAGCCAAATTACCTTATCCTTTATTTGTAGGTCGGAGGAATTTGGCGGAAGCAACCTTAACAGAATCACTTACCTCTATTGTCACAATGTCATCTTTTTAATTTGCAATTAAATTATTAACCTTTTCATTTTAATAGAAGAAAACTTTAGAGTTAGCAAAGTTAGGGAGAAGATAAATCGGGCTAAATATACTTCAATTTCATACCATAGCCATGTATCTCTTCTATTCCCTACCTTGAATTTGATAAATGAGTGGATGAGATCCCTTCGCTTTAGCATTTGAATATAGTACCATGATGTATCTATTCTTGGTTTAATTGTCCATAAGCTGGATCCTCCTATATAGTGCTCATGAAGCAAAATGTCATTTTAATACAATTATTGTATGAAAAGGATAACTTAATTTTTTACATTATAGACTAAAAATATATAGAATTTGTAGCAAATTCAAAAATTAATAAATGATGAATGAAAGAATTTATATTATGATTTATGATAATTGTGATATATATATAATTAGTGTTGGTTTTTAGATGATATAGAGGAAGGTGGAATGTGTGTTAAAATTTTTTATGGTTTTTTTCAAAAATTAATGATTTAGTTGTCTATACTAACGTATGATTATGACAAATTTATATAAGTTAATCACAAAAATTCATAAAAATAATAAAATAGTATAAAAGACATAAAATTTATTTATAATAGTTCGACTAAAAAATTGTTGACATACGTCTATTTCTTAAACTCTATTTCAGAATTTACTATTATATTAAGAGGAACTTTTTGTACATGCATCTTCTTGTGAGTGAAAAGGAAACCTTACACAAGGGTAAAGAGGAACCATTTACACAATTTATTTTCATAGGTGAAGAGAAACCATTTAAAAAATAATTTCTCTCATAATTGATATGTTAATAACTTGAATGCAACATAACAATTTATTTCTAAATCATATAATATAATTATTGCTCATATCATTCTCATATATATATAGATGTAATAAAACTCTTTCAAAAGCTTCTCAAGATTCCCTTTGATGCTAAAGATCTATTACTCATATGTGACCTATTTATACCGATATGTACTTAAAATGGTCACTAAATACACAAACTAGTTGTTATAATAGTTAGTTTCTATACATAATAGGTTAACTGATGTTATACCTACGACTAGTTTATGTCATTTTAGTTGAGGTATCAATTAACTTATTCTTTAATTGAACACTTAACCCTCATTCTATCCAATTTTGAAAAATATTATTGGCTAGTCGAATGAACAATGCATTCAATTAGCGAACATTACAATGGATGTACAATATTGGGTCAATGAACATTCCAATTTATGTATAGAGTCAAATTATAGCTATTCGCATATTTAAAACCGAAATTCTTTAACAAAATTTCCATTGCTTCATTAATTTAAATAACATAATACACAAAATGTAAAATGGATAAGTAATTTAAATTTAAAACATAGCTTATAATAATCATGAAGAAGGTAATAGTTATAGATATGTATGGATTTATATCATTTCATTTTCATTTTAAAGTTAATATGTTAATTAATTCATAAAAAATATGATGTTGCATTATTTAAATATAAAAACAAAAAATATAAAGAGCTTTTATAATAATGAATGTAATAAATGATTTTTATATTATATATTTTTCATTAAATTTTAAGGGCTATATTAAGAACTATTTTTCATTATAAAATATCAGTTGTCAAATTTATAGAGTTAACTCCACTATATAATACACACACACACACACACACATATGTATATATAAACATGGATATCTTTGTATATATATAGCGAGAGAAAAGGAGGGCTAAACCTCTATACATTTGATATGTGAAATTTTCTAGTAAAATAATAATACTTAATACTAAGTAAAGAATATACCCATTCCATTTCTGTCTCTTTACATTTAAACTGAACTCAATTTTAGTAATTGCAAATTGATCTTTAATCTAATTTGAATCAAAGTAAGTTTACTCATTTTTTAAACGTGAATTCAAAATTGTTCGAATTGTATAATCGTCAATTACTTTGAATTTTTTTAATTCCCATCTAAATAAAAAGTTTCATAAATAGGTTTAGAATGAAACCTAAAATTCAATCACTGATCCAATTTAAGTATCTCTATAGGATAGAAGATCTTCTATCTTATAGTAGCCTACTTCAGTCCCTTTACAAAACTTTCATTGTTGGGTTAGCCTTAGAATTTACATGTTTTTAGCGATTCATATGGCATCATCAAAAGATACAAGTCTTGGATAAGAATCTACAACACACTACATTTCTTTCTACCATACTAATAGATATTAATTATTTTATCAAAATTTTTAATTATTTTTTAGATTTTTTTTCAAATTTCATTTCATTTTGCATTTAATTATATTTATTTAAATTATTTTTAGAAATTCAAAATTACTAGAAAGTATGACCCCTCCCTTGATATCTTTTATGATTGGATTATTAGATTTGGATCCATTGGGACTGAATTACTTATCCATTGTTCTATTAATGAACCATCTCTCTAAGGATTGTGAAAAATGCTCCTTCTCCTACAAAGATTACCTCTCTGATGATTAATAGCTCTAGTTGCTTTTTGTTTAAGAATTCTTGTTTAGACAGTTCATACCATCCATATATAATGTTTTAATCTAAGATTTCAACTCTTCCATATTTCCGCAGTAACATATTGTTCCATGTCTTACATTATGACTTTAAATAAACTTTTTTAGGGACAATAGAAGAAAGAAATGAATATTTCTTTCTATACAATAATTAGGAACAAGAAGAATTACTCATAAATCAAAATTTTAAATTATTTTCAGGATTTGTTACTATGTTTGCTTTATTTTCTCTTTCTAGTTGCTCAAAATTGTTGATTAATTTATATGAGCATCGAGGAATTTGTTTAGAAATTTCGATAGAGCACAACATGGGTTGTCCAGAATAAAATTAGAATAAAAAGGGGGCTAAACTATATATAAAAAACTATAGTTATATTTGCATTTGTTACCACGAGATATATTGGCAACTACGAGGCAGTTGATTGGAATGAATACACTTGATGATATGAACCATTTAACAAATAAATGTATTCATTTTGTAGCGGAACTATTACAAGATCAATTTGGGTTAGCAATTAAAATCCTGGTGTCACCTTATTAACAAAACAAACAAAAGACATGAAACACTTTATTGCCATTTTTGTAGCATCCCACTCCTGCAAGACCCGAACCCGACATTGACGATGATATCCGAGCCCGTGCCTCACGAGGGTAGTATGCTAGAACGGTCAAATCAATTTAAAACTTGGAAAACCAATTAATTTCTTTTCAAAAACAATAGAGTGCGCAGATATCGGTAAACAATTTGGACCACGATTCAAAACATTTTCATTCAAATCCCAATTACAGTCATAAAACCATTCATACATACATATATTCACAGCCAATTTGGGCCCAATACAATAACGGTATTTATCTTAGAAACATACAATTTTTCATATATAACCAGAATGAATCAAATGCAGACATGAAATCGATCTCAACTCCAAACTCTGACACCCTTGCAGTAATCATACTCCCATTTCACTAACGGGGTAATCGCCAATTCCTGAAAAATAATTACAATGTTGGGTGAGTTTGCGAACTCAGTGAGAAACCATCATCGATGGTCCACCCAACTCATGCATTCACATATCATA
>JANZLD010000236.1:30889859-30906845 GCA_026413575.1 Erythroxylum carthagenense
AGTAAACTAAATAGGGCTATAGCCCCTACAAAACTAAGTTCCTTGTTCCCGGGACTAAAATCCTGGATTGTCGCTGGGTTCATGCCCATTAATGGCAAATGCAATCGTGTCAACAAGCATTGGAATTAACAACAGAATCTATCAAGCCTCGAGGCGGTTTAGGGACGTGGGATTCTACTAGACACGCAACGAGGCATCTGAACTCTTTTAAGGAGTAAATTTTAATCGGAAAAAGAAGAAAACGAAAATCATTGATTGAAGTGATACTTGCGTCTAGGAATGTTACTGCAAATCACTGTTTGCTGCACAAGCAGTAATTGATAATTGCAACTAAGAAAGTCTCCAGGGCCCGAAGTTTTTCAATGCTGGTATTTACATTACTACTTCATTAAGAAGGTGTTATTTGATATAGAAGTTCTCTAACAGGATTTAGCCGAGAAGAGACTATGTCATGAGTCATGATCATTACAGAAAACAGTTCAGATGATAATTACGGACCTACTTCATTAATCAGCTGTTATTTGACAATAAAGGTTCTCCACAGGGTTTAGGCAAGAAAGTTTGTGAAAAATCTGCCATCTCAGGACCATTACCAGAAAAACCCACGGAATAGGCTTTCGATAGAGGCTATAAATAATGTATTCCTAAACAGCAATGATTATTACACTTCTGGTTCAAGAAGAGAGATGTCCCAGTTCCCACTATAGATTGTTTAATACCATGCATTTATTTTTTTCAACTACCATAATCAAAGCAAATTAACTTTTGTTTATTTCTGGCCTTGCAAGTCGAAGTAGCGAGAGCAAAACTAGAACTTGCTGCCAGCTAAGCCTCATAACTTGATTAGATGTCACTTGTCCCTCACACCCCACCTATTCGAGCCTTCTTAAAGCAAAGCCAATGGAAAACAAGATTTGACGTAATAACTTGCTAAGGAACGCCGAGTTAATTACTTACCTTGTTCAAAGCGGCAAGGCTAATGACCTTGACACCGAGTTTGTCAGCCCTGAGAATGGCGTCTTCTATGTGATTATTAATGCCCTTTGCAGCAAATGGCAAGAAGTACTGAGAAGAAAAGGAATAATAACATAAGATTATGAGTCTATAACAACAAGATTTAACAACGTTTATTAAACAAATTATGATTCCCCCACCTGAAAGCCAAACCTAGGTACAACCCATGTTTGGTGCAACCTGCCTCTGAGATTGTAGAAAGATGCATAGAAAGTCTTAGCAGCAGCCCACAGTATGAACATGAAAGTAAAAGCCAGGGGCCAGAAAGGCGGCAGAAAGAATCTCATCGAGTAGGGTAAGGACGCAAATGATCGATTAACGAATGGCGCGTGCATTGAAGATGTTAGATCTACCACATGAGCTAAGAACACGAAATCAGCAACCTTTTCGTCTGCATTAAAACCAAGATCACGAGTCAGCCGAAATTCAAAATATTAATGTGATATAGCAATTCAAGCGGACCCATTACTCTTGCATTTCTCAACACAGTGTGCCATTTCCAGATACAAACTTTGATGACATGCGGTAGCCTGTTCATGGAAATTCTTGACTGGAATGGTCCTATGTAAATTTTTTTCCGGTGTGATTGTGAGTGGCAAAACCCCATTTTAATGCATTACAAGTCATTCATTTAATTTAATGCTTCAGGATTTACCGCCGTTTGAGCTCATTTTCTTGTGCAGATCCCACGAGTTGGAATTCAGAGTGTTCCACAAGGCATCAAAGAGCGGCATAAAGAGGCAGAAATTGGTCTTCTTATCTGTGTGATGCAAACTGTGGTACCTGCAATCCACCAACCATAAAATTGATAAGTCAATAGATAATAAAGAAAATTAGGAGCTAGAAAATGTGATGTAGCAAAATTTCCTTTGGTAAATTTGGTGGCATAGCAAATTTTGTGTGCACTGACGCGTATGTAGTATATACTGATATGCAATTATCCTGCTACCCACTCGCATCTGATGTTGAACAGATAAAGAGTGGTGACAGAGCATTCGTATAGTTTGGGCTGAAGTTAATGGCCTCCATAAATGGGGTTCACAAAATGTATGGATTCAAGCGATTATAAGGGGACTACGCAACCATATCATTGCTGTACATTGTGATGAAGTTGCTCGTGCACATTTCTTCCCAAGTTTCATGTGAGAAAGAAAGTAAAATGGACTTTCCAATAGGATGTTGTGTGTAGAATCGCATTGGGGACTACAACTCCATGAGCTTGTAGATGGGTATATTTTCTTTGAAACATTGAACGCACTATTCTGTGGCTGTTTGATGTGCCAAATGTGGTTCTAATCGAGCATGTGAAGAGAATATTTAGCTTAGGCTGCTTAGCACTTACGTTGGGGTATAGAGAAGGTATCTAAAGAACGGAAATGTCTCAAACAGTTGATTAGGCACAACTTCAACATTACAATGTCCCAAGCATCTGAGAAAATCAAAAGCCAGAAGGTAGCCATAGATCATGCTCTTTGATCCATATCCCAACGCAGAAGCTCCAATTATTGGAATACTGGTTAAAACTGTTAGTATCAAATGTTCCAAAAATGTTGCATTTGCACCTGCACAAGAGAGGATAAACAAATAAAGACGTGCATTTAAAGACATGAATCCACGGGCTAGAAATTTTATGCCTGTTCTTTACCTGTGAAAGGGTGTAGGACCGGACTCGAATGGTGGAGTGAATGGTAATGAGTAAAGAGATATCCGTTGTGAAACCATCTGTGAACCCAATAGTACAGGGGCTCTGAAATAGCTACATGAAGGATCAAGGTGGTAATAAAACCATATGTGTTCCAGAGCGGAGCATTTTCAAGGTATGATGGAAAAATAAGACATGCCATTGAAGCAATCAGTGCCTGGAGAAGAATGAAGTTGTCC
The DNA here is from genome assembly GCA_026413575.1 of Erythroxylum carthagenense. NCBI lineage: Eukaryota > Viridiplantae > Streptophyta > Magnoliopsida > Malpighiales > Erythroxylaceae > Erythroxylum > Erythroxylum carthagenense. Next base: position 30,892,755 of record JANZLD010000236.1, read on the forward strand.
CTGCAAAATCCCCCGTAAACAAAGATGCAACTGTAAATGCTAGCAGGTCAATTTCCAACTACCAGTAGCATAATGACAAACCATCATAATAATTCAGGGGAAGAAACAAAAAGACTAATCTTTCTTTTCTCCGGGAAAATCTTACCAATCCCATTCACCGTCTATCTGCTTGAAATCATACCCATCCTTGTTAATCCGGAGTTTGCGATTCAGGAAAAGCATGCTAGAGAAGGAACTCCACAGAAAGTAAACAAACTCTCTGAGAGTAAATAATACGACAACATGCAGATACCAATCGACCTTGAAAGTTCCGTCCTGAATTCTTGAATACGCAACTTTCGAGAGAACTGGTGCATAGAGCAGATACTGCAAAGAGACAAATCACGTCAACGTCAAGCAACAGAAAATATTCCAAGTATCAACTCCATGGACTTCAGGCACTGACACCGTGAGAAAACAGAGTGTGGTAAGAGATTTCTCTACCTTATAAACTCCCATGTTCTCCCATGGCCAAGTTGACAATGGAGCAACCATTTTTCCCCAATGAATTAATTTGATATTCTGATGATAATCTACCTCAGCTTCTTTCCCCTGAGGCTGTATAACATAAACCCTTCTATTTCAAAAAGATGAACCAAAGAGATACTGACACTAGAGAAGAAGGAAACGAAACAGGAAACACCACAAGAATAAGGTGAAAGAGATACTGACACTAGGAAATTGATCTGAGTGTTCTTGTGTACTTCTCTTGGTTTTCTAAATCTAGACGTTTTGGAGCTCTTCTCTACAAAAGGCTGTATTGAAAGGCCACCTTCTTATATAGCTAGAATAAGTTTGTTTCGGAAACAGCCAAAAATAAAAAATAAAAAATTTCTTATAACACTTCGAAAAGAATGTGTTACGGTTATGGGCGGTGGCCAATTGTGACTAAAAGTCTTCCTACGTGCACAGTTGGGATTTCAACGTGTTCTCATTTTCAATAACTTCGTCTAATTGCATCAGCTGTGAGTTACGGCCGAGTAGTACCAGAAATTAATGCCTTTGTGTGGTTGGGGGAGTGGGGGATCATATAGGTCACCGTTGGGGATCGATTCGTTATTAGCTGAATTGAAGTGCTCCGACATCATCGACACATCTATAGTCCCTCCCTAACTTGCATGTTTCTCTTACACAACCAAACTTCTCTTGACATCGAAATTCTCAATCATGCTTTGGCTATTCATCTACAAGGGTACAAGCCTTAACAATGATAATTACGTGTTTAGGAATGCATGAAAGAATTTGCTTTAAAATTCAACAAGCGAAATGATTGTGTAGCTAGTAAAGTGCACAAAGGCGGATCCTTCACTACTTTAAGATCGACTAGACATGGTTTTAGTATAATGAAGTTAAGTTGCTTAGACGCCGCAAAATTTGAAACAAGTTATAATATTTCCAAAACCAACAAAATCCAAATACGGGAAAGTTGAGATGAGATATTAAGATAAAGCAACTAATTAACTTTGTCAAAATTGCACATAGCCTTCCACCCAAAAAAAAAAAAAAAAAGAAGTGCACATAGCCCTTAATTTATGAGGGCAAGGTGTTAGACAATTTTGTCCCTAGGGACAATTTTGTCTTTTTCCTATTAAGTGGACAACTATTAATTGTAATTTTGATTTTCAATAAATTATCGGTTAAGTTACGTAATTTGATCCAGATAAGAGGAATAAAGTGATCCAATAAATTATTTAAATTAATGGGTTGAAGTCTGGGTAAAAAATGACTCCTTTCAATGTGGACCTGACATATCGACCTTATGATAGGAAAATTCGATATAAAAGCTATATAAAGATTAAGATCTTCTGTAATTGCTCGTATCAATCGTAAGTATATGGTTCTCTGACCCGTTAAGAGAGCTTACGTATTGAGAAAACTGTAGAAAGGCCTAAATCAAGTGTGGTGAACAACTTCCTCAACGGTCCCGGAAAGATTAGAGCTCGTTTCGACGTCAAAAACTACTTCGGAACTTAAAATGGAATCGAAATTAGATATTCCTCATTTCCTTCGTTTTTACCCTTTCATGTATGATATTGGGTACGTAATAAGATACATACTATGTATTACACATAGTATTAGAGCGATTAAGTGATCGAGTTAATGAAAACGAAGGTTTTTTCAGTTTCCATTCAATATGGCTTTTTTCAGTTTTTGATTCATTTTTCAGTTTTATTAACGTATATAATTAGGTAAAGTGGTATACATAAAACTAGCAATGGAAAACGGGCTGAACAGAGTAAAAAAGGCATCCAAGACGACAAAAATTGCCCTCTTTGTCAAAGGGCGACACAGTAGTGATTGAGGAGTGACGGTATGGCTGGCATGTGTTGTCAAGTGGCACCACACATTAGTAGACACATGTGGCATGTGCTCCCACGTGCTTGGCACACGTCATATCTGACTCGACATGTGGAACGCTAAGATTGGGACATGTGTCAGCACATGCTTTAGGCGGCCGTTTACGCGTGGATAGTGCATGACATGCACATGCCATACACATCTGGCGCGCGTTGATGCACACATATGCAGCCCACGGGCAACTCCGCGTCACGAGCACATCAGCCTACTAATTTTGCTACAGTGTGTTTTTTTTCAAAGGAATAATTTTAGAATTCTCGTAAAGGTAACCCAAGTCCTTTTGGGTCAGTTTTCGATTTTAGAAAAATTTTAAGTGGTTTTTCAATTTTCTGGATTTATTACGTTGGTAATTGGATTTCGGAAAAGTTTTTAAAGCTTTTTAAAGCTAATTTTGAATGCATTTTTGTACTCTGAATTGCACATGAAGGAGATACTTAAAGTTTTATGTCTCATGTTGTAGGTTCGGTATTCGAAAAGATAAGATAGACACTCTCACTAAGATTTTTTATTTTTAAAATTATCAAATAAAGTTTAAAGACAATGTTTTCAATGTTAGTATGTGATTATTTAATTGTGAATCTAGTTTTTTCATTTTCACATACATTATACCCATATAGAATGTAAGGATGACATAAAGTTATATCCCTTGTGTTTATGGACCTTCTAGGGTACTGATGAGAACGCAGTTACCAAAATGGCTTTTTAATTCAGTATTTTGGATTGTTCTACTCACATGTTTAGGGATGTCTCTGACCTTATGTTTGGTTATTCTGCTTAAAGATATTGGCCTTACATAAAGTTTAAGATGTTTATAAAGACAATTTATAAAGGAAAGTCATTCCTTACTATTCACCTAAAGGTGGTAGTATCATGAGAATTTATGGTTTGTACTTTGATTGCCTTTATGTAGGGATCTAATTACATATATTATGTATTCATCCCAAGGCTGTTTTATAATATGTGTCATCGGATTCTCAATAGAGATATTGCTTTAATGCTTTAAGTATCGTTGTTGTCCTACATTTATACTGATTTTTATATTATCTTTTCTATTTTCAGTTACCTTCTCAGTCAACAATAATGTTGTCACCATTGAAACCTTAAATGGTTTCAACTTCAAGAAGTGAAAAAAGGACATGGAGTTTGCATTGGAGATGCCAGATGTCAGCATGGCCATGTACATAGAAAGGCCTCCCCCACTTATAAATGTCAGCTCTGAAGCTAACAGAGCAACAATGGCAACTTGGGAAAGGTCAAATAGGATGTGCTATTTGACCATTAAGAGGTCGATACCTGATCATTTTTTAAGTGGATTGGCGGACACGACCATAGCACGGGAGTTCATGGACAACATATCTCAAAGATACAAGGTCTCTTCTCATGCTGAGCAGAGTGCCTTGATCAAGGAACTATTCTCCATGAGGTACACTGAAAAGGGAGGTGTTTGGGAAAATATCATCTAGATGGTGCATCTATGCAGCAGGTTGAAGGTGTTGGATACACCGATCACTAACTCGCTTATAGTGCATCAGGCACTAAACATTCATCCTCAAGAGTTTGAGATGTTGGCCACCTCCTACATCTTATAAGATGAGGCATGGGATGTTAATGCTTTAATTTCCTAGTGTGCTACAATAGAGGAGAATATCAGGAGCTCCCCTTATATAGCTATGTATGCAGCTGCAAAGAGTAAGGGGAAAGCTAAACCCCAATAGCCTAAGGGTAAGGGTAAGAAATGCAAACCCTCTCCTCAGATTCAGGGTGGGCAGTCTAGTATTCAAAGGTCCCACATGACCTTAAAAGTATGAGATGTTTCTTCTGTAAGAAGAAGGGACACAGGAAGTCTGATTGCTAGAAGTACAACCTATGGAAGGTCAAGTAGGAACTGTTAGGTAACTTCTCGGTCTTTATGATTCATGAATCCAATGTAGCCATAACCACATCAAGTTCATGGTGGTTAGATAGTGAAGCTTTTAACCATATTGCTTCCACAATTTAGGGGTTCAAATCCAGGAGAAGGTCGATTAATGGAAAGGAGAAGATAATGATCGACAACAATGAAGAGGTGGATATTTTGTATGTAGGAGATGTAAGATTAGACCTCGATATGGAGTTTGTATTGGTTTTACGAGACATATTTTATATTCTGTCTAAAAGAAAAAATTTGTTCTCTGTATTAGTTTTGGATAAAGAAGATTTTCCTTTTGTATTTTATAATTTAGTTGTAAATATTTCTATCAATACAAGACATATTTATACTACCTTCTTATCCTACGAATTGTATAGAATGTGTCTTACTCCTAATGAAATGTATGCCTCTTCTTATGTTGCTGAACCTGTTACTTGAAAGGGAGCCTTCATAAAGGAAACGTCATACATGTTATGGCATAAATTTCTTAGCCACATTTCTAAGGAGATGGTTGAGAGATTGATACATGATAACATTCTCCCAACTTTGGACTTTAATGATATGGAAATATGTATCGATTGTTATAAGGGTAAGTTGAATAAGGTAAAGAAAAAAGGGGTTAACTTGTACTTTTGGTTTATTAGACCTTATACATATAGATGTTAGTGGTCCTTATATAGTCACGTTGTGCAATGCCAGATACTTTTTGACATTTATAGATGATTATTCCCGCTATGGTTATGAGTTCTTGTTTAAAGAGGAGTCTGAAGTTCTTGATAAGTTCAAGATCTTTAAGACTAAAGTTGAGAACTAGTTAGAAAAATCAATAAAGATTGTTAGATCTGATAGAGGAGGGGAATATTATAGCAGACATGAGGTTGCAGGACAAAAAAAAGGTCATTTTGCTAAGTGTTTGGAATTGGTTGGAATCTTGGTTCAGTTCACTATGCCAAGTAGTCTTGAACAAAATGATGTGGCCGAAAGGCGTAATCGCATTCTAAAGGATATGATGAAATTAATGCAGAGCAGGACTAACATACCCGAATACCTTCGAGTGAAGCCATCAAGACAACATTATATATTTTGAACATAGTCCCTAGTAAGTCAGTACCAAAGATACCTTTTGAACTTTAGGTTGAAAGGAAGCCAAGCCGTACACACATTTGTGTGTAGAGCTGCCCTACTAAGGTGAGGTTATATAATCCCCATAAGAGTAAATTGCAATTGCAATCTCGTTCAACTCGTTGTTATTTAGTGGGTTATCCTAATCACTATAAGGGCTACATATTTTATTGTAGAGAGGGAGGAGCCAAAATAGTGGAATCATAGACAGTGAAGTTTCTAGAATACAATGTCTATGATGAGGGGATCCTTACATCCTCCAGAAGATAGTAGGACAGATACTATAATTATTGTGTATCTGCCTTTTATACAGTTAGATTCGCTAGATGAAGGCCCGAGTACCGTGCATATGCAGGCACAGGAGCCTATTCCTATTCAGGAAGTGATTTATGATATACAAGAGCCTATGTAGTTGTGTAAATCCACCAAAAAGAGGCGACCAACTATCTCATCAGATTACATAGTCTATTTAAGTGAACAAGACTACGACATAGGACATGTTGTGGATCCAATGACTTTTACAGAAGCCGTTTCTGGACCCCATACAAATATGTGGTGGGAAGTAATGAAGGATGAGATGCAGTCTATAAGGTATAATAAGGTATGGGAGCTTGTTTATTTACCTCAACATTGCAGGTCTATTAGCTACAAGTAGCTATTTAAGACCAAGAAGGGTACACAAGGTCAAGTTGAGTGATTTAAGGTGCGTCTAGTTGCCAGGGGATTCACTCAGAGAGAATGAGTTGATTTCAATGTTACCTTCTCTCCATATCCTCGAAGAATGCATTTAGAGTGATTATGGCAATAGTATCTCATTATGATATGGAGCTATATCAAATGGACGTTAAGACCGCTTTCTTAAATGGTGACCTTTATGAGGAGGTCTATATAGAGCAAACTGAAGGTTTTCAAGATCAAGATGCAAGCGACAAAGTCTATAAGTTGAATAAATCAATTTACAGCCTTAAACAAGCTTCCAGACAATGGTACCTAAAGTTTGCTGAGGTTTTGACCTCATTTAGCTTTGTAGAGAACAAAGTCGAAAGATGCTTATACTATAAGGTTAGGGGTAGCAAAGTCATCTTCATACTACTGTATGTCGATGATATCTTGCTCGCGCCAAATGATTTGACCATGTTGCTTGAAGTAAAGCAACTTTTGGCCAAACATTTTGACATGAAGGATTTGGGTGAAGCATCTTTTTGTCCTCGATATGCAGATTCACTAGGACAAATCTTAATACTCCCTAAGCCTTTCACAAAGAGCATACATTAAGCGAGTACTACAAAGGTTTAATATAACTTATTGTAGACCTGTTACAACGCCTTTCTCATATGGTGAGAGATTATCTTTGGCACATTGTCCAAAAAATGAGGTTGAGAGAGAGATAATGAATGTACCGTACTCTACTACAATTGGTAGCCTGATGTACTAAACCGGACATTGCATTTATTGTTGGACAACTGGGTTGATATCTGGCAAACCCAGGTGTTGGCCATTGGAATTTAGTCAAACATGTGTTGAGATATCTAAAGAGTACCAAGGATTATACATACATATATAGAAAAGTCAATGATTTAAACCTTACAGGGTATACAGACTTTGATTTCGCTATGTGTCTAGATGATCACAAATCCACATTGGGATACATTTTTATGTTGGTAGATGGTACAGTATTATGGAAGAGTATCAAGCAGATACTAGTAACTTCCTCGACCATGCATGCAGAGTTTATTGCATGTTATGGAGTTACTACATCGATGGTTTGGCTCAGAAACTTGATTTCTGAGTTATCTGTGGCAGGTTTGATAGCTAGACCCATTCGATTGTATTATGATAATCTTGTTGTAGTGTTGTTCAGTAACAATAACAAGAATATCATAGGGTCTAAGCATTTGGAGGTCAAGTATTTGACCATAAAGGAGTTGATTCAGAAGGGTGACGTTGAAGTAGAGTACATCAGGACTGAGGAGATGTTAGCTGATCCTTTGACTAAAGGACTTCGCTCATTAGTGTTTATTAGATATGGATCCGATATGGGCATGTTAAAGTCCTTAAACAGTAGCAGTTAGGGATCATTGTATTTACTCCTTAATATTTTGTGTATTTTCATGTATTATGACATCATGATTATTTATTAATAAAGATGGTCATGCTTTTGTATATAGTCATAATACATACGGAAGCCTTAAGATTTATGCTGATCTTAAGCATTTTAAAGGTCAATGAGCAATTATAAAGATTGACCTTGAGTCTATGTCATTAAACATATAAAGTTTATATAGATATCGTTAAAGTTTCATATGACATAGAGGGATCTAAGGTTTTAATCTCATAAAAGTTCTCTAATGCCATTTAGCATTTAGTTGGAGAACATAAATGTTTTCTCTAATATTGTTTAGTATTCGGTGAGAGAAAACATGACTTCTTTATTGTAGTTTAGCACAAGCAGTTTAACATAAAAGTTATTGAAATCGAAACTTACAAAGAAAGATGATACATTTTAGATCATACATGTATCATCTTAGTTTGCCACACACTATTTTCTCATTCATGTTAGTAAGGTTTTATATATTCATGATTATATTGAACCTATATCATATATTACATATGTGTTTGATATTTTTTTGTATCGAAAGTCTTAATGTAGGACTTTCATTACCTTTGGATCAAATATTTGTTAAATTTAGTACCAATACAGTAGTGTGACTTAACTGAGTTTTTAAAATATTTTAAACTTTAAAAAATTGCAATTAATAATTGTCTAATGGGGAGAATGTTATATATTTTTGTCCTTAGGGACAATTTTGTCTTTTTTTCTATTAAGTGGACAATTATTAATTGTAATTTTGGTTTTCAATAAATTATAGGTTATGTTACGTAATTTGATCCAGATAAGGGTAATAAAGTGACCCAATAAATAATCTAGATTAATGAGTCAAAGTTCGGATAAAAAATGAATCCCTTTTAATGTAGACCTAGTCCATATTGGCCTGTGATGGAAAAGTCCGATATGAAAGCTATATAAAGGTTAAAGTCTCCTATATGTGCTCATATCAATCATAAATATACAATTTTATGACCTGTTAATTAAGAGAGTTTACGTATTGAGAAAACTGCAGTAGTGAAAAACTTCCTCAACTGTCCCGGAAAGATTGGAGCTCGTTTCGACATCAAAAACTGCTTTGGAACTCGGAATGGAATCAAAATAAGGTATTCTGTATTTCCTTCATTTTTACTCTTTCATGTATGATCCTAAGTACATAATAAGGTCTATACTACATATAAGACGAGCCCCTATAATTTAAGGACGACTGAACCATCGAAACATTAATGCAAAATGAGTTTGAAATGCATATCCACATCGACGATCATTAATTGTAGGTTATAATCCCCCCTAAAACATGAAGAGCTATTGATATGTGACATGTTAAAGACGCCAAGTGGGGAGGGGGGCCGTTTGATTAGTATGATGAAACTGACCAATTCGTTAATTAGAACCAATTAAAAACAAGAGATCTGCAAGTTCACCTAAAGGATTGCATATGTTTTTTTTTTTTTTTTTCCCTGAGATGAGGCATACAGCTAGGAATTCGGTGCCTTTGGACAATAGCGGAGGCAGTCTATCCTCAACGAACGACTCATTTAAACCTTGTGACTTCGGTGATTTCTAAGGTTCCACAATTAAGTTAGATGAGATGAAGATAATGTCTTGTCCTTGCAGTTATCTGTTAGAACCAAATTCCCTACGCTTAAGATACATCAAACATGTTGCTTGTTATATCAAATCAAACTATACTAAGGAAGAATATAAAAAACGAAAATAAATTCAATTTATTGAGCCCTTGGTTGCTATATGAGCACAACCCGCTAAACTAATAAATATGTTCTATCTCTTTAATGAATGGAAATATAAAACTGTTTGTCCTCGTGAAGCTTCCATTTTTTTAGCAGTGAAGTGCTTATCTTTTCTTTATATAAAATTATTAGTATTATCTATTTATTGATATTCAAAGTCAGGAGATTATTTATTATTATTATGGCCACTTAACTATTTGTGCTAACGCGGCATAATGTTTTTTATAATTTATATACATCCAATTTTTCTTCTTCTTCTTCTTTTTTTTTTTTTTTTTTGCCTTATAAGAGATTAATGGTTTGCCAAGATAATACCAAAGCCATTGGCCAATCTTCCATCATCACAACCATCCCAATTAGTGTTAACAAAGCATTATAAATGAAAGTAATTACTGTTAGAAAAGGAAAGTCACCTATTTGTTTTATATTGCAAATACCACAGGATGCATTTCACTGCTTTCCAATTTTCTTCTATAGGAGAGTGCAAAGATTAGTAATATTTGGAGTCGTATGATGTGCCGCTTTTGTGTCAAGGTACTATCGCATGTAAGATTAAACTAATTGCGTTGTTGATTTATTAAGCATCATAGGAGTTGTTGGGGCCTAGGTATGATTATAATATATAGAAGAGTGACACCAGGCCATATTTGTTTGAACATTAAAGTATTGGCGAGGTATATATCAACATCATTATCGATCAACTATATAGTTTTGTATGCCACAAATTTGAAAAGGCCCTTTCTTTCTTTGTCCCCCTATAGAATTGGCAGATCTATTTTAATTAACGTTTAGCTTGAAAAACATTAGAGCAGATTTTTTGGGTTGTTTCATAGCAACATTAGCTAAATGAGAGTATTAGAGTAGATTGTTTGGGTTGTTCATCGCAACATTAGCTAAACGAGAGTCTTACATACTACATTTCATAAATTGAGAGTTGTTCATGCAATTCAAGAAAGGAGTCAGGTTCATGTCTTAAGTTTAATGCTGCAATGATGGGAAAGAATTTAGAGCCAATATTGAAATAGCTTATCACATTAATTTTAGCATCAGAAGCGGATCTACCAGCAATGTAAGTTCATCAGCATGAGCTTTTACCTTTTGGACATATTGTGTCACACTCATAACATTCTTTTTCAATTCTTAAAGTTCTATATTAAGCTTAAGCTATCTGTTCTGAAATATAGAAAGTTAAGGAGGAAAATAACTATGACAAGAGAAATTAATTCGTATTGAACCAAGTTTCATATTCTTGATTGAGAATCTGTCCATCTAGACTGATAAGAGAAGGTATTGTTTTGGACGGAATATGCACGGAACTATCGTTAATTCGTGATTATTCAAAAAGTAAAAAAATTGTGTTTCCAAATCAAGTAGTTTTGACTTGTTAATTTAATAGAAAAGGCATGATGTCAAGTGGTTGGTAATGGTGTTTACGGGTTAGTAGTACTGGAAAAAGTCGATGTAAGAAAACGTAAAAATTAGGGTTCCTCTGATACCATGTGAAAGTAAGAGGTTTTTGTGTGTATTCTCATTACATGATTGTAACATATGTACATATTGTGAGCATGAAGTATGCCTGAACATTTGTAATTTACAACTATGCTAACAAAAAGATACGACTAAACATGAAAATATACGATGGTACTAATCAAGAGTTATGGCTAAGACTTGCCATGATTAGCGATGATCAAGTAATCAAAATATGATAATACTCTATTTTCTTAACAGGCCTAATGAACTATCCACACATAGTAAAATTTTAGCAATTTGGGTTGTAAAACTTTGAATTTATTGGAGAGATTTATAATTTCAACGGAAACTTAGCCTTTCTCGCGTCCTTCAATTAATTTATATGAAGCATTTTGTGAATTATCCAATAAAAAAAACCATTTCAAAAACCATAGACATATTTTGTGTTCTCTTCTTTACTGTTTGCTTTGGAATTATGTGTTGAATATATTTGATTATTTCAGTTAGTAAATATATTTATTTTATGGTCTTTGATTAGGCATTAAGAGTAAATGAAAATGTTATTTCGTTTTGAAGCCAATACCTTCCTTCAAATGCTGGAAAACTTAGTATTTTGCTTTAACATTGAAAATTTAATTGCATCTCTCCTAATACAGCAACGTCTCTAGCTAGTTTGGATTTTATAGTCACTAAATGAAGAATCTAACAAAAAACAAACACTAATTATGTGCAGGGAGAAAAAAGGAAAAGGAACACTTGAATCCGAACAAGTCTTCTATCCCTTTGGGTAAGACTACACTATAAAGTCTTTACTTGTTTTTGCTTTCGGAAAGAACCGGATATATATAGTTTTAAGACTATCAAGAAAAGGGAGGCAAAACAAAACCTATTCAACTTGTAGTGTTCGAATTCATTTTCCCACGTGACTATCACTAAATAGCCACTAAAATCTAGGAATGTCCTGGCACTGTTGGCCGCTGCCTGCAAGTATAAACTTATTTGTAATGGTGAAACAGTGATTTGATAGTGTAAACAATCATTTGAAGACGACTTTTTCCTGTGAAGACAAGAGACAGTTGATAAGATTGTCTCAAAACCTGAGGATAAATAGATATAGAGACAGAGCCATAACCTGTAGCTGTAGGAGATGCTATAAGTTCCTTTGTGCTTGTGAATTTAATTAGTCCAAATCCTCGAGAGCCATAGCCTCTGTTAGTGTGGTTTATGCTTGTGGAATTCTAATTTTCATTAAATTCTTCCAGTTGTCAAATGCAAACAATTACTGCCCATTGTTCACATTGAAAATAGTTGACTTGTACAAGCAACTTTATTGATCGGACCACTGTTATTCAGTGCTGTGGAACAGATTCAACGTTCCAGTTCAGTTCAGAGAGAAAAGTGTGATGATTTTTCTAGCTAACCAAAACTGAAATACATTGGTTACAGCTAAGGATTTGAAACTCAGATCGGACGTCAAATCGAAAATTTTATTAGTCACTGGTTCGATCGGTTCGACCGATTTGACCACCGATCGAATCAGTTTGACGTCATAAGTACGCAATAATTATATTTAATTATATATAATATTAATAATATATAAAAAAATGTACCAAATAATATAAATAAAAAAATTTATTTGACCGGTTCAAATAATATAAATAAATATAAATAAAAAATGTTATGCATTTTAGAAAGAAAAAAAGCAAAAAAATTAAAATTACAAAAAATTCATTGAACCAGTGGTCAACCGATTCGACCAATCCCGATTTAACAGGTCAATTGACCGGTTCTCACCGGTTCGCACTGGTTCGCATTGGTCCAATTAGGGACTGATTTTTAGGAATCACTTAAACTAAATAGCCAACCGATCACCCATCAAACCGACCAGTCCAGTCCAGATTTCAAAACACTACTTACACCCATACGGGAGCTAGCTAAAACCAGAGACCTAGAAAAGCTTCACAATTTCAGGGAGAGAAACAGGCGGTGCATAAACACAAATTAAACTTCCAGACATAATAATGCAACAAAAATATATTATTTTTCTTACTATTCCTTTCCCCAACTACTAATAACATCAACGTTTTCATTTTCAGATTCGCGTTATTCTATCATTCTTAATGTTTTAGTTAATCTATCGTTTGCCTTTTCATGAAGGAAGGCAACGTCTGAGTGTCTTCTTTTCCCTAGTATATAGCGTGCTTAATGATAGAAAATTATTGATTAAGATGAGTAAAATAGAATATAATTATTTATGGTCGATTTTGATAGAATACATGGAAGGATTTCGGTTAATCTTCGATTGATTGTACAAAGACAGAAAAAACAAAGAAGCCCTTTGAAGTTAGATTACTGAATTAACAATAGGTACGATATATATCCCCACATCATTCATTCATTTTAGATAACTGAATTAAAAAAAAGTACTACGTCCCCACATCATTCATTCATTCTCAAATTCAAGTTTTCTTTGTATAATTAAAAAGTTTTAAGTGGACCCTTGATTCATTGCAGGCATGAGCCTTATCTCCTATTCATAGATATCATGGAAGATCTATAATACCATAAACCCAAATGGTGCAAACAATGTTTTAAACTTCCAACAAGACAAATGCATAAGCGTACGTGAGTCTAATGACACCAATTTATTCTATGACATAAGACATAGGGATAATTATTAAACAAAATTAATTAATAGGTGTTGGCTAATTGAGGAAGGTGATGTATGAGGACATTGATGGTAACACATACTTCAAGAATAGGCAATGACCAAAACCCAAATTGATTTCTGTTGAAAAGCATAACGCAATCACAGGAACGTGTAAGAGAACGACCAAGGAAGTTTTGACATCTAATTAATTCTCAGCATCTATAAGCTTTTGCCTTATTTCCTTATAAGGAATAGTCGCAAATGTAAAACCCTTTGCCTCTTCATTTATGAAGGGAAGAGAACTAGCGGATGAGAACACGTTACGTGTTCACAGATTGTGGTTTAACAATATGTACTTTTCTTGGCCCTTTCCGCTAAGAATAAGCGTAACATCAGTTTAATTGTTGCCTTCAGATGGAAAATTAAATAATTTCCTTTTTTTTCTCCAAATAATCGACGTAGCTAGGTAGTTTTCCAAATGGTTGGAAGTTGGGAGAAATGTTTTACTTGAATTTAAGTCAGTCACTTTCGTCCTCTTACCTGTCAATGTCACCACCAGCCCTCCTCCCTCTCTAATGGGCCGGTGTGTTAGAATTTTATGGGCCACATGTATAAATATATGTACGTAGATTTCTATCTCGGTAATAGGCCTAATAAAATGTGATCTAACTATAGTAAATTAATT
>JANZLD010000236.1:30936485-30949479 GCA_026413575.1 Erythroxylum carthagenense
TCTACTCAAATTTCAAAGTCATCAAAATCAATCACTTCATTTCTCATCAATCTCCTTTAAGCACAATAACATCTATAACACAATTCATATCCGAAAACACTTATTGAATTTATTTTAATATTTCTAATTTCCACCGAAAGTTCAGCGTCCAACATCCGTCCTCAATCATATTGAACCTAATTCAGGACAAAAGGCAGAACTTGCCCTAGGGATATCATATCAAGGTCATTCTTGAAGGGTTCAAAAGAGGACTTTGACATCTACAACTTTTATGAAGACCTTGAAGACAAATTCAATCATATAAGGGGTCACAATTGGGACTAGACAATAGGATCAGATGAAGCTGGACTAAAGGTTAGACGAATTGGGAAAATTACCATAACTTTCACAATAGAAATCAGATTAAGGTGTTCTTTAGTTTGTTTGTAAGAGAACTTCAAGATCTACAACTTTTAGGAAGACCTTGAAGACAAAGTCTAACTTCTAGAGGGTCAAATTTGGACCAGACAATAGGATCAGATGAACAATACACCAGATGAAATGACGCCATCACCAAATGATATGACGTCACCAGATGATACGCCTTCACTAGATGAAGCGTCCTTACCAAACGATATGTTCTCACCAGACGAAGCGTCCTATACTCTTGAGCATCTCCACTTATAAGGACCATAACTTTTGACTCCGATATCCAAAAATTTCATACTATATACCGTTGGAAAGCTAGAAAGATAATCTACAACTTCTATGAAGACAACTTTATCAAATTCAACATAAATCATTCTAGAGTTTCCCCTGAATTCAGAACACAAATTTTTCCCTATGGAGGACTTGAAATTTTGCATTTCGCAAACTTGGAGTGTCCTGAGCTTAACAATTCAATTACCAAATTGACTTCATTTAACTCTTCAAATCTCAACTCATTTGCTTCATCACCTTCAACTACATTTGATCAGTCATAATTCCTATCTTCCTTATAGTATCTCGCTTATGCATACAGACATATATATATACATACATACATATACATACATACATATACATACATATATACATACATACATACATACATACATATATATATATATATATATATATCAACGATTTATTTTCCAAGGTCATCAACATAAGTTGATTACTTCTTCACGTATGTCTAACTTTAAGTCACATCATCCATGCAGCATTCACATTTCATTAACATAAAAAAATAAAGTTTTACAAATCTTTAATGGCATTCTAAGCCACATTACATCATCGTCTCAAAATCTCAAATTACAAAAGGTTCTTGAACAACAAAACTTGTTGCTTTCCCAAAATCAACTCTGAATACCAAAATAAACAAATAAGGAGATATTCCCTTAGGCTCTTGATCACTTGATCTCTTAGCTATTACCTAAAGAGGGGATAAAAGGGGGGTGAGCTTGAAAGCTCGTGGGTAACAGTTTATAACAAAAATAAGCAAAACCTTTGATAACGTTTTACTTGTCATAGAAAATTTTCTTTGAGTTCATAAAACACATGTTTCTCGAATTCTTATCGTGTAGTCAAATTTACAAACCATAAACATGAAGGCATCAAACTTGTTTATAGATCATAAGCACATAAGCATATCAGAATGGTTTGGGTGGATCTGTAATAAAACGTACTACACATTTCTCCTAAAGGTCCTGTATAGCCGTGAATAGAATGTACTATCGTAATCCCGTAAAATAGTCTTGCGTAGCTGTGAACTTATGGGAATCCCTGACACTCTATGCAACTAGTGGGCAGGCAGGAGAAGCCTTTTTAATCAAGTGCACTTAACTGAAAGAACAGACCACCACAAACTCACATAACATGTAATTCATGAATTGAAAACCGTTTGCCTAAATGACACATTCTTGGAAACTTGTTTTTCATGAACCTGAGGTATTTCGAAAAATCATTTTTGAAAATATGATTTCGTAAACATGTGTCTTTTCAAAAGAATCATTTTCAAAGTCTTTTCACAAATCATCACAATTCACATATCAAGCATATAGCAAATTCTCAATTCATTAAAAAAGCAAATAAATGCACCATTTTTTATGCAATTTAAAACATTAAACTTACTTGATTTAAAGAAAACATGTAGTGGCTTATTTACTCTATTATAAACATGAACCCACCTTAATTTCTTTGCTTATAGGCTTGCTTAAAACGTCTCTACTCTTGCTTCTCTTGTCTTTCTTGATTTCCTTGATTCTTCACTAAATGATGAGATCCTTCCTCAAATGGAATCTCTTCTCTTTCTCTACCTTTTTTCCCTTCTTGAGCAACCTCCAAATCTCTCTTAAAGGCCAAGAAAATTGAAACCTTAGCTAGCTTTCTCTTCTTTTCTCTCAAGCACCGAAATCTCTCTTCTTTCTCTTTCTTATTTCTCTTCTTATGTCCCAATTCACGTTTTCTCCTTCTCTTAAATGTAAGACCATATTTTTCTCTTCCAATCCTACCCTTAATGAGTGTGCAATTTCCATATGACACTTCCTTATATGCCTTATATTCTTTATCCCTAAGTGCCTTGCCAAAATTACCCTTGAACATTCTTATAACCTTAACACTTTAATTCCAGTTACCCATTCGATAAATCCTACTAACTTTGACATAATAATTAGCTCAAAAAATTTAATCTATCAAAACCTCAAAAATCATTTAAATCATGCTTATTCATCAAGAAAAAAAATTTGGGGGCCAACAACTCTGATAACACTGTTGGCAAATTGAGATGGGATTTGATCCTGTGAATAACAAAATATAAATGGAACTTTTTGTTTAATTTTCTAAAAATCAAGATCACTTAAATTCTATAAGATGATTAATTCATAAAATATAATAAAACATTAATAATAATTTTTAACTTATTCTAAAGTTTGATTCTTTCCTTATCATTTCTCTTAAACTATTTCAAAAATTAGGTCTTCTTAACCACTGTATCCATACAACTAGTTAATCTAATAGTTTTCACAAAACGTGTTGAGAGAACTTTACAACTATTGTAGAGAGGTTTAGGTAATAAGTGCTAACTCCTTTTGAGCCTAAGCCTATTTATAATAGATCTATGAACTTTTAGTAATTTAATTGAAATAAAATTCTAATTTCAATTAAACTTTACTTAAAATTACATTTAACTTTATTAAATATTAATTAAGCTCAAATAAGATTCAATATCTCATAGTAGTCCTTATTTATTAAATAGTTCATATTTAATCTTAAAGTTTCTCAAGCTTTACAATCAAGTTTAACTTGATTTAAAAAGTTTTTCTTCCTTTAACTCTTTCTTTGTGTATGAACCATTATATACATAGATCAAGATTTTTTTTGAAAAGTAAGTAATAAATTATTCAAAAGGTGGATATTATAGAGTGATTTGATAGGTGTAAATTATACTATATTTTGATAGATGTTTAAGTGTGTTTTTGAGTATTTGTTAGATGATTATCATGTATACATGCTTAGAATTATGTTATTATTAGTGTTTTTTATATTCTAAGTTTTTATATAGTTTTGGGCATAAATTGGAACTTAATTATGTTTCAAGAGGTGTGTTAAGTGTGTTTGAGTTTATTGAAAAAAGAAATTGAAGAAAAGAGAAGAATTGGAAGTATAGAAGCAAACCACGATCGTGGCAAAGGGCACATACAACAATTCTAATGAATTTCAACTTTTCCAACATGCCACCTATTTCATAATTTTGATATTTTGGGGCTATTTTTGGAACCAAATTAAGTGGGTAAACTCTAGAAAGAACCCTATAAGCCTCAAAAACTATAAAAGAATGAGAAAATGTTGGATCTCGTTTCCAGAACTCAACCTTGCCTTGCACATCATCAACAGTCATACATCTTAAGATCATGTTCACATCTCAAGCGTGTTTCCTTGAAAAATCTCATCTTGCTTTGATACCACAGATGTTGGGACCCGATTTTTGAAATCGGAGCCCAACTTCGGAATCATAAATCGAAAACACGCACTAAAATGTGAGCGGAATTATACTTAAACAAAGGGGTGGAAACAAATCAAAGCGAAAATTCATGAAATCAAATCAGATCAAAGTCGAAGGAATCGAGAGCAAATCGAATAGCTCAAACGAACTGAAACAATTTTTGGACTTCCAAAAACGTGTTCTTGAAGAAACGTTGCGTTGGAAAACTATTAGGCTATCTTGTTCTAACCAATCCAATTCGGTATAAATTTTTCTTTTTCATCATTTTCATTTTTCTCAATCTCATACAAGTAATCTTGATTTCCCTTCAGGAAATTCATCCTCATGCAAACCTCAATTCATTAAATCCTCTTAGCAATCATTCTTATCTCATCAGTAATCATACACAAGTCATATACAAATATCAATTCATTATACAAACCATAATTCACTATTCTATTCCATTCATGTATCATAACCATACACAACTTTGTATCTTAATTCTAGAAGTCACTTACATCATGAAATATGTGCTTACAACATGTTAATACCATTACTAAGCCATATACAACACAATAACCTAAAATCCAAAAGTACGATAATACACATATAATTAACAAAAATCCTCACTTTCTTTCACCCGATCTTCTTCTCATCACCTGTGGATGGGAATGAAGGGGGTGAGCTTAAAGCTCTTGGGTAAAAACTTATAACAAAGAAATAAGCAAAACCATTTAAAAGTTTATTGTCATAGAAAACTTCTTGTTGAAATCCATAAAACACTTGTTTCTCAAATATTCATCTTGTAGTTACATTTGCAAATCACAAAACATTTATGCATCAACTTGTTCACTTTTCATGAGCACATAACACATCAAATTGGTTTGGGTAAGTCCAAGTTCATGACGTACTACACATTCCCCTATAAGGGTCCTGTGTAGTCATAAAATTCTTGAGGGAGTCCTTGGAGGAGCTCCGTGCCACTAGCGGGCAGGAGAGAGAAGCCTATTCTTGGGTCAACGTGGACGTGACGGTTCTTGAGGGACTATCACAAACCCACTTAACACATATTTCATAAACTTGAAATCTTGCTGCCCAAAATGGCACTTTCTTGTAAACTTGCTTTTCATATACTTGACATAAGTCAAGAAATTCGTTCTTGAAAACATGATTGCATAAACATGCGTTCTTTTCAAACGAAAAATATTTTCATAAAACATCACTCAATTTATGTAGCAAACATATAACATATTTCACAATTCATACAACACTTATGATGCAATTTTAAACCATAAAATTTTCTTGAATACAGCAGAAGTGGCTTATTTTCTCAATTATAAACAGGTACCCACCTCATATCCATGCTTATAAACTTGATTAGGAATGTCTTTCCTCTTGTTCCTCTTGCTCCTCTTGCCTCACTTGATTCCCTTAATCAAAATGTAAAAATTCCCATTCAATAGGAATACAATTTGAGGATCCTTATGCTACTTATTCACTTAGATAAAATCTACAAACTCAAACTTTTCCCAAAAATCCATACATTCGGGTCAATCTTTCCATGTTCATTATGATCAAGTAAATGAAAAAATCTGATAATATTCTCATCTAGAACATGTTCCCCATTGTCTTAAGTTTCTAATAACTCCAAAATCTTTCAATTTGTTTCAGAAAAATATCCTTATATTGAAACAAGAATCTATACTAAATTTCCATTCAAAATTTGAGATCTTTATAGAGAATTTCAATTTTATTTCTTCACAAAACTTGTAGTCCTCAATCTCTAGTTTACAACAAATTAGAAATCCCCTCATTTGGACATCTACATCAAAAGTTATGCCCAAAATACCAAAGCATGTCTGTGGGGAGAGCAGAAGCTCGCCGCAGTGAAACCCAAATGCATGCCGCGGTGAGGACGTTTGCACACGCCGCGGCGTGGGCACATGTGCGCGCTGCGGCATGGGCGCCTGTGCGAACCTACGTGCCGCGACGTGGACGTCCGTGTGCCCCGCGACGTACGGGACTCCTAAACACGGATCTTCATCATTTCCCATCTTCATACTTTGTATTTTTCACAAATAACTTATCTAACCCTTAAATCTTCTCTTGTAATTCATTTCTAAACTTATTCCAACCCAAACACATTAACAAAACATCAAAATTTATCTTTGATCATTAACCCTAAGATACCACTTGTATATTTCATTTACCACCACTTTCCACACATCTTAAGCTATACTTGAGTTTCATTAAACCATACCCATGAAATTTAAAGCCTAACTTACTTGTTGGAGCTTCAAAATCTTCAAGGTCTCTGAAACCTTAGCTTTTCTCTCCTTCTCTTCCATCACCGAAGCTTCCCTCTTCTCCTTTCTTTCCTTATTTTCTTTTTCTTTCTCCCTTTCTCTTAAGTTACGGGCTTCATTTTTAAAAAACAAGAGTCCCCTAGTCCTTCATTTAATTGGTACTAGATGACCTTAATGCCCCTCTATGCAAGCCTTCTAACTTAAAACCTTAATGAATTCTTCCAAGTTTGCCCCTTATACATACTTATAACTCTAATACTTCAATTCGGAAATTGAAAATCTTAGAGACTGAATTGAAATTCAATTCCTTTAGATAACTTGAAATTCCATAGCTCTAGTTTATTTAGAAACAGAAATCAACTTACTTGGATCTCTACAGATCAAGGTATCACCAAAATACCTATACATGTTCAGAAAAATGTCCAACTCAAACACTTCCATCAATCCTCTCACTTGATTCAATCAATCAATATTTTTCATTTCAATCTCAAAAATCATAAATTTCCCATGAAGATGTAGATAATAGTCTTAGGAATCCAACGCTTCAAAAATCAGGTAAATCGGATGTCGGACAGAAAAGTTAGAAGCAAAAGAACAGCCAAGGCTCGGATTAGAAAAAGTCTCAAAAATCACCAAAGACATAACTTGTGACTCAAGAGTTAGTATCAGATGAGAGCTAAAAGGAAGCTCTACAAATTCCTTGACAAATAGAAAAATCACTTGACCTTTAAGGAATTCAATTTCCCAATCAAAAGTTCTGTCCTCTAATAATCATGTTAAAGCAATAACATAAACTAGTAAAAATCGTAACTTATTATTCCTTGATCCAAAATTCTATCCTTTATATCAAAATAAAGATCAAATCAAAATCTTCAACTTTCATGAAGACCACTTAACTCAATTCAAATAACATCAGTCCAGAATTTTTCCTCAAAACACAATACACACTAATGTACACTTACGAACAGTTTCAAAACAAAGCATAATAACCTTAACTTCTAATGGTCATAACTTTCAATACTGATATTGAAAAATTGCAAACTTTATGGAGACAGAAAGCTTTCAACATAAGCTACAAGTTTCCTGAAGATCATTTTCTCAAATTATGCCTACATCAAAAAGTTAACTCTCTATAACCAAAAAGTCAAACTTTTCTTACTTCTCCAAAATCTCTCACTTTTTCTATCTAATTCTTGCTTTTCAACTTCGTTTAAATCAACTCATGCACTATACTTTCATAAACCATACAAATCCACTCGAATCTCAGAGTCATAAAAAACCTAACATAAATCTCCTTCACATCAATTTCCTTTAACTCAAACACCACTTTAGGCCATGATTAACCATAAACATCAATAACAAAAACACACACACATATATACTGTCATCATCAACAACTTACTAAATTCATCTATCTTAATCTCACCTAACAATTTACATTCTTGAATTTTCTTTGCACTTGCATAATTCACCAAAAAATCCTCATTTAATGCCAATTTATACTTCTAAATTTAAAGGAAAGTTCGGGGTCCAACATCAACCATAATTAGTAGCTAGAAAATAAGATAAATGAATTAATTATGAATCATTCGATTCATTTTATTAAAAGAAAAATGTTCTCAAAATCAATTGGTATATTGAGCCTTATAAGAAATGATTATACTCTATAAGAAATTTTTTGTAAAGTTAAAAATGAAGTTGGGTTTGATAATATTGTTCAATTAAGCATTAACAATGATGCCGATTATAAAATAGCTAGGAAAAGGTTGCAAAATATGTGCAATTCTTTTAATGGACCCCTTATATTATATGTTATACTAAATTGATGTTATAAAATATAGATGATATTAGATATTTTCATATTCACGAAACCATATGGAATGAAAAAAGAATTACTAAAGTCATTTATAAATGTGTATAAGTTTTGAATTTGATAAGAAAAGATTTTACAAGGTAAAAAATTTTCATCCTACCATTATATGATATGTGACCAATGTCTTACCATTTCATTATTTTACTCAATTGAAGAAGGAGCTTAAGAAAATGTTCATTAGTGATAAACTAGTTGCATCTCAATATGTTATTTGTAATTTTGAAGTTGAGTTTTTTATAATTAAACTTGAGGATCATAAATTTTAATCTCAATATCAAATTTTGTTTAAGTTTGTAAAACTCTAGTGAGAGTACTTTGTCTAGATCATAGTGACAAAATTTTGACTATAGGTTACTTTTATGATGTTATGATAAGATCAAAGGAAACAATTAAGGCTAATTTAAAAAATAGGAATTCTTTGTATAAATTTTATCTTATTATCATTAATGATAGGTGGAATAAACATCTTTACTCTCCTTTTTTTATTACTAGTGCATTTCTCCATTTGAGTGTTTATTTTAAACCAAGTTTATAAAAAAGTTGAACTTGAAAGGGGTATGTTTTTGACCAATATAACAATTGTTTCAAGTGAAATGATACAAGACTTATTTAGCTCATAAATGAAGGGGAAAAAAAAGATTCATCTGGTGATTTTCAAATGCCCATTATAATTTGTTAATATGACAAACTTAATCCAAACATGCATCTCTTCACTTGTACTACTTACTTTTATAAAATCATCACTTTGTTGTGCTTATGAGATTATTTTTCTTATCTTATAATTATATGATGCAAACAATTTCAAATTGGTGTTCAAAAATTATAAATGTTTGCTATTTGACTTCTTTCTTAATATATGGGTGAAATTGAGTGTGAAAGGAATTGGACTATATTTGAGTTCATCTATTGAAAAACTAAGCTTATAAGAAGAAAAGAGGTTGAATAATCAAGTATTTATCCAATATAAGTTAGAGCTTCAAGAAAGATATATTATTATCATTACTAAGTCAAATATAAACTTTTAAAAATTCTTAATAATTTAATAATTTAGTTTAACTTCTTAATTAGGAATTTTAATAGAACATTGGTTTTACTAATCGAATGGTAAATGGCCCTTTTTAACCTTAACATTTACATCAAAATATAGGTTAGACCATAATATTTTGAAGTGTACAAATAAATTCTTCATTTTAAAACCATTTGAGTCAAACCTCTAATTGACAAAACAAGTAACCTTGTTAGAGTTTCCTTAATTAAGGGTCATATTAAAAATAATATGACTTTTTTATTTTTCCTTTTATATGGGATCCACCAATGCTAGTGTGAAACCATTTGATACTAGTCAGTCCTATAATAAAAGCAACCTTAGTCTTTCCCTAATTCTTCTTCATCTTCTTTACTACTATAAATTTAAATAAGTAATTCATTTGTGCATAAAATTTAAAAAAGGCAATTAGAATCCAATCTTGGACCAACTTTTGCAAATCTTCTATGTTTAATGCCTTTGAGGTGATAAAAATACACTACAACATAATGGGTTTTTGGCAACCAAAAAGTAAAGAATTTGTCGCTAATAATATTTATTGACAATACTAAATTGTTGCAAAATCTTGGTAGCAAAATGCTATAGGTGACATTTTTACCAAATCGTCGTAAATTATGTTTCACAATGAGTAAAATAAGTAGCCAAAAAAGATACGCGACAATAGGCATAATCGTCACCAATAATATTTTGTTACGCTTTTCTTTTATAGCTAAATGTTATTAGCTACTTTACAGTAAACGTAGGTAATAACATTTACCGACAAATTAATAATCATCGTCCAACATTATTTGTGACGATTCAATATCTGTAGCAAAAATGTTTTATCCACGTTTTATAAACGTAGTCAAAACTTATTAGTAACATTTTCCAAAACGTAGCTAAAAAGTTTTGGTGATGATTTTTTATTTTTTTAATAAACATTATTACTAACAATTTTATCATGTTAATTATAATTATTGGTCACATTTTTAATCCATGTCATTGTTTGTAATATTTAGATTATTTTTTTATAATTTATTATATGAAAATATAATTAAAAATAATTAGAAATTGGAAGCATTTTATATAAACAATTAAATATCTATAAATGTTAATTACAAACGATTACAAAAATACTTATGTATAAACTGAGATTTGTTCATATCTTCATAACTATTTACATAATTTGGGCCAAGTATTTGTTTAACCATATTTTTCAACTTTTGTTCATTACATTCTAACTTTTGTTCATTTTGTTCTAACTTTTCTTCATTGCATTGTAATTTAGCCTTAGGTGACTGGTTTTCCTCTCGAAGATGGGTAACATATGTTACTCTTGATGAGGATTGGTTTAAGGCCACACCCAAGACCTTTAATGTAGCTGGATCTTGTACTAAGCAGGTTGTTACAAATGTCATCTTCATTTGGCTTATTTCCGTTAGACAATCATCTTTGTAACAACTCCTACATCTCATTCTAAAATTTAAAAAACGAAATCAATATTTATTTCAAATATTATTAGTCAGTACTACATAAATAAATAAACTTAAAATTAAAAAATTATACTTAATTAATTATAGTACCCTTCTTCAATCATCCAACCTTCACCTTCCTTATAGTGTGTGAGTTTGTAAAGTATGATCCTATCACACTCTTGTCCATGTAGTTTATTCTGACCTATTTTATTAAAAAAAGAGAATTGAAAACACGATAAATAATGTTGTATTTACTGATATAATTATAACTTCTAAATAAAGAACTTACAAATTCATTTCGTACAACAACAAATGATTTAGAGCCTTGGTTGTAAGGAATTTTTTCATTGTTAACCTTGTCTTTCCCACACTTTTCCTAAATAAAGAAAAGAAATAGTCATTAAATTGTTTAATAAGATTAATGGGAGCAAATGTGAAGAGAAAGAAGACAAACCTTAACATTGACAAAGGCCTAATAATCACATCTTTTGCTCCAATTTTCTAGTGTCACCTATTCAGGAACATGTCTCCTTGCCTCTTTATCTAAAGGATAAGATTTGTAGTATTTATGCAGTTGATAACAATGATCCTTAGCCCTTTATTTCGATAGTGAACTCACGCAACTTGAAACTTCAAGATTCTCGATATCAACAATATTAAGCTTCATCTGTAAACAAAAAGTAAAAGTGAAATTAATCTTTAAATAAGAAAAACAAAATTGCATATAATTAAAATTAAAAATTATCAAAACTGTCCAAAAAATTCTATAGAAATTTGTCTTGCTTCAACTGCTAGGCATTCTAAAAGCAAGGTAATTTAGTCCTTGCAGTGACCCCCAGCTCAATGGACAATTTTGCCGATTGAATATTGTCAATCAGATGACCTTGTAAGATATCAATATGTACAGATAACTTTTAGTTTATTATAAAATTCATGTGTTGTAACTCAAAACCTTTAGTGATACCTCTACCTCTTTTTCTGATGCCAATGTTAGAACCTGAAAACAAAAAAAAAATGATAGGAAAAACATATTAAACTTGTAAATATATATTTGAGCATAAGTCTAATTACAGGTGGTAAAGATTAACTGATCTAAAGATCCCTCAACACTAGTTAAGGTAGATAGAGGTTGTTGTTGAAGTCGATTGTTGTTGTTAGATAGGTCGGATTGATCTGGTTATTGTGGGAGAGAAACAATTTCACTAGTTGCCACCTTCTTTCCCTTCTTTCTACCAAGTGTCATTATATTAAATAACTCAAATATCAACATTATGCATAGAAATAATACATAAATGCAATATGAATCTCATAATTATAATTTCATTTGCAATGTATAATTATCTCATGGACTTTATCATATACATTTAAACATGTATAAGATAAAGAATGCTTTTTTAATAATTTGTCACTAAACTACAACCAAAACGATTGGTTGTAGGGCATAAACCAACATAAATATGAGATATTTAATAAATAAGTATCAACATGAGATATTTGGTTTTATTTGGGTACAATTGGTATTTAATTAGAATTATTTACAATTTTAATTCATGTTTAATTGAAATTAGAATTTAATTTCAATTAATTACAAAAGTTTCAAAACTTATTATAAATATGCTTAACCTTTAAGAAGCTAGCACTCTTGGCCTAACCCTCTTTGTATTTTTAATAGTTACATAGTTTTCTCAACTCATTTTGTAGATACTATTAGAGATTACACACTTGTGTAGCTACTGTGATTGAGATGAGTCCTTTTACAAATCACTACAAGAAATAAGTCAATTTGCGACGTCTAAAAAACGTCACAAAATGTCAAAAAAACGTCACAGAATAAAATTTGCGACGTTTTCAAAAACGTCACAAAAAACGTCGTAAAATGTAGTGTAGGTAAATAGTTTTTGCGACGTTTCTTGTAAAACGTCACGGAAAACACGACCATTCCGCGACGTTTTAAAAAACGTCACTGAAAGATTACTATATCTGTGATGTTTTTTGAAAACGTCACGGAAGACATTCCGCAACGTTTCCATAAAAATGTCGCGAAATGTTTTCCGCGACGTTTCCATAAAAACGTCACAGAATGTCTTCCGCGACATTTTCAAAAACGTCGCGAAATATCTTCCGTGACGTTTTTATTATTATTTATATTTTTTAATTATTATTTTTCCCATTTTTGAAATTTTTTAATTTAATAATTTTTAATTTTAATAATTATTTTTTAAAATACTATTTTTTAACTCTTATTTGTTTACAAATATTGCTTCAAATTAGATCTGTAATGTCATATACGCGGACACGGATTATGTCAGAATTTTCCGGAAAATGAAAAACAGGAAAATAAGTCTTTAACATTACTGATGATACTGAGGAGCTGCA
>JANZLD010000236.1:31025148-31037481 GCA_026413575.1 Erythroxylum carthagenense
AAACTGTTATAAATTTACGACGTTTTCTTAAAACGTCGCAAAAAATTTGAATGTTTTATGACGTTTTTTGAACGTCATAAAAAGTTTTCACCTTCTGCGACGTTTTATTAATAAAACGTCGCGGATTATTTTATTTTTTTGTAGTGAATGTTTCAAGAGATACAACAAGATTATGATCAATTTTCATAATAAAGTACAAATTATGATTCTTGTTTTACTATGATTTATGCGTTATTTATTTTATAGATTTTAAGTGATCTTGGCTTTAGGAAATCAAATATGAAAAATTTTAGTAATTATTTTGTTGAGTGTGTAATCAAATCCCTAGCCGATTTCTCAATATTATATACATAAGAAGGCTTCGTCATTCTACATCATATTTTACTCTTGTGTTATTCTACTAAAAATTTTAGTGTCACATTCACATATCTATGCCCTAATAAAATGTATGGTGGCCTGACATTAATCAATTATGCAGTACCTTCAATTGATAAACAGTTTTATGGCAATTCTATACTATTTTTGCTCCAGCATCATCGCAGCTGCCATCCCCACTACGCGTATAATTGAACCCATTTTAATACGGCATACAGCGACCTGAGGTCTTCTCATCGCAGGTACGTGTCTATTTCAGGCTGTTGAGACTGAAAACCATGGGACTGACCAGGATCCTTTGCTCGATTTGTAGGATTTAGGTGTGATAAATGTATCATCTTGTTTGATATTAGTTGGGATTTAAGATTTGATGTTACTTGCATCTGCCATATTCATTTTTCTTGTATTGTTTTTATGGACGATGTTGTTTGCTACTGCACATTATCTTGTGAATATCCTTCTCCGACATTATTTCGTTAGCAGATATACGCTAAATGTGTAATTTAGATTGGTACTTAAATACAATATAATTATAATTTCTGATAGTGTTCTTGATTCTCATCGCGAAAGTCTTAATTTAATTTTGTTCTTCCCTTCAGCATTTATCCAGTTATAACAACACTCTTCGCTTCATTTTTATAAGGCCAACCAATTCTGCCAGAAGGAGTTGGCGAAAGTGCAATTTCCCTTTTCTTTCTAATTACAATGATCCATGTTGTATTTACTTATTTGGTAACATGGAAAACAAATTCAGCTTTTGAAGTATTTGTAATTTAATTACTAAGAATATTTCTAATTTCTTATTTTTCTGAAAATATATTTGATTAGTAGTGGGAAATTATTCTAGACTTTGATATCATGCTCAAAATGATTGGTAACCTTGGAATTGTCGCATCACCTCATTATACCTATACAAATTAACGACTCAATCCATTTTGCTGGAATGATTAAATTTAAAAAATAAAGGACTTAAAATTAAAAATAAGCATATGAGGTTACTACAAATTTAAAAGTTAAGATAAAAAAATTTGAGAACTGATTTTAAATTACAAAAATTAGAAAAAAAAACTCAATCCATCATTCTATCTATAATCAATTTATAATTATTTTAATTTATAATTATCACTAAATAATTATTTTATATTAGTTAATTTTATGTAAATATTATATTATTTAGAATTATAGGGATTTATTTGATATTAATCAAGAATGTGAGCATACTAGGGAAGAATTCTCCCAGAATTTGTACTGACTTCTGTCAATGATATAAATGAGACTTAGAGAGTGGAGTTTCAAGCTACAAACAATACTAAAATACGATGAAATGAAACGTAAATTGAAGAAAATAATTGATTTTTGTGAAAAGGAAATCACTATATATACAAGAAATTTGATATAGAAAGGTGAATTTGCAAAGTAAATAAAGTTGCAAAATATCAAAATAGGTTTATTGATTTCTTTGGAGAGTGATTTTTGTTGTACTTTGCTTTTATTCGTATGGGAGTTATGATGTCGAGCCCCTTCCTTGTCATGGTGTTAGTGAATTTATAATTTTCTCATCCTCAAGCAATTTTGTGCTATAACTTCCATGTTTAGGAAGTTTGCCTTCTATAAATGCTTAGCTTCCAACCTACTTAATGATATTTTTGTTAACTACCTTCCATCATTCTTTCAACTTCCATATTATGCTCCAATATCTAACTTCCAATTTATTCCCTGATCTTTCTTCTAACTACTTCGCTGCACTATTTTTCTTTAAAACATGTCAATTATTAATTGTTTGGAATTCTTGAATCCTAAACTTCTTAATTGATTCTTATATACGTGAATTCTTTGGCCAAATGAATTTCAAGACTTTTAGATTTGGACTCTTTTCAGTTTTGGCTCAAATGAGATCAATTTATTTTAGACTGTTAATAATTGACCCTACATATGTTAAAAGTTCCTCTAATTTCCTAATTGGAATTCGAATTTCGCTCAAAAACATGCAGGACTTTAGGCTGAATTCACTAGTTAAACCAAGTAAGATGACTTATAAAAAGTCTTTTTAATCTTAGAAACTCCTTTACATATAAGAATTGTTATATCCAAAAATTATGTTGTAATCTTTTTAAATTTAAAATCCTTGTTCATTGCAGAAGATATAAATCTCTTTAAATTCTCACCTTTTACTATTCCCTTAGGATTAGACCGTTTCTACACTATAAAAGCTTCTCGTTACTTCTTTACTTGTCACCGTATCTTTCAAAAAAAATTTTATTCTCTTTTATAACTCCTACATTCTTCTTTTATGACTTTTGTAACTATCATTTTTCTTTCTATGCCTTTTCTTCATCATCAACATATTTTACTAAGTTAAATGCCAATAACATATCTTCTAATTCTATAGTTCTCCATAAATCCCTATGATTTTTCCTAACTCCGTTTCTTTTATAGGCTGGTAAACTTGAAGTGGTCTCTTTCCATCTGAGTCCCCTCTAACTTTCATAAGAATTAGGTAAAGAATCTTATGTTTTAATATTCATTTAACTAGTTAATTCTAGCATTTGAATTCTTATTTTCAACACTATTAAAGGTTGTCCACATTTCAACTATGAATATGGCCTTCCTCTTACTGTTAGGACTCCCCCGCTTATAGATGTTTCTCATCCATTGCTCACTTATTTATAAGAAACAAGTAAGTCCAATTTTCCCCTAGAGTTCACTTTGTTCTAGGCTCTTAAATCCTTAGAACCATGGCCTAGGAATGTAGACTAATGGGTTAAATAGGTAAATAGGTTATACCGATCATATCACTTGGTCTAAAAGAGGCAAGCCCTTCTTCAATTGAGAGCTCTTTTGAGGAATCCTATTAAGTATTAGCTTAATTTTGGGTCTGTGATTATGAAATTTTGAAATCCTTTATGTAATTCATTTATCTTCCCTTTAGGTATGCTTTTATTCTTTGAACTATAGTATCTTCTTAACTGGATTACCTATTATCAAAGAGGACTTGGTTTGCTTGGTTGAAGAAATTCCTACTTCAAATTATGGCATTTTCATATGTTCTTATTCTAGACTAATAAAAAGTTATGCTTCTTCAAAAAATATCTAAAGAATAACATGTGCAATTCATTTGTGTCTTCTTGAATTGATATGCTTTTCCCCCTGTTAATAACAAACCTAGAATGGAATTCCTTCTTTTTTTTAAAAGCAATGGCTTTACAAGTTTTTTTGTCTTAGGCTCTATTTTCTTGGGATTTTTATATACAAATTCAAAGAGACGTCTTTTTAATCTTCCTTTGCAGTGCCTTAATATATGTGTGTGGTTTGTCTAGTATTAGACTTTATTTATTTTCTTAAGCTTAAGGATAGAGAAGGTCAATCATTTTTTGACCTTAGATTTCTTAATTTTCTTGGCTTTTAGCTGTCTATTTGTCTCTAATGTAAGTCTCCCAAAGACATCTTTAGTATTTTTTTAATCTCTAAATTCCCAATCTATGGATTAATTCAATCCTTTAAGAGAGTTCTCTAGAAGACCTTACTGCTTAAAAATATTTAGGACTTCCAAGTCCTCTTAGCTAGCTATCTATCAAAAGCTTTTCTTAGATTATACTAATGTTAGAGTCTTTATTATCAGTGGTGGCAAAGCCCTAAAACCCAACCTTCTATTATGGCCTTATGTTTTAAAATGTATCTCCTTTACTTATGGAGTAGTAAACTTAGCTTATTTATAGGAATTCCTTCTACTGTACCTTTCTAAGACTATCCAATAGGAGTGCCTTTTGAAGTAAGTGTTCTCAACAACAAAATTCCTCCAAGAAATTTTCAATCATTATCGCATTTTGAAATGTAAGATCATTATTGCCAGTATGGCTGACACTGAAGATTACCACTCCTAGAGGCTTAAAAGCTTTCAGAGTTTAATTCCTCAATCTGATTCTATACTTCTCAAAAGGTATTCCCCTACTCATGCATTCTTAATTTCAAAACATTATCCTAGTCATTTACAGACTTTAGGTTCCTAGACACTAAAAATAAAGAAGATAGTCAACCTTTTTCTCAAAAAGAAATGGCTCCTAATCTTCTTTCTAAAAGAACACTCAAAGAGAAGTCCAGTGTCTTCTAGCTCAAAAAAGCCAAAACCCTAACTCCAAGAGTTTCTACAAGGAAGTCCACTTGCTCCTCTTTTAAACTATTCAAAGAATTTGCAATCATCAAACCCTCTAATGAAGACACTTCCTCTGGAAGAGACTTGTTCTACTTCTGAGAAGGTTGTTGAAGAAGTTAGTGATGGTATGACACATCCTTTTTTTTAGTTTTAACTTTATTTCCATTATAAATTTTAGTTGATCTACTCTCTTTACAGATCACATAATTTCGAACCCCGATGCTCCTTTTTCCCTGTAGAGCTAGAATCTAGAAAGATCAAGACTTCTCTTAACCTAAAAACCACTTAGGTTTCATCATTAGAGGTTAGACAAGAATTCCTTTATTGTATATGTTGACCTACTAATATGTTAATGAATTCTTTTATGAATTGTAAACAAAAGATGTTTTATTTACAGTGACGACCTTGGAAGGAGTCTTTAACTTGAGTTTCTTAAATCCTTCCTCAGACCTTCGATCCAATGTTACATCGATGATCAACTCTAAAGATAGATCAAGAGTTAAGGAGTCCTTAAGACTAACCATACAGATTGCAATTATTAACTAAAATTTAATGCATTTCTTTTTTAATTATATTATCATATACTAGGTTGACAACTTAGTTATCTGCTATTAGGGGACTTCTAAGAAAAATTGAGAATCTCTTTGCATCTTTGAGAAATCTTACCATGATCAAGTTATTTACTCAAAAAAATTGGAGTCTTTTGAATTAATGTAGAACGAATTATGATGCAAAACTACCAAAGGCAAGAATCTTCTGACCAAAATTCAAAAGTTGAAAAATGAACTTGACTATTTAGAAAATGAAGCTATTGAGCATGAATGAGCCCTTAAATTAGTCAAAGAAAAGTAGGAAGCCCTTAAACAAGATTGATAGAAGCTTAACTAGAAATTTTTTAAAGTTAAGTGGATAGATGCTAAGTCGGGGAAATTGCTAGTGCTATAAACGAATGAGGTTAGCTTTTAAAAGTAGTAGGTGTGGCAATCCAGAGATGATCAATTGTCATGAAATAATTAATAAGGTGAAATTAGGTCCTTTAATTTAGACCAACTGTAAACTTCTTTATTCTTATTAAATTCTTGCTATTTCATAAATGGGCTTTGAACTTTGATTTCCAAATGTAAAAACATAAGGTTTAAATACTTTCTAAATTTAGGCATATAAGGTTTTAACTACTTGAGGTTCACCTTCCAATCTAAACAACCAATAAACATTTCCACTAAAAACCTTATAAAATTTAAAGGGTCCTTCCCAATTTCGTGACCATTTACCCCATTCTTTATCTTTTATCCTAGTGGGTAGGACCCATTTTCACACTAGTTCTCCTTTTGAAATTCTTGTCTATGGATTCTTTTATCATAAAAAATTTCCACTTTTCCCTTTTGAATCATCATATTATTCAATGACTAAATTTGCATTCATCTAAATCCTTTAACTACATTACCATTATTTCTGAATACTATGAAGTCGTTAAGGTGTTTTGTTTTGCTATTTTTAGGTTATTTCCATCAAAAGAACATCTTTATATCTATATTTCAAAGAAAATGAGCTAAACCTTGTAGCAGTACACTTAGAAGTATGATAATCCTGTGAAGTTTCAAACAGTATTTTGTGCCATTCTCTTGGATTATCTTCTAACATTTCTCTAGAATTTCAATAATTATCTTATCAGATGCTTTGGTTTGACCATTAACTTGATTATAATATAGAGTCAAATGCAATAATTTTATCCTGTAATCTTCAATGACCATTAACCTAATTCTTTAATGAATATAACTATGTCTATTTTATCAACTTTCTTTAAAGGTTATATGGGACTCATTTAATGAAGTAGTTTGTAGCTAACAAAATAAAACAATAGCCTTTTGAGTATGGTGAATATATCTTTCCAATGAAATCAATGGCCCACCCTCTAAGTGGCCATGTCTTCACTATATACAATATAACTCAGAAGCTAGAATTCTTTGTATTCTTTTATGCTTATAATACTTTTTATAGCCTCTAGCATATAATATGTAATCTTTTATGATTTTTGCCAATAATATCCATATTGACATATAAGCCACCTCATTTTTATTCCAGATTGATGTACTCCACATACCCCTTTATGAACTTACTGCATTATTATTAATGCTTTATGCATGCCAAGACATCTCAAAAGAAGTCTGTCATTTCCTTGATAAAATATAATTCCTTCAATCATCATAAAATTGAGTGATTGTTACTTAAGTTTGAATATTACTTTCTTGCTAGGATTTTTTAAAAGTGTTTGACTTTTGACCTCTAATCGTTGGTGACTTCTTTATCAATGTTAAATACTTTTAATGAAATTCCTTTCATATGAATGGATGGATGAGATCTTTGTAATACATTTTTAGATTAGGTCCTTAGACACTTTCAATTTAGATGCTATTTGTAAAAGTTCATTCACCTCTTAATTTTCACCTTAGAATATGTTGAAGTTCTATATTATTAAAGAATTCTAGTAGTTAGAGAGTGATAGTGTAATAAGGTGATAAAGCTACACTCATGCACTTATATTCCTCTACCACTTGTTGTAACATCAAATTTGAATCCCCTTTGATTATAATTATCTCTCTTTAAGATCAACTAGAAGCTATAGTCTAATTAATAAGCCTTATATTTTATTTAATTATTGGTAAATGGGAAATCCATTTGGAGAGAGAGAATGGTTTGTTTCCATTTGGTGAAATTATGATAATTTTAATTTAGTAGACTTCACTATACTAGACTTATCAAATTTTAATTCCTACATGTTCTTTTCACAATTAAGAATCAATTGTTCCTCATCCTCTTATATTTTAATGAAGGATAGCTTAGTAAAAAGTTAACTAATGTTTGACCTTTGATGTACTTCTAAGGATAATATGGACAATATACCAACTTGAAGTCTATAAGAGTCATAAGCCATTTCTTAATATTTTCTGAGATAACTAGCCTGTTCAACAAAAATTTCATTAAATTAATTTGGGAATCCACAAAAAAATTTATTTTGCAATAAGTAATGCCTTAACTTTAAACAAGTGAAATACAATGCCACATATAACTTTACAATGGATAAATACTTCTTCTTTTTTAGCGTAAGAATTCTACTCAGATAATAAATAGTTTGTTCATAACTAACTTCATTACTTTAGGTCAATAAGCATCCACTGTATTCTTCTGCTGCAGAAATATACAACTTTAATAGAATTCCTTTTCTAGGTGATACCAACACTAGGGATAGATATTCCTTGTTTTATCAAAAGTTGTCTGGTGTCTTTTCTTCCAATGAAATTTCTCTTATTTCTTTAGCTTTATTATAAGTCTGAGAATTCTTTTGTTTTTCCTACTAAAAAATCTCCTTATATAGTTTACTTAGCCTAGAATCTCCAAAGGTCCATTTTATTTTGAGTTGGTTTTCCTTTGAGAATTGCTCTTTATTCTTATCCAATTCAATCTCTCTATTATGAACCAAAAATCCCAAAAATTTCTCTACTCTTACTCCAAAAACACACTTTAAAGGATTCACCTTTAATTTGTTCATTTTCACCCTGCGAAAAGATTCTTGTAAATTTTATGTATGATCTACACTTTGTTTTGACTTCATAATAATATCAGATATGTATACTTCCAATATACACCTTATTAAGTAATGAAAAATGGCATTTATGGCTTTCTAGTATATGCAACCTATATTTTTTAGCCTGACAGGTGACCCTACTTAAATGTCCCAATTCATTATAGACATCTAAAAGTTGTTTTAAAATCATCATTTTTAGCTATAAAAATCTTATTATAACTCAAAAAATAATCCATTATAGGAAATAAAGAGTTTATAATCATTGCATCTATTAAAGAATCTGAATTAGCATCATAAAAACATCCTTAGGAGTAAATACATTTAAATCCCTAAAGTCGACATAGATTATTATTTTGTTTTTCTTAACTATAAGGACAACATTCTCCATCCGTTTAGAGTACGTGCCTGGTTTAATAAAACCAACTTTATATAGTTTTTTAATTTCTTTTTTGACCTTCAACTCAACTTTTTTTAACTATCACCTAAGAGGTTGACGATAATTGTGAATTTTAGTTTTATCAAAAATCTATGTTCTACCAATGTTCAATTTAAACCTGCAACCTCAGTATAATCCTAGGAATTGAATTCTTTGAAGAGTTCTAGTAGTTCTAACTTTGTCTTTAAACCCAGGTCTTCATTAATAAAGACTGTTCATAATTCCCTTGAATTGCCCAAATTCACTTTTTCTAATGATTCTTGATTCTATCCTTCAAAATCATCAAAATTTTTAGAAGTGGATTTCAACTCTTGTACTTCATCAATCTTTAGTGGTTCTTCATTTGCTTCAAAAACAAATTCTACATTATCACATCCATTCATTTCTTTTGAATTCTATGAAATATGCTTCATTTTATAATTGATTTCTACAGTTGTGATTGCCATCGATACTTCTTATGAGTTTTCACTTATTATGTTCCTCTATAATGGGAACCTTTGTCAGCCTAGGAATTGACACGATGGTGGTTAGTTTTATGAATTTTTCGGCATCTATTTTCATCTTTTCTTGTCTTTCCTTTTACCAATACGACTTCTAAATTTATATTGGCTTTACATGATCCTTGTAGAACTTTTCCTCCATCCCATCAACTTTAGTACATAATGGTTATGAATCAGCCCAAATTATTTCTACTTCATCTCCTCTCCATAAACATAAAATTTGATGTAAAGACAACACAATGTAATAATTATAATGGATCCAATCTTACCCTAATAAGAGTTGGTAACTAGCATGAGTGTTAATAAAAAAGATTGTAGTCAACAAAGTCTTCCTAATTTAATGTTTAAGAGGAGATTTCTTCACACCCTAGTATTTTCACCGTTGAATGTAGTGACATATACTTCAATTGGGATCAAATCAACATCATCTTTTCCTAAAGTTATCATCATTTTAGATGGCATAATGTTTATTTTTAACCTATTATCTACCAAAACTCTTGAAGTTGGTCTTCCATTGAGATGAGCCTTAATATATAAAGGCCTTATATGTTGTGCCATGCCCTCAGTTGGTTTCTCTAAATCCACCTTCTTAGGAATTCCTGGCCTAGTTTCTAGTACTGACACCTTAAATTCACCTTTCTTAAGGGGGAATTCCAACCTAATTGCACTAGGTTTACCAAATCACGTTATAAGTTTCATGGATGAAGAAGTACATAGAACCTCAATAGGAATTTCTCCAGTAATAATGAACTTATCAGAGTCTTCTTTTTGGCCCTTAGAGTGAGTTAACTTCCTATGAAATGTAGAATTCACTTTCTTATTGTCTTGCTTTTAACTGATGGCTTCTATCTTTCCTTTTTTTGTTAGGGTCCGTGGTACTTTCTTCAAAGAAAAAAGTTTTACATAAATTGATTTTCCTAAAGTTGGCTCCTCCATTACTTCTGGTTTGTTTTTCTCAACATTTTCAGATGGTCTATATCGATAAAGCTGTCTTTATTCAGTTCAAGTTAAGGGTATCAAATTCTTAGGATGTCTTACTAGTAGCTAATGTCGAGATGGTAGCACTCATGATGGTACCATGAATATTGGTTGCCTATGTTGAAAACTAAAAATTATACATTTCTCTCCTTGTAAACTTGAGTGAACTCTGCTTTCCTTAGATCTTGACCTTTTTTTGGATCCTAGGAATTATCTGGCTCTAACTACTGAAGTTGATATTGTATTTAAGAACAAAAACCCCTATTCCTAAATTTGATGCTAACCCCAAAAAAATTTCAACACTTTACAACCTTTTTTAACATCTAATAATGTGTGCAAATTAAATTTAGTGATGTTAATAGTTATGATTGGTAGGAACGAATCTTCATATATCAACCTAGTTTGCTAAGGTACAATAAACATAATACTTCCTTTATTAGTACAATCTTAGATCACATTCTTAAACCTCCAATATGAATATGTTGAGTGGTTCCAAGTGTTGTGATACTTGCAATAGTCTATACCTCTAATTTCCTCTTTTGTAGGAATTTCATGCTCCATGGGAAATGTAATATACTTTTTTGTAATAAATAATAAAAGTATCCTTTATTTTGGCAGTATTAAATGTATACTAAACTTAGGTTGACGAAGCTAATATTTTCTTTTTAAATTCTAAGGATTTGCATTATAGGGAACGGTAAAGACAAGTTCTAAAGATGTTGACTTCAACTATTATCAAATTATAAGAATTCTTCTCAGTATTGTAAGTGCTTAACGAATTCTTCTTAAAGTGGCCTTCTTTTCTAAGATCTTCATATTTTGAGTGTAACATCCCATCACCGATAGGAAGGGTAAAATGGTAATTTGGGGCGGGTTAGGTATGTGAAAACCTATCTCGGCATGAACATGCATAATATGGCCTCTATATACATATGAATAGCAATTTTTGCACATACACATGATTGTACATGCATTTATGACATTTCCCAGCATATGTGTTTACTGTGAAAAACATATGATTTAGTGCTTGAAAATTGAATTGGAGTGATTTATGTGTGTTTTAAATTTTTAGGGAATTTTAGCAATTTTTCGGAAATTTTTCGCAGAAAATTTCCAGACTGGAGAAATCGCCAAGCGGCGGACTGATGGGATTTCTGGTACTAGAAATGACTGTCCAATGGCCCTAAAAAATTATATGCATGATTTTAGGAATTTTTGATGTGAACCATTGGAATTTTGGGACAAAATTGGGTAGGAATTAAATTGTATTTGGAAAGAAATTTTAGAGTGCTTATAAACAAGACAAGTGGCAAGTGACACTTGTCACTTGCCTACTCATGTCTTGAACATAGTGGTATATATTATTAACCTACTTGTTATAAGCCATTCACGATGGTTTTAGATGAAGACCAAAAAAAACTCTTTTATTCTCCTTCTCCCATCCGTAGCTTCTTCTTGCCTCCTCCTTGGTTGGTTTCCTCCTTGTAAAGTGCTACTCTTCTCTACCTTAACAAAGCTCTTCTCTCTTAAGTGCTTCCTCTTCATCTTGTTTCTAAAAACCTAACCTAGCCCTCCTTGGAGTGATGATGATCGTGTATATATGGTGAAGGGAAGAGAATTTGTGGGCTTGGAAAGTTTGAAAGCTTAAATAGGTAAGATTATGTTTTAAGTTTTGATTGTTCATTTAATGCATGAATTGTAATGTTTGTGCATCTAATTGCATGAAAAATTAAGTTGGTTGAAATGGGTAGGATGTGTTGTTGACTGATTAAGGATGAATGTAAATGAATGAGTGAATATGTTTTGGATTGGCTTTGAAATGGTGTAAGTGTTTTGGATTGGTTTTGTGATGCTAGATGAATGGAAATTTAGGGAAGACAATTGTGTGTGTGTGTGTTGACATTTTAGGGCTAGGATATTAAATGAGGTTTTGATGAAATTTTGGCTGATTACTTGGCTAATTGGGATGCTTATTGGCTTGGAAAAGGGTATGGAAGTGGTAGCAATTGGTTTAGGTATAAAAACTGGAAATTTGATTTTGTATAGATTTCAATTTTTTGGTCATAACTTCTTTTACGGTTGAGCAATTGAAGTGATTCTTGGCTGAAATTAAACTTGAGAGGTTTGGTTATATTTTATGTGAAGGAAGTGATGCTAAATTGTTCCTTGAAGGAGCTTGAATTTGGCCTTGAAAGTGAGTTGTAGGTGCTGTATGAACAAGAATCCGAACCTTATGACCTGAAACTTTGATGATTTTTTTTAGGTTGATTTGGATTGAATTTGCTAATTTGGTCTTCATGAAACTTGAAGA
>JANZLD010000236.1:31070621-31082430 GCA_026413575.1 Erythroxylum carthagenense
TAACATCTATAACACAATACCTATACAAACACACTCATTTAATTCCATTTAATATTTCTAATTTCTACCAAAAGTTCGGGGTCCAACACAAATAACATAGAAGAAACTTTAGATTAGCTCTAACCTGGATTGAGGTTAACCTATCATGTAATGCTCCCTCACAAGCTAGCAAGTTCTTTGAGCAAAAAATCCAGACCTAACATACGAGGATCAATAATTAAATTAAAAAGAAGAAGATGCATGCAACTAGATTAAATCCTTTTTACCTGTGATGACACAGATCAACAAAGGAGAGATGTTACCCATCGAAGACTTCAGATCACCCAATCCTTAATTGGATAAGTTATAGAGACTTCAACCTTCAAAAGGTGGCTTTTTTACCAATTTTACAAAACATCACTGTATAAGGAAGTTCAATACGTTGACGTTTCTTGTTTTAACTTGGTGAAGGGGAGTTGGATGTCCAATACGTTGTCATTTCTTATATTTACTTAGTGAAGGAGTGTTGGTTTAGCAATACCCAAAAACACGGTGGTGTCTTTACGATATCTTAGATCACATAATAATATGCCATTGTAACTATGTGTAATATATCACATAGTTCATGCATATTTATATGACAAAAACTCTCAAATCATATCATGTTAACAAAACTGTAAGTTCACCATAACTCCTGTTTGAGATTTTTACAATTCTTTGCAAAATCCAAGTAATGAAATATTAAAATAACTAAGCTTGTATATATGTGTGTTTAACAATCAATAATACAAAATCACAAACACTAAATTTAAAATTCCTTTTTAGAAAATACCTCATACTAATTGTACAAACATATCTGCAAATTCATTTATGTAAAAGAATTTTGTTATCGTCTACTTGACTATTTTCTACTAATATCTAATTTGAAGCTCCTTTCTTTTCACTTAAAATCACTCTTTTAGTTCCTATTGGCACTTCTCTCTTTGTTCTCTCTCATATTTGTTTTTAATTTTTTGTAAAAATAGCTTAAATTCTCAAATTTCTTTTTAGAAACATCAAATTATGAATATCAGTTAGCTAATGGGAGTGATTCAACTAACAAACATATAACCTTTTAAATCACTTTAATATGACACTTTTAGGGTTAATTAAAAAAATCCTAAACTTTGGTCAATTTTGTAGTTATAGTCGAAACATCAAAAAGTGATAAATAAATGCTCAAATTTTAATTTTTTAATATTCTAGCCAATCGTTATTGTCTCTATTAAGTTTTACTGACGTAGTTTGTCTCACGTTCCAGAATCCCTAATTAATATTACGCGTCAGCCAAAATTAACACAATTAATAAAGATTAATAAAACAATATCATTGTTAAAAAATGACCCAGTTTAATTCCTAAACTAGTACGCAGCTACGACACCCTGACCCTTCATTTTCAGTTTATTCTCTCGACACTCTCACCCTTCGTTTTCAATTTATTCCCCCTTTTTTAGTTTGTTATCCCAATGTTCTCAATCATTTACTTTCAATTTGTTCTACCGATGCCCCGAGCTAGTCTCACATTGCAACACACTAGAAAACGAAGAGTAAGGCTGTTGGGAATCTGCAAGTTGATTTAGAGATTAAACTATGTCATTTTTTAACAACAACGTCATTTTAGTTATGTAATTAAATAACATCATTTCATTAATCTTCATCAATTATGTTAATTTTAGCTATCGTATATTATTAACTAGGTTTTTGGAATATGTGACAAGTCATGTTAAACATTTTGCTGTAAATTTTTTAAGTTCAACCTATAATTGCAAAATTCAGCAATACTTGATATTTTTTGTAATTAACCCATATTTTTATCAAAAGTTATATCCAAAATATTAAATAGTGTTTAATAGTGACAATTGACAATAAATAGAACCAATATACTTTATTCACTGTAATTAATCAATCATATACCTTCTAAACGTGATAGTACAATCTTGATATATACTCGGTGGTATCACTTCATATATATTATATATAATGCATGTTATCTTTTTATCGTTTAAAACATAAGGATATTCTCAGGCCATTCCGAAGCACGAATCCCTATAATTTTATAGA
This sequence comes from Erythroxylum carthagenense, assembly GCA_026413575.1. Taxonomy (NCBI): domain Eukaryota; kingdom Viridiplantae; phylum Streptophyta; class Magnoliopsida; order Malpighiales; family Erythroxylaceae; genus Erythroxylum; species Erythroxylum carthagenense. The sequence goes on from JANZLD010000236.1 coordinate 31,072,701, forward strand.
CATAGAAAGGAGTTCGAGCTTGGTTAGTAGTCTTAATAAGTTAGCAACAATAGAATTTTACTTCAACCTTAGTGGAAAATATGGTACCATTAAACAATGATGTATTTACATGTGCAACAAGCAGTGTTGTTTTTACTATTTTATAGGATTCGGGCAAAAAAAAATCTTATTTGTATTTATCTTTAAGTTTTTATAAAAAAATATGAACTTTTTTTATCAAGATGGCGCGAGTCCTGTCAGCGCGCCTGTACCAAGATATGTACGTAAGTGGATGCCTGGTTGTTTCGAGTGATTAAGTCGTCAGCGCCAAATCATACTGATTTGGAAAGCGTAAAGTGACAAACTTATATAATTGTCTTATCTTGTCAGTAGGCTAACTTCCAAAACATGGTGACTGTATATATTCTACTTAATTCACATGGAAACTGGGCACATCTTTGTTTCCTTAGAACGTTTAATTTAACAGTACAGACACAATCATTGATCGCACACTTCATTTTTGACTTCAAGGTTTGACAGAAAGATTGAAGATACCTTGCAAATATTTTATTGCGCCGTTAGCATGTACGTAACACGGGTCCATAGAGTCATGATAACTACATGCAGCTGAAGAAAACACAGCTGATATTTGTAATGTGTGTAATACCGCGTTAAAAGATAAAACCGTGTTGATTCAGAAACTCAACTTGGTTGGTGATAAGACATGCTAGAACACTTCTGACATCTATTTTTTGTGCCAACTAGATCTACCTATTCAAATACAATGAGATTTGCACCTTAAATAGGCCACATGAATTGGTTCCTTGGTTTCGTCATCAATGTATTGGCTAAATTTTAAAGATCCAATGAGATTTTCATCCTGTATATGTTTGGTATTACTGTCAACTTGCATCCTACGTTGTTAGCTGTTTAATGCTTTCTTTTATGTAATGTACTTTAAATGAAACAAAAACCTAAGGTTTAAGATAAATTGTTAGTACTCCAATGTAAGACCATCTTAAGGAAGGATATTTATTTTCGAATTATCCAGTCTAGCCTGAGGTCTAAACTTGAGGTCCCTCGGCATGGAAATCCCCACCAACTTAATCAGACAAATAAGCCACTTGCAGTTAATAATGCTTGTTTGTTATACGTCTGGTCATTTCGGAGAAGCCTGATCTCTGTCCCTATCTTCCTATGTTCTGGTTGAAATTCTAGTTTAATCTTAAGAACATATAGGATCATTGCTGTCACACAGTCACCACTGATGATGACTTTTGTACGATCATTGCTGTCACACAGTCACTACCGATTATGACCTTTGTTAGCTAGCATGTTAAGTGTCTTCCTAGATGCTACATATTTTGTGTGCAAATGGGTGATATTTAGGCTCTGTGTTTGGTCATCGTAGTGCCTCTATTGCCACCTTCGCTCTTGTTTTCGATCACAAAGTCGAACCATGAGTGGACTAGGTGGACATAAGCCTACAATGGCCATGTTTGGTGTGGAATTCTGTTATGCAGCTGTTGCTCTTATCTCCAGGGCTGCTTTTCTACAAGGAACAAGTCCTAGAGTCTTCGTCGTCTACAGACAAGTCGTAGCAACTTTGGCTATTGCACCTATTGCTTATTTCTCAAGGTACAGACACACATACTCGTACAGATGATATATATATACGAGCTGTTATATCATTAAATTTCTTTTGTTTATAGGAGAAAATCTGGCGGGCCTTCACTGGGGTTACGAAGCTTTACTTTGATATTTTTGGCTTCACTGATAGGGTGCGTGTGGCTTGAATTTTCTTTTTTTTTTTTTCTTCTTCTTCTTTTGGATTGGTTGTTTGTAAATTGCAAGGCGAGTGTTGAACGCACCAAGAAGATCATTCCTAACTCTAATGTATTACAGAATAACTATCAACCAGATTATATACTTTGAGGGCCTATATCTTGCCTCGTCGTCAATAGGAAGTGCAATGGGTAACCTAGTCCCCGCAATCACGTTTGCTCTGGCGTCAATTCTCGGGTAAAAGCACAAAACTCGTTTATGACATTCTGATGTGTCCAGCCTTTGTTTCATCTTTTCTGACACTTAACTTCTAGAGTTTTACTCTCTTTTTTTTTGTGCTCTTCAATTGCCTAGACTAGAGAAGATCAGTATACGAAGTTTTGGAAGTGTGGCCAAAATAGTGGGAACCATATTATGTGTAAGTGGAGCTGTTTCAATGGCACTGCTCAGAGGGCCAAAGCTACTTAATGCTTTCATTTTCGGCTCAGAAAAAGAGAAATGGTTGATGGGTTGTCTGCTACTCTTCGGAAGCGCTTGTTGCTGGTCATTGTGGTTGATTTTGCAGGTAACCGGCATTTATATGCGTTCGCCACTTGTTTAGTTCTCGAGTCGCTGACATAAAGTTTCGATCTTTAACAGGTTCATATGACTGCTTGCTATCCTGACCATCTATCTTTATCAGCCTGGATGTGTTTCTTCGGAGCGATTCAATCAGCAATCATCACCTTATTCTTAGAGCGCGACCTTAATGCCTGGATCGTGCATTCTGACCTAGAAATCCTATCTTATTTATTTTCAGTATGTAGTACAGATGAACCTGTTCAGTTTCAAAGTGGAATTTACAAATGTTGTAAATAATCCGTATCCTCCTAACTTAGATTATTATTATCTTTTCGTAAATTGGACAGGGAGCTATAGGATCGGGACTTGCCTTTTATGTCCAGGCTTGGTGCATTTCACAAAGGGGTCCACTCTTTTCTGCCATGTTTAATCCAGCGTGCACTGTAATAGTCACAATATTGGCAGCCCCGATTCTGCATGAAAAGATCTATATTGGAAGGTATTTATGCCAATTTACCTAGCTGAGTACAGATATATACATGTATGTATGTTCACATTTTTCATGTTTTTGTTCGATTTTCTATGATTTCCCTAAAATCTATTCTTGTTACACTTCAGCTTAATTGGTGCAGTTGGTGTAGTAATTGGTTTATACTTTGTGCTATGGGGTAAAGCCAAGGACATTTTAGATACCCAAAACGAAACAGAACCAAAGTTCAACCTTAAGCAAACTCGGAACGACGATATATTCACAGACGAATCTAAAGATGGAAGAAGTTGCAAGCATGATTTGGAACAACCACTTCTAGCTGGTGAATCAAATGGCACGGAAAAGAATGTTATGAATCACTAACTTTCAGACCTGTGTTTTCAAGAATGTTATGAGTCGGTAACTTCTAAACCTGTGTTTTCAAGAATGTTACGAGTCTGTAAATTTAGACCTTTGTTTTCAAGAATGTTATTAGTCAGTAACCTTTAGACCTTTGTTTTCCTCAAGTAAAACTGTAAAAGATCAATAAAACAATTTGCAGATCTTTCAAGACAAATTTGGCCGAAACTCGGAGAAGGGTCATCTATAAAAGCGCAGACAAATTAAGTGGAAATGGATTGTGTTAAAAAAATCGGCATTTTTCTGAGAGTAAAATTCCTAGAGTATATGTTTGACCTTGAGAAAAATACAGCTTGAAATAAGTAACAGCAAGGAACTGATAAAGAGACTATTACATATATATAGTACATGACAGCATGTATTCTATGTTTGGTAACACAAGAAGACTTGTGTAATGTAATTAATCCTAATAACATTATGTATCCAATTGTTTATATGACTAAATGGGATTTACATTTCCATTTCTTGGCAATTATTAAAGTGTCTGTAAAATGCAATGACAGAAAAGAAAGAAAAGCAAACATTAAGAGTAAGAAAGGGCGATGTCAACAACATTTTATGTAAAGCGATAAGTCCAAGCCGCCAACGCAAAGCGGAGTCAGTCCCTATCCCATTTAGATTCAAATCTACAGCTCAGTCTATGACAAAACATTAGATGCTAATAATGATTAATAATTATTCTGGTCAACTATTTGATATTTCTCATTATGTCTTTTGTCTTGTGTCTTCTGCATTAGTGTCATCGGTATCTTTCACGTATTCGTGTATGCATGCTCGAGCATTTTCTTGCGTAGGAAGGAAAGGATTCCTAAATGGAGGTATTTCAAAGTTACAAGCCAGCAATGGCAATGGTTGGATTACAATTCAGTTATGCAGGCTTAGCTCTCTTCACCAGAGCTGCTCTCTTACAAGGGTTGAATCCCAGGGTGTTCGTTGTTTACAGACAAGGGATAGCAACTTTGATCGTGGCACCTTTAGCTTATCTCTCAAGGAGGTGAACTAACCAATCCTCTGTGTCTCTCTGTCATCTCTTATATGTATGATACAAACCTATGTATATGCAGGAGAAATTCAAGTACATCCTCTTTGGAATTAAAGGGCTTTGGTTGGATATTTGCGGCTTCACTTTTGGGGTTTGTTACTAGAATCATTTCCCTCTTTTTTTATGGTTACATTGTAACATGTTTAAAGGAACTCCTACTTATTACAACGCCATGCAGAGTCACTTGCAATCAAAATGCTTATTTTGAAGGTCTATACTTAGCCTCTTCAACCGCTGCAAGTGCATTGACAAACCTAGTCCCTGCAATCACCTTTGTAGTTGCAGCCATTTTGGGGTAAATGCGACGAACTTGTAGATTTGTTATATGTATATAAAATGACTTCACTCGGTGCTTATAACAGAATACCGCCACCAACCTTCGATTGATTTTCTAGATTAAACAACATGGTGAAAAGACGATAACTTTATAGGACACCCACATAAATCAGTGCTAGAACAAACTCCTGCGACTTCCAATTTTCATAGAAAACATGGCTTTTTTGGGTTCAGTGAAGAATTTCAAGTATCCCTAAAGTCTTGATTGGTTAGATTTGAGAAGCTGAACATCCGAAAAACAAGAAGTATAGCCAAGATTCTGGGGACAATATTGTGCGTGAGTGGAGCCATTTTAGTGGCATTGCTTAAAGGGCCTAAGCTATTAAATTCCGAATTACCATCACATGAATCTTTCTTTAGCCCTGGAGATGAGAATTGGCAGCTGGGATGCCTACTTCTTTTTGCAAGCAGTTGTTTCTGGTCACTGTGGATGATTTTGCAGGTAAACATTCCACTACTGCCCTCTGAAATGATAAAAAAGCACTATGCCAGTGTAATTGAAAGAAAACCCTGTCTAAATTTCTGCTTCAAATCCTCAAACAGGTGCCTATTAGTACAAGTTGTGGAGATCATGTGTACTCATCTGCTTGGATGTGCTTTTTCGCAACCATTCAATCCACATTTTTTGCGTTGCTTTCAGAGAACAATTTCGCAGCTTGGAATTTGAATACATATATTGAAATGGGTTCTTGTCTATATGCTGTAAGAATTTCTCTTCCTGTATTTGAAACAACTAGACTCCATTCGCTGGTTACTTGCACGTGTTTGAATGTTGAATTCAAAATGTTTGCATTTCATACAGGGAGTAGGGCTCGCTGTCTCCTTCTTTCTTCAGGCTTGGTGTATTTCTCGGCGGGGTCCTGTCTTTGCTGCAATGTTCAATCCTCTGTGCACAGTTATTGTGGCTATCTTTGCAGCTCTATTTCTCCATGAGGAGACATACAGTGGAAGGTGTTATCTATATTTCTTACTTCTACTAGCTTCCTTTAATAGCAACTTCTCTTGCCTTCCATTATGCCAATCATGCACTGGCCAATGTTATTTGCTCTTATCTGCCATTATCTCATGTCTGTTTCCTCTTCATAATTCATTTCAGCTTGATCGGCGCGTTAGCTGTAATAATTGGACTGTCTGTTGTTCTCTGGGGTAAAGCCAAAGATCTTGAAGAAGATAAGACAGAGAAACAGCTAAAGTTTCCAAATTATGAGCAAAGAACTTTTCAGGTTCTTATAGATGAATGTCTCGACAAGAAGAGCTCTGAATTTGACTTGGAAGAACCTCTGCTTTCCCATAGTTTATCTGATGTTAAGAAAAATTAGTATTGTTGCTTAATAAAGACGTATATGGTATTTTTCTTATGCTTTTCCCTGTATCAAACTGCTCTATTTTCTGCATGATCTGCCTGGAACCTTTTTCCCGAGGTATTCTATAGCTAAGATGCTCTATAAAAGGACAACAGATAGTCCAGCCCAATCTAGACTTTACTTCTGAGTTCCGCTGGTCAAATCAAACGACAAACTTCAGTTCAGTTAATGTTTTTTACATCTTCTATAAGTTGTAACTAACTACCACCAGCTGGTAACTCTTATAAAGGCTAACAATATAGTGATTAATGAGTATAGAAATAGGATGTGATAGGCTCCAAAGCATTATTACATTATCCTTAAATTTCAACACTCTCAGGAATTTGGTACCAATGGGCATCAGCATGCAGAACATCGAGCAACCTAGTTTCCTTCCTTGTTTTCTTTTTCCCAATAGAACTCTATAGTTTTTGAACTGAAAAATTTTCACACAACTTTCATTGATCAAACTGATTTTATACGTGAAAACTCAACAGAAAAGATCCGAAAAATATTTCGAAGAATTACAAACAAATCAACTAAAGATCATGCTGTAACATATCACAACTAACAAATCACAACTAACTTGACACCTAAAGATCATTCAAACTTAAATTTTCAGCATCTAACAAATCACAACTAACTTGACACCTAGACTTGATTAGCATAGCTGTAACATATCTCCTGTATCATCTAAGGCAAATTTTGTACACTCCTTGTCTTTAATGCTGCAAACTCCCAGTTTTTATCTTATGGCTTTAGGCAAAGCTTTTGTGAAGATGTCAGCCACTTGTTCTTCAGATCTGCAATATACTATAGAAATTTCTCCTTTTCTCTGAGCTTCCCTCAAAAAATAATATTTAATGTTAAAATGTTTTGTCTTGCCATAAAACATAGGATTTGAAGAGATTGATATGGCTGCTTGATTATCAACAAAAATTTGAGTTGGTTCTTGTTGCTCCACGTTCAGATCTTGAAGAATCTTTCTAAGCCATATTGCATTATTTGTTGCTGTAGTTACAGCTCCGCTTCTACAGTACTTTGAACTGTGATTTCATGCTTCTTTGAACACCAACTGATCACACCTGAATCAAAATTGAAGCAATAACTAGTTGTACTCTTCAAATTATCAACTGACCTTGCCTAATCACTATTAGATAAACCTATCAACTTAAAACTTTCAAATTTGTTAAAAAAGGTTTATGGTCAAACCATGCTTCATATGGTGTTTGATTTTGAAGTGCTTTTGTGGGTAATGTATTCAGTACGAAAACAACAGTATTGGTTGCTTCTACCCAAAATCTTCTAAGCAAATCCTTCTCATACAATAAGCAACACGTCATCTCCATAATGGTTATATATTTTTTCTCACTTACTCCATTTTGTTGTAGAGTATAAGGAGCAACGAGTTGATGCCCCTTGACAAAACCTTTTGAACTTTTCAGATGTACATTCTTTGCTATTGTCTGATCTTAACACCATCAACTTGTAGCCACTTTGGTTCTCCACCCAAGCTTTAAATCTCCAGAACATAGCAGCTACTTCAGATTTGAACCTAAGAAAGTATATCCAACACATTACGGTAAAATCATCTATAAAGACAATAGAATACTTACTACCTTTAAAAGATGATGTTTTGTAAGGTCCTCCAAGGTTTGTATGCACAAGTTGAAGTTTATGAGAGACTCTCTAAGCCTTTTGTGGAAATGGAAGTCTTGCTTGCTTTCCAAATTGACATACTTTATAGCTTGAAATGCTTTCTTGTAGTGGATCCAATCCTTGCATCAATTCATGTTTCTGCAGCAAAAGAATTGCAGAATGATGATAGTGACCTAACCTTTTGTGCCGAAGGTCAGTTGTTCTCACATAAGCTTAGAATGCAACTTGCCTTTTTTTCCATCAGATCAAATGAGAAGCTCTTTCCCTTCATTTTGACAACAAATACATCCAGCCCTTTTGCATCTTTAATCACACTTGTCATGTTCTCAAAATGCACTTTGAAACCTTTCTCAAGTAATTGACTAACACCGAGTAAATTTTGATCAATTTCTGAAACATAAAGCACATCAGTGATAATTTTAACTCCAGAAAGAGTTTCAATTGCAATATAACATTTACCTTTAACAGATATATAATCTCCATTTCCAACTTTCACTTTGAAAATTGATACTCTGTTAAGATCTTTGAAAAATTCAGCATTATTGGTCATATGATTTGTACAGCCAGAATCCACTAACGAAGTTTAATTCTTGTTGTAGTTTGCATACCAAGAAGCCACGAACAGCTGCTCCTCCTCCTCTTGTTTCACAACCCAAGCTTCATTCATTTCTTGGTTTCTTTTAATTCTACAAATTCTGTCCATATGCCGTTTAATTGCCCTTATTGCACTTTACGTCAGGTCTGCTCCAGCACTTGAAGTGAGGATGATTGGGTCTGTCGCAATGTTGACATGGAGGATGAAGAACACCTTTATTTGCTCCATTGTTGCCAGCATCATTATTGCTTACTCCAGAGATTCCATTGGTGTCAGCATTTGCATTTGAATTGCCTTTATTTTTCCTCCACTTCTTCTTTTTTCCTTTGCTGAAATCATGAATCTCTAATTTGGTTTACATGGCACCTTCCAACGTGGCATTTTCTCTTATTTGTCTTCTTTGCTCATGAGCTTCCATAGCATTAAGAAGTTCTGCCAATGTGATCTCTGCGAGGCCTTTGACTTTCTCTATTGCAGAAATCTTTGCTTCAAACCTTTCAGGTAGAGTCACTAGAAGCTTCTCAACGACTCTGCTATCAGGCACATCTTGACCAAGAAGTCTAAGCTTGTTGACAACCTCTAGTAACTTGTCAGCATACTCTTTAACATTCTCAAGTCTTTCATCCTTAGCAACTTAAATTCTCTTATGAGATTCAAGGCTTATTTGTTTCTTGTTCTTTCATTTCCTTAAAATTTAGTCTTCATATACTCCAAAATCTGAAAAGCAGTTTGCATATTCATGATCTTGAGAAATATATTTTCATATACAGCTGCATATAGGCAATTTTTAGCCTTAAACGTTTTTTAGATTCCCTCTTCATGCAATTTGATTTGCTGCATTGTAGGACTTTGAGGTAATGCTAGAATTTCCAGATCCAACTCTACTGCTTCCCAAAGATCCCAAGCCTGTAAGTAAGCTATCATTTTCACAGCTCAAGATTGGTAATTTTCTTTTTTTTTTTGGATTTAAGGGAAACCTCGCTGACAGAGCCCGACCACCTGAATTCTCGGTGGAGCCCGCCACTAGCAGGTAAAACTCCTGACTACCCCAGGCTCTTACATGAAATACGCCCACAAGGAATCAAACCTGGGACTTGACCAAAGCCAACCCCCACTCTCAACCATTAGGCTACACCCGCTGGGAGCGACCGGTAATTTTCACCGGTGAAAATTGGAGGTGGAATGGGTGCAAAGTTTTTTTAAGCCATCAAGTCACTCAAGTATTATGAGTAGGAAAAAAATTTGGTTTCAATTGAAAATACCAAGGTTATTAAAACCGGATCGGACCGGGCGGTCATACCGGAATTTGTCCGAACCGGCCAGCTGTCCGGTTCGGTTTTAATGAATAACCCTTACAAATCAAAACCGGCCGGTTTATCAGAGAACCGGCTGGTTTTCTTAGGAACCGGTTATTTGATAACCGAAACCCTTCTCGTTCGTTTTCGTACAGGAAGATGAGAGTGTCGCCGGCAATAATAGTGGCAAGACAGATGAACTTCACCCTGTTGGTCCACTCGAGAAGCTGCGAAGAAAAGGTTGGA
>JANZLD010000236.1:31185662-31215512 GCA_026413575.1 Erythroxylum carthagenense
GTAGCTAGGTTTAGGTCTTCACGTAGACTTCTATCTCTGCATGGAAGATTTTCCCATGCTGACGGGCCGCAGGGAATGTGGATCGGGCTTGGACCTGGCGTGGTAAGTAGGAATGGACCGATCGGCCCATAGGTGGTCTCGATTGGATCCAGGCCCTGCACGGTCGACCCGACCAGGTCTCAACGTGTGTGTGTATACGTATAGTCTCATTTGCTCAGGTCCAAGAATTTGAAACCGTTTCTCTGGGACATGTAATCATATTTGATTTGGTAAGTCCAAAGTTGGTACATAAGACAGGAGTTAGGATTGAAATAAAACACGCCATTGATATGCAGACATACTAACAAAACTATGAGGAGACCACAATAATAGGTTCTCTTCCGTGTTTGCTCTACAATAATCAACAAAAGACAGCTTGAACCTAACTTGGGAACTTTGGTGGATACTTCCAAGCGCTCTGAAATCGATCCTGAACGAGATGACCATCGAGCCAATTAGGTTCGCAAACGTATACGGGCAAAGGATCCTCCACCTATGCAATCTAAACCTAGTTACAGCGCAACTATCACAGGCATTCCTAATCGAAAAGCGGAAGGGGTTGAGATTCAATGGCCGGATGAAGAACCAGTTGAGATTGAAGATGGAGATGGTAAGATGATTGAGGGTGAATTTGGAATTATCTAACACATTTAAATCACGGTTAGATAAACAATGGGAGAAGGCTGTGATTGTGAAGGTTCTTGGCAAAAGAATAGGTTACAGAATGCTTTGTAATTGATTGAAATCAATGTGGAAACCAACAGGTCCCATGAAAATAGTGGATTTAGAATATGATTTTTTCTGGTGAATTTTATTAATGAAGAGGATTATATTCATGCTCTAACTAAAGATCCCTGGGTGATTTTGGGGAACGTACTCTCTGTTCAACGATGGCATCCCAACTTTCGTCCTTCACAAGGAAAGGTGTATAGGGCAGTGGTATGGATTCTGTTTCCTGAATTGCCGATGTCGTGATATCATCTTATGATTCTTACAGCCTTTGATAGCCTTGTTGGACAAACTATTAAAATCGATGAACCCACTAAAAACTGTCAGCGGGAGAAGTTTGCATGAGTGGTTGTGGATATTGATTTAGGTGCCCCTCTTCACTCTAGAGTGGAGTTAGATGGTGAGGAAATTAAGATAGCCTACGAAGGGTTGCCACAAATTTGTTTCTTTTATGGTATTGTGGGACATGATTCAATCCATTGCTCTAAAAGACTTAGTGATCTACGAGAGCAAGAACAGGCTGCGCAAAACAAAGCACACGGCCAAGGAACCACCTGAGGAGAGTTACGGGCCATGGATTCAGGTATAGCGGGACTTTCGGTATCCCAAATCCAGGGATCATGATCACTAAGATTTTCGCAGGAATGGGAATTTGAATGAAACGCAAGGATCTCCTTTTTCAATTTTAAATGACAACGAAATTGTGGGAGTTATAAATGATAGACCATCAATAGAGGGGCTAGTAACTGAACCGAAACAAGTGGAAAGATGCATAGAATTGAACACACGGGCAAATGACACTAGGAGGCTATCAAATGGGCTGGCTCTATTCCTAACGGGCCACCTGCAAAATCAAGTATTGAAAAGATAGCCTAGCAGACGAACAATTTAGGGGGAGAGCCAGTGGCCCGTTCTAATATGACTAAACTAGCTATCAATTTGGATCGGGGTATTAGAGTGCAACCCAGGCTACGTACTATGGACAAGCATACTGCAGTTAATATATTGTCTCACAGGGAAATAGTTTGTGACGACGACTCATTTATGCTTCACGAAGGAGTTGACATGGATTGCATTGATCCAATGTTAGAAGTAGAGGAAATGGTGGGTTTCTCAGGGAGTAATGCACCTCCTTCCACCCTCTAAACTGCCAGACTTAAAGGTAAGGGAAGCATGGATGGATGAAGATCAGGCTGTGGATGAATCAGATGGGGAAATTATACCACAAACTCCAGGATATAACAAGAAAGGTACTCAAGATAGTGCTAAAGGTACTTCTTAGATATAAGAGTGTGCCCTTTCTTTGTGCATATTATCTTTATGTCTATTTTACTTTGGAACTATCAAGGGGATGGTGGTGATGCCTTTCAGTGTATTTTGAAAATTTTCATTAGTGTGTACAAGACATCTATGGTAGTGCTTGTGGCGAGCTTATGCATTGATCAGTAATCTTAGTTTTAACTATTCATTTCGTGTAGAAGTAGAGGCTTATACTAGTGGAATTTGGCTTTTATGGAAAGTAGAGATGGAGGTAGTAGTTTTAGTGGCTCATCGACAATTCATTCACACCAACATAAAGCACGCGAATACTGATTTCTTTTTCATGATCGTCTATGGAAGTCCCCGATATCATCAACAATAATACTTGTGGGATAATTTGAAAAGAATAGCCAGAAACACATCATATGAGTGGCTAATTGGGGGAGATTTTAATGCTAAATTGGAAGTCGATGATAAGAGAGGTGGTTCGTCAACTACACCAGTGGTTAGCAAGCACTTTAGTGAATGTGTTCATTCTTGTTATTTGCACGATCTTGGGTATCTAGGGACAAAATTCACATGGCTGCAAGGAACTATTCAAGCAAGGCTAGATAGGGTCTTATGCTCCTCTTCTTGGTTGGAATTGTACTAGGACACAACAGTCTCTCATTTACCATTCTTAAGTTCAGATTATAAACCTCTGCTAGTCAAATTTGATAGCACATTAGGTAGACAAGGTGTTTCAAGGAACTTTCGTTTCCAGGCAGTGTGGTTAGCAAACGAAAGTTTCGCTAGTGTTGTTGAAGAGAACTGGCATCTGAACATATCCAAATTATGTGAATCTATAAAAGATTTCTCTGAATCATTGTGAGAATGGAACAAATCAGAATTTGGCAACATTTTCTACCCAAAAAAAAGGCTTTTAGCACGATTGGAGGCCATTCAACGATTATTGGATGATACAGATTCTGATACTCTTAATGCTTTGGAGGAAAAGCTTTATGAGGATCTTATTCAGGTTCTTTGTGAAGAAGAGATTTTTTGGCATCAATAATCTAGGTGTAAGTGGTTGGCACACGGAGATCGTAACACTAAGTACTATCATACGATGACTATGGCTAAAAGGAAGAGACTACATGTTGTTAGATTGGTTGATGATAGTGGTACCATGGTCACAGATCCTACTCTTCGACGGAATTTAGCAAAGACATATTTCCAAAGCCTATTCACGGAGGAGAATGATACAGTGCATTCTTTTCCGATGTGTGGTGCATTCCTAAGGTTATCCGAGGAAGAACTGGGGCAGCTTAGACTTCCTGTTATGCAGGAAGAGATCAAGCAAGCTATTTTTGACATGAACCCATATAAAGCCTCAGGCTTTGATGGTTTTAATGCATTGTTATTCTAAAAAAAATGGAGTCTAGTGGGAAAAGAGGTGATGGATTTTATTCAGAAAGTTTTCAAGCATGAACAATGGGAGTTAGAGCTGAATCAGACCATTCTAATATTGATACAGAAAATCCCTTCTCCTATGTTTATCACTCAGTTTAGGCCAATTAGCCTATGCTCTGTGATTTATAAAGCTATCACAAAGGTGGTAATGAATCGATTAAAACTGTTACTTGATAAATTTGTGTCCCATAATCAATGCAGTTTTATTTTGGGGCGTATGATTACGGATAACATTATCATTGCTCAAGAGGTAATCCACTCGATGAGGAGAAAGAAAGGGCGGACTGGTTTCCTTGCTATTAAAGTAGATTTAGAGAAGGCATATGAGGTGGGATTTTGTATCTGATACTTTTATGTATATTAGATTACTTGATGATTTGATGCAATTGATTATGAAATGTGTTACATCGTTCACTATGAAGGTGTGCTAGAATGTAGAGTTGTCGTAGCCCTTTTCTCCTGCAAGAGGCATTAGATAAGGAGATCCTTTGTCTTCCTATATTTTCGTACTATGTATGGAACGTTTGGGTCAATTTATTGCTCATGAAGTAGAGCAAGGAAAATGGGAACTGATCGGAGTGAGTAGAGGTGGCCCTTTAATTTTACATCTTTTTTTTTTACAGATGATCTCATCTTATTTGCAAAGGCAATGAGGGAGTAGGTTAATGTCATTTCAAGAGTGCTGGACACTTTTTGCTCTGCGTCAGGACAAAAGGTCAGTAAGGCCAAGACTCAGGTTTTTTTTCACGAACATTTCTCAACCGAAAGCACGTGCTTTAAGTCAGGAATTCGATTTCAAGCTTACAGAGAATCTTGGAAAGTATTTAGATGTTCCCTTGATACATGAGAAATCGACAAGGCACACTTATCAATACATCATTGATAATGCTCAGCAAAGACTAGCTGGTTGGGGTGCTCGCTTTTTTTCTCTTGTAGGCAGAGTCACTTTGACACAATTAGTTCTTGCATCCCTGCTTATATACGCCATGCAAACACTGAGATTGCCAAGGCAACTTTGTGACGATCTGGAAAAAATTAGGCGAGACTTTATTTAGGGTTTAAAAGAAGGCCAGAGTCAACTGGGAAGTGGTTTGTCAGCCAAAAAATGCAGGGGGCCCTGGTTTAAAAAAGTTCAGACTACAAACGATGCAATTCTTATCAAGCTTGGCTAGGGGTTACTTATGAAACCATCTGCCCTATGGGTCCAAATTCTATGTGCAAAGTACAGGTTCGATAGCAGCAATGTACCAACCTTTTTGGACACTAGGGGAGCATCGTTGGTGTGACGTGGGATTTCCTCCAGTTGGCGGTATGTGCTAGCTAGTGTTAAGTGGCAAGTTGGTAATGGAGCTCGAATTAAATTTTGGTTAGATGATTGGGTTGGCGAAGGGGGACCACTGATTTCCATGGCTACTATACTCATTCCTGACTCGATGATGCATGTAAGGCTAAGAGACTATGTTGACAGGGATGGGAATTGGCGCTGGAATATGTTTCAACATCTTCTACCTTCGACAGTGTGTATGGCGATTACAAACATCATAACATTAAGGGATACCTTTGGAGAGGATAAAATGGTATGGGCTGAAACAAATGATGGGCTTTTCACCACAAAATCTACCAATGACTTGATTGAGGACATCAGTGATGCAAGAGACAGTAGGATCCGGAGGTGGGTTGGTCCACAAAAAAATTAGATCCTTCATGTGGTTGCTTGCTCAAGGGAAACTTTTAACCAATCAACAAAGAGCACAGAGACATCTCACAAGTGATGACAGGTGCCTGTGCTTTGATCACATGAATTCGTGCTTACATTTAATAAGGGACTGTCCTAGAACTCGTTCTTTCTGGGCTCAATTTCCACAAGGGGTGATGTGTGCGGATTTCTTTAATCAACAAGTACCATGTTGGATTGGTTCTAACCTCTCCAATCATGGAGTGATCGATGATTTTGAGTGGTCTACCATCTTTGGTGTTTCTATTTGGTTCCTTTGGTATTGGCAGAACAAAACCATCTTTGATGATCAGTTCACATGGCCTGTGGCGAGTAAGGAAATTGCCATGGATTATATAGCGTGGGTTAGAAAGGCAAGGAGGATTACAACGCAAGTTATTATTGGACAAGGTATGCTATGTATTAGGTGCATTGGCTGGACCAGACTGATGGAGGGCTGGATTCATTTGAACATCGATGCAGCTATGCAGCCTGGTCCCAGGCATGCATCCGCAGGTGGTCTTATTCACAATGACACGTGTGCTTGGATAGATGGTTTTGTTCATCACATTGGGATATGCTCAGTGCTTCATGCTGAGCTCTGGGGAGTTTTTTTGGGGCTTGACACTTGCATAGAATTTAGGTTATCGGAGAGTTGAACTTTAAGTGGACTCGCTAGTTGTAATCAATATTCTATCATCAGCAACGAGAATGACGTCGTATGCTAGCTCTCTGGTGATGTCTGTCCATGAGTTATTATGAAGATCTTAGGAGAATAGGTTTCGAAATATTTTTCGAGAAGGAAATCAGTATGCTGAGTGGTTAGCTTCTTTTGCCAGGAATTTTAGCTATGGTTTCACTCGTCTTGGGTCTCCTCCATCTGGAGTTTTACCTATTTTTGTAAAAGATAGGTCGGGGATTTTAACCCCAAGGTTATTTGTTTAGATGTTCCATTTCCCTTGTAAGCAAAAAAAAAAAAAAGAGACTAATTTAAAATATTTAAAATTAAAAATATATTTATTAAAAAAATAAAAATAGAATATTTTTATTTAAATTTAAAAATAAATAATCATTTATTTGATAAGTTATTGATTGAAAAAAATAGCGCCAAGCAAGGATCACACGATTTCTTTTTTATAATAAGATAATGGCACTCATAATTTTTTGGTAAATTATAAAAAATCTTCAATTTATTTCAATTTTATAATATTATTCTAGATTTTAAAAAATAATATTTAAATTCGTAATTATAAAATTAAAATAGTCTAACGTGAAGATTTTTATTAAACTCACTAATGTGATAGCCACGTCAAATTTGTGTATTTACCACGTTATATGATTAATTATTAGTTATTATATTAAAATTTAAAATATAAAACCTTTTTTCTATCTTCTTTGATACCCATTTGCTTCTACCCATTATATTTTCTACTTCCTTTCCCCGTCGATTATCGTGGTATGTAGGAAAATGGCTTTTCTTGAGATGTTGGTGGTGGGTTTTCTTGTACTAAATGCATATAGGAGTGGAGGCTAGATTAGTACTTATGCAACCTTCTATGGAGGCGGTGATGCCACGGAGACAACAGGTATGTTTAACTTGCAGCAATGGAGGATTTTTATTATGAATTTCTAGACAGAGGTAAGGAAAGAGAAAGGATCTAGAAGAAGAAGAATAAAAGTAGTACTGTCGTAGTACTACATCCTATTACAAACGTGACACGTTCTGTACTTACGTAGGTTGGCATCTCCTCGCAACTGCTTTTGTTATTATTTGATGTTGTCCTTTCCTTTATCATTTTCAAACCTCTCTCTTTGCTTGGGACGTCGTTTCTTGTCTATTATGTTTATTGTTGATTATACGTAACATCTCCTCCTTGCAGTTGTGTTGAACATGGAAACTTTTTTTAGATAAACTCCTTTAATTGAGAAACGTGCAAAGTGGGATGAATTGCAAAATCTTTGGGAAGTTCCAAAGTATATGCCACACTGTTTATCTTTTTCTATGATTTGATATGGTCCCTAGTAACAAGGTGGCCAATTTCTGATTAGTTCTTCTCTCATGGTATGTTGCCAATATGGTTGCAGTTTCACTTAGACCCAATTTCCCACTTCAAACTCTCTTTCGGATCTTTTCTTGTTTGCAAACTGTTTCATTCTGTGATATGCCTTGTTGAGATGAAAATTTTAAAATTGAAGGGTTGCTTCCCGATCCTGTAAAGCTTGGTCAATGAGAAGATTCCGGAAGTTACCAACAATGTAAGGAACATATATCGGCATGGGTATCCGTATAAAATCTCAAAGGGAGTTGCACCCGTAGCTCTGTGGTAAGAGGTGTTATACCACCATTCAGCCACCGATAACTAGCTTGCCCACTTCCTAGGGGTGTCACTACAAAAACACATTAAATATGTTTCCAGGATGTGGAAAACTTCAAGCTATACCCCCTATAATCTGAAGGTTTCCTACTAGAACGAACTTAGGAAAATGAGATCATGTAGTAAAAGAGTCAAAGACATTTAATGACAACTTTTTTATGACTATCATTTCATCATAGATATGAGATTTTTTATGGTAAAATAATTGATTGACACTATTATTTGGATCAACTGTGATGATTTATTTATTTTGTCACCAATACAATGGTAATAATGACAATTTAGTATCTTTTATAATTAAATTGTTACTCTTGATATATTAATAGTGTAAAAACAAAATTATCACTAAGTTTTGTTACTAAAAGCTTATGCAATTTGGTATCAAAGTAATTTTGGCGGGAATAAATTGTAATTGTGAAAAAACATATATTGGTCACTAATATTTTCTCTAGTTGTGATGAAACGGTTTATTGTCACACGATATTTGACTTTTTGTGATGAAAATTTTCGTCAATAAAAAATTTATTAGTGAGTATCTACTTAATATTGTCACAAAATGAAACTATCACTATGGTCACTACTATTTGTAATTTAGTGACAAGCTTTTTGTGACTATCATTTCGTCACAGATATAAGGTTTTTTTTATGACAAAACAATTGATTGACACTATTACTTAAATTAGCTGTGACGATTTATTTTTTTGTCACCAATACAATGGTGATTATGACAATTTAGTTTCTTTTACAATTAAATTATCACTATTAATATGTTAATAGTGTTAAATTTTCTGTCATTAAAAGTATATGCAATTTAGTGCCAAAGTAATTTTGGCAAGAATGAATTATAATTATGACTAAACATATGTTGGTCATTAATATTTTCTATTTAATGTGACAAAACATAGTTTGGTTACTAATATTTTTCTCTTGCTATGACGAAATGAATTACCGTCACATGATATTTTACTTTTTTGATGAAAAATTTTGTTAATAAAAATTCAATTAGTAGTGTCTACTTAATATTGTCATAAAATCGGAACTATCACTTTGGTAACTACTATTTGTAATTTTTGTGACAAGAAAATTTGATGTCACTTGATCATCAACTTTTTGTTACAAAGGTTATTGTCAATATAAACATAAGAAATTAATGATAACTATTTCTTGGTATAATTATATATTAAAATTAACCACTCTAATGATTAATTTCGTTATTATTGTACTAGTTTTAAGGACTAAAAACTACTTATCCCAATTTTTTCTTTAATATTATTATTTTCAAAAAAAATTAAATATTTTCTTATATAATATTCAAATGACAAAAATTAATAATCAAAAAGTAATATTTTACATATCAATAGATATTTGTTAAATATAACTTTGAAAATTCATCAAAATAAAATTCAAAATAAATAAATGTTTAAATATAATGAAAATCTTGCTCCAAAATATATAGCAAAACTCTTAACATATTCAAAATTGAAAAACAAAGTTCTTGCTAATGCTCAATTATTGTCATCATTGCCTTCCTCATCTTTACTTAATGAATTTGTCTCATCATTATTCATAAAAATTAATAATTAAAATAATATTGATCTAATACAAAATTTGAATATATCAAAACTGGACTATCAAGTCAAGCCCCGATCATCTTTCAGTTAGGCATAGTTTTAAATTTGTCATATCATGTTTGGGTTTAAGTTGCATTATATTGTGAATGTGGTTTCTTTATTGCAAATATAATCATAATTATAATTGTATTGTCCATAATAATAATTACCGTTATTTGCAATTGGAATATAATTTACATTTCATAATTTAAAAGCCTTTCGTATGATAGTAGACTAAATTCATTTTCTTTTTATATAGGAATAATTTTTATAAGAAGTAAAATCGCAAGCTTTGGAGATCTATCCTTTTGAAAGGGGAAAAATACACTAGAATTTAAAGAATTTATTTTTAAGTATTTATTTTAAATATATAGTTAATTAAATGTATATTAAATATGTGATTCATAGAATCTTGAAGGAAAGTGTAACTACTCGTCTAATATGAATTGAGTTGTATAGTTTACTTTTTTCTAAGAGAATTTTAAATTTATGGAGAGATCTTGGTAATTTAATTTCTCCTTTTTCTTTATTTGAATTTTTTATTCACTTTAAGTTATAGATATTCATTTTAATATCTTTAAGATATTTTAAGTGATGCTTTAAATTAATATCTTTCTTTTAGAATAATTTATTGTCCTTTTAAAAGTAAAAATAAATAAACTAACATTAAAGTACTTCAAAATTTGGAGGCCTAAGAATTTTTAAAACATTAAAATTACAGTTATCTATAGGTATTCTTTTCTTTTTAATTAACATACTCAGAATTAAGACTATCTAAAATAAAAAAGAAAAAGAAACTTAAGAAAAAAATTAAATTAAATTACTTCAACACTCTTGCTTTAAATTTGTATCCAATAATTAATTTGAATATTACATTATTTTATAAGGGCAACAATGTCATAAGAGTACAACTTAAATAAGTTATTCTTTCAAGCTACAATTTACAACTAATTTTGGGATATTGGATTTGGGCAAAAGCGTAAATTAGTTGAAATCTAACTCTTTATACACCCTAAAAACCTCATGTCTTTAGGTATCCTTGCAATCATCTATGCTTCTAGCCTAACTACCCATATCTAGGTTCTGTGTATAGAAAGGCTCTAGTCAAGGTATCTCTATAACTGTCTAGATGTCTCAATTTTTTTGCTACATGTGTTCTGACTGTTGCTTTTAATTTTTTTAATTCTTGCACGACTCTTTCTTCTGCCTATTTGTTAGATTTGCTTTGTATATGATTCCTCTGTCGTGTGCTCTAGTTGACCAGCTGGCATTTATTTGATTAGCTAGTCGGGCTTTTCTTCTTTTCTTATTATTATTCTTATTATGCTTATTCTTCTTCTTCTTGTTGTTATTATTATTATTATTATTATTATTATTATTATTATTATTATTATTATTATTATTATTTTGCCTTATAAACTTGCATCACATACTTGAAGATTTTTAACTCTTTATGTTACATTTACACGTGGGTCTACCAGAAATAACTTCTCTACTTTATTTGGATAAGGTTGTATATTATCAGACCTCACATTGGTGTAAGATTTAACTGGGTGTGATGATGATGAAAAACCTTATGTCTTTAGGTATCCTTACAATCACAAAACCTAAAAGAAGTGATTGTTCTCTTTTCCTCCTCTTATTCTCTTCTTTGATCAGGTACATTTTGGCCCTTCTTTTTATAAATCTTTCATATTTATTTGGTGCTTCTGTTTATCATTTTTAGATCTTTCATATTTATTTGGGATTACATTGTGATTTTTGGAGTTAATGGCATATTATTGAAATTTCATATTTATAAGTAAATGTAGTGTATTTCCTTACAGAATGGATTCCTAAATTAAGCATGCTTTGGTGGTGAAGATTATAGGTTGACTTAGGTCTCGAGGGCAAGTGACTTAGGTTATAGAATTGGTTCATCATGAGAAATGTGAAGGGTTCAGTAAGAGAAAGGGATATTCTCACCCCATATTGAGTTTGAGAAAGAGGCTAAGAGGCTCCATTGATCACATCTTCAGATGTATTATTTGTTTTTCTTGAAAATTTTTTACTAAAGGTTGTTGATTTTAACAATAGCTTATGTAGACTCCATTCCATATGCCTTTGCCTTTGACATCAAATCCTGAGTAAGGATATTGTTTTCTAGAAGTGGTTATGGTTTTGGTGTCTTAAAAGTGCTTTTCCTTGTTAATTGCATCGATAGTGCCTTAACTGTTAAAGATCTTTGGTAGTAATATTAATAGTCAATACAATATGCTTTTGTTTCCATTATTTGGGTTGATAGCAAAATTGTTACTACATGTTTGTTAAGTGTCACCAATCTTTTGTTGCTACCTTAAATGTTGAAATTTGCAAATTGTGAAAGGATGTGAATTTACTTACTGAACAAGGCAACTCCAAGAATAACATTGATGTTGGTGACTTAAAGAGGCTTATGTTAGAGGTAGGTTATGTGACAATATCTTAGCACTAAAAATCAGTATCATTTGTGACAACTTTTATTTTATGGCCACCAATGCAAAAATTTTTATCGATTAAGTAATTAAATTGTTAAATTTAATAATATTATTTATGACAAACATGAACACATTAGTGATAAATTATATGTATAATATAATCTTTATTCAGTGAGAACATTATTGTAACATATAACTTTCATACTTATAACGAAATATGTTAGATAATATGGTCACTGATGTAAATTTCTTTTACCACTAATACAATTCTATTGATGAATTGATAGTTTTATTTGTGACAATAACAAACACATTAGTGACAATATATTTTGTAAGAACAAATTTTTATTTTTGTGACAAAATGATATTGACACTTTTTCCTTAAAATATTAGTGACCAAGAAGTAATGAACATTGATTAAAAAAAACACTAGTGATAAATATTTTGTCATTATTTTCAATTATTTTAGTGGCAATGATGTTGTCACAATAAAATGAAGTACTGTTACGATTTATTTCATTATTACTTTATATTATTTGTGATGACAAACTTGTCATCAATATATAAAGTTATTGTGTCATAGAGGTTTTGTCACACATTCCACAATTTTTAGTGTCAGTACTTTTGTCACAAAAGAGTTACATAATTGTGACCATTTTCTAAATTAGTCACTATTTCATTAGTGACAGAGGTATTTGTGACGGGAGGTGACGATTTCAAAAATTGGAGACTATTAATAGTAGTGACTAATATTACTGCTTTTAGTGACAACTTTTTCTTTAACAAAAATTACAATTTCTTGTAGTGATGATCACTAATAATGGTATTTAGCATCCCATAGAGTTTAAATACATTGTCAATGAAGATGTGTGTCGCCTTTTGTGCTGTAAAAGGATGTCCCAACACTATGAAATGGGAATATTTACTTAACCTACCCACCTCCACAAAAATGCAAGATTTACCCTAGAGATAGGTAGACCTATAATAAAATCCAAACTAATTTCTCTTTAGCACCCTTCCGGTATCAGACGTGGTTAAATAACCCTAGATAAGTAGCGTGATCATGCTTGTTTCCCTGGAAAATCTCACAATTGGTCACATATTCCCTAACATCTTTTGCCATTTGCTTCCAATGGAAAAGAACTTGAATCAGTTTTAACGTGGTAGTGACCCTTAAGTGCCCTCCTTGGGGGTTATCATGTGTAATTGATAATATTTTTCGTCTCAATTCTTTATCACAACTTACTACTAACCTTCCTTTCCACTGCAATAAGTCATTATTCCATTCGTAGTTTCCTGTCAAAATTTCTCCAATTTTTAGCTTGTCAATCAAATCCTTGATAGTGGCATTGGTTCTCCACCTTTCCCTAATTTCATCCATTAAAGTGGCTTACACTTGAGACACTGTTAATGCCAGCAGCTCCCTACTTGATATCTATGACAAGGTATCTGCAGACACTTTCTCTTTACCACGTCTATAAACCACTTCAAAGTTATAGCTAATAAGCTTAGGTAACCAGGTTTGTTGAAATGGCATTGACACTGGTACTTCAAACTCTTAGAGTTCGTCATCATTTTAGAAAATCTTCCGTTTAGGTAATGGTGTCAATATTTCACTACTTTAATCACTACTAGAAATTCCTTCTTATAAGTTGATAGTCCCTGATGTTTGGGAGCTAATGATTTACTAAGGAGTGCAATCAGGTGTCCCTCTTATTGGAGGACAAGCATTAAAGACAAAAAATGTGGCTCGGCCTAGCCCAAGTTTTGTTAGGGTTGATCAGGCCACAAGTCGAGATTTTTTATCCTGATGTTATTTTCTTAATCTTTTTTACAAAACATAAAGTTGGGTAGGGTCGGACCCATTATCATTCCTAACAACCTTTGTACCTTCTCTACAAGTGCCAACTTTGACTGTCAATGGCTAATAGAAATCTGAAAGTCCGAGCACTGGTGCTAACACCAATGATTCTTTTAGCTTTTTGAATGTTTGTTGTTCTGTGCTCTATTCCCAACTTCCCACAACGTGTTTCTTTGACAACTTGTTCAAAGGTTTCGCAATAATTTTGTAGTGTTTAATAATTTCCAACAGTATCATGTCAACGCTAAAAAACCTCTGACTTCCTTCAAGGTTTGCAAAAAGGGCCTATGTTGTATGGTATGGATCCTATTGACATCTATAGACACCCCCTCCTCAAAAATCGAATGGCCTAAATACTCAATTTGTCTGGCCCTATGTGTGCATTTGTTACAGTTAAGGAAGAGTTGTCGTTTCTTCAGAATTTGTAACGTGAAATTTCGACTGTAAATAAGGAGGTCATAAATGAAATAGCAGAAACTTCCACAAGTATGGCTACAAAATGTCATTCATCAAACTTTGGAATGTCGACGGTGCATTAGTTAGGCTGAATGACATTACCAAGAACTCAAAATGCTTGTTATGAGTTTTCAATGTTGTTTTTGGAATGTCATATTCCTTTATTTGAATATGGTGATACCCAAACTTGAGATCCAACTTTGAGTACTAGCTTGAAACCCTTAACTCCTCCAGTAATTCTTTAATAACTAGAATTGGAAACTTGCTCTTGATAGTGTGCTTGTTTATTTATCTGTAATCGACACACATTTGTTAGTTATTATCCTTCTTCTTAACTAGGATTACAAGTGAAGTGTAAAGGCTCATGCTTGTCTTTATGAATCCCTGGTCCGACAACTCCTGCACCACATGCTCGATTGCATCCTTCTGTTCTTGAGAGTACCAGTATGGCCATATGTTCATAGTTTCCACTCCCTATTTAAGTGGGATACTGTGATCTTGAGTTCTATTGGGTGGTAGTTGCCTAGTCTTCTAAAACACCTCTCCATAATCTGCCAACAAGCCTTCCAATTCTTCTTTGGTGTTGGAACATTTTTCCAAGGACAAGTTTTGCATATGATACTCAATCGAATGCAATAGATTTTTTATGTGACTTTGTAATCAACTTACGAAGCTCTTTACTTGAGATTTCCCACACAGACTCCTCGGTATTACCTATCAATCTTTTGGTTCTTCCTCCCCACTGAAACTCCAGTATTTTCTCCTTAAAATTATAAAGTACAATATTGAGGGTAGCCAACCACTGGACTCTAGGAACTAAGTCACATTCTCCTATTTTGATTAGTAATGCCTCTGTAGTGATAATTCTTGCATCATCTGTGTGAAATTCTTACATATTTGTTGGCATTTGAGCTTAAATCCCCCTCCTACTATTATACTTAAGGTAGGAATCTCCATCAGCTCTAAGTTTCCCCTCTTGATTAACCCTTCATCGAGAAAGTTATGGGTGCTCCCATTGTCAATAAGGATATACAAGAGTCTTTTATAAAGGCTGCCAATCAAACACCTTTGATTGAATTCTCCTAAGTCTCTTGACCCCCACATTGCCTCCATGGACACCATTGGATTAATAAACATCTCTGCTTCCTTATCTTCGTTTGTTTCTTCATTTCTTGCCATCTCTTCTTCCTCCACCATATAAAGTTGAAACTACTTACTTTTACATTTGAGTCCTTAAGTGTAATTCTCATCGCACCGGAAACACAACCCTTTTAGTCTCTTCTCGTCAAACTCTTTACTATTCATGGACTTGGTGCTTCTCGTATTTCGAATGAAGCTAGTTTTATTGACGTTACTTGAATGTCCTAGAGTGGGAAGCAAACCTGCTTTGGAATAGTTCCTTGTTGAACAAAGGATAAAGTTAGCGCTTTTATTTGCTTGATTCACTCTTGTACCACTCAACGATAATGACATCTTGGTACCTTTTCTGAAATAAACTGGTATACTCATAGCTACTATGGTATCATGCTTCCTCGTACGTGCATACACTTGCTGCAGGGATTGTGGGTTCATCATCTTCACTATTAGCTCCAACTCAAGTTTTAAACCTTAAAAAAAATCCTATCAAATACGCCTCTAGAAGTGATAGCTTGTTTGAATGTTTTTTGAATTGGAAGCAGTAATCCATCACTGATCCTTCTTTCTTGAGGATTTTTAGGTCACCTATAAGGTCCTTAAATATCTCCTCATCAATCCTTTATCTTATTCCAGTTACAAACTCTTCCCAGATAATCATCTCTTCCCTGATTTTTCTTCGGCTTAATAAATGGAACCGTTCCTATGTAATCCTTTCCATATGAAGGGTTGCTACTTGGACCTTTAGTTCTGCTAGTATATGGTCAATAGCAAAAAATTGTTCATACCTATAAATCCAGCTTCGCATTTGCATTTTGTCAAATGTAGGAAAGTCCAACTTACTAAATCTGGTTGGTAGGTTTTAATTTCCTATGTCTCAGAAGCTTTGTGGTGTCAATTCCGAGTCCTTTCCCAACTTCTGCCTCAGTTGCTGAAACCTAGTCTTCAAGTCATTAATTTCTTTTTCGTTGCACGTTTGAGCCTCTAGAAGTTTTTCATTCCTTCCTCTTCCTCTCCTCTCATGATGTCGGCCATGGTGTTGTGCTCGAGGATCGTAAGCTTTGATAGCAACCATTATGAATTCCTGGATAAAAGTAAGGAAAGGGAGAGGATTTAGAAGAAGGAAAAGAAGAAGAAGAGTGCAGAGAGCAAAGGAAACAACTACATTAAACTTTTCTTAAGGTACATAGCAATCTTATAAATATTATACTTTTCTTAAGGTACATATAAATGTTATGAATATCATACTAGCCTTGGTATCAGATTGGGCTCTGGTACAATACTATATCGGTACCAACTAATATCGGGTACCGTTTTGAACAATTTTTAAAATTTATGAATATTCCCTGAATTTTTTTTAGAACTTCAAAATATTCTATTAGTATATTGTACTGTATACTTTATAATTTTACATCAACCTTGTCTCTAAAAATCATAATAATAAACATTTAAAACAATAATTTATTTATTTTTCTTAACAATAATTTTCAAATATTTTACACATAAATAATAACCACAATTAATATAAAAAAGACAAACATCATACAAATATAAAATTAAGAACAATACAAAATATCTAAAATATTACAATTTCATTATATAATAAATAAGAATTTCGTCAAATTATCAAATAAAAAGAACAATAAATATCCTTAACTCTCTAATTATTACAATTTATAATAAGAGTTCATGATGAAGAAATAACCAAGTATAAATAAAACCTGAAACAAAAACATTTACAATTACATTGCATATATAGAATTTAACATATGCATCAAATATAAGTAAAATTAAAAGAAGAGAAGAAAGAAAAGCCTGAAACTTCATTTAATTATCTATAAAAGGATACCTGCTATAACTCACTAAAAGAAGCCTCATCATCATTATGATTCAAATTCAATTCACCAAATAATCTGTCAATGATTTCTCATCCAAGATTATCTTCCAATTCATTCACGTCTACCAAACTTGGTTCCTCATAAACCCAATTAGCCAAAACATCAAAATTATCAACGCAAATTGGATTTATTGAACTAATTGTTCTATTAAGAGTCCTAGTAAACAAAAAAAAATTAATTATTACAAATTATAAGAAATTTTATCTAAATTAATAATGATAATAACATACCTTTTTTGAAGCTTTAAATTGTAATTAATAAAGATTAAGTCATTCAATCTCTTATACTCCAATCTATTCCTTTTCTAGGAATGGATGAATTCAAATGTGCTCCAGTCCCTTTTACAACCTGTTGCTTTCATACATTGACTTAAAATTTGAATTACAATCCTTTGCAATTTTGGAACACCAATTCCGAATTGATCCCACTAAGAAACTAAAAATCGTTAGATAACAAAAGTAGCGTTATAAATAAAATTAAGTGATAATTAATTTTCAACAACTAAGAAAAGGAAAAAAAAAGCTAGTACCTGTAGAAAGTTTTACTCTTTATCAAATAGAAATTGACATCCTAAAGTCCCTAAAAGATTGCTTATAAAACTCCATTTGTGAGCTCAGGAGATCTTACATTATCTCATGGGAAACAACTATTGTAATAGTTAATAACATTCTCCTATTAACTTCGACTTTCTTTGTAAAACCTGGTCTGAAATAAACACTAGGATTCAAAAACACCCTAACTGCAATCAACTAAGAGTAAAGTTGCTTGTCCGATCTGTCATTGATGATTGCAAGATAAGGTATATACAAAGAAGGCCTATTTTTTCATATTTGCCTTAATTGCTTCCTTTTCATGCTCCATGACACCAAAAGAAAAAACCATTTTTGCCTTTTTTATCACTATTATCCAAATAAAGCACCCTCACCAAAGGCTTACAAACTTAGATGACAAATTGGCTTTGCAACCAAAATTCAGTAACTTCAAGTAGAATTCTGGAAACCTTCAATCAAATATTAGACCTGGCATACTGAGATGCAACCCATTTATCATTTGTAAATATTTGTTTCAACTCTTTCTCAATCATAACAAAACACTGATGTGATAAAAAATTCATTGCAAATCTTGTCATAAAAGGACAACACAAATTCCTACCAGTAGTAAAATTCTTTCTCATTAAATTGAACACCCATGCATGATTATAGATGAACTTGGTCATCTTTTTGACTTTCTGCATAGTCTCATCAATAATAAGAAAATACCTAGCATCCCCTATATTTTTCAACATTAAGTCAATTAAATGTGTAGCACAAGGAGTCTAAAAAAAGAATTATATTTATTTTGTAACCTTCTTTCCATTGCTTTATAAGCAAATCATTATTAATAATGAACTGAACAATATTTTCTGGCTCTACTTCATTCACAACTTCATTGAATATCTCAAATAAAGTATCATTATTCCTAATAAGGCTAGATGTATCAATAGACTTCAAAAAAATTGAGCCCTTTGTACAGTAAACTAGAAAATTAATATAAACTCATGTCGCATATTTATCCAACCATTACACATGATTGAACACCCATAAATAGCCCAATTCATTCTTCTTCCAAATAACTTTTAATTTCAAGAAACTAAGTAACTCAAAAGTTTATCTTTTTAGTCATCAATAGAAGGAGCTTTGTATCCTAGAACATAAGTGGTTATATCATTCACCGTAGGTTGACAATAGTAAGATTGGGAAGCATTGAATGATGCACCTGTATCATACCACCATTTAATCATTGCCTTATCTACATTGTGAGTTGTATCTCATGATTATATGGCAATATAAATTGACGGCTGGGCTCCAGGAGTTGTTTGTG
This sequence comes from Erythroxylum carthagenense, assembly GCA_026413575.1. NCBI lineage: Eukaryota > Viridiplantae > Streptophyta > Magnoliopsida > Malpighiales > Erythroxylaceae > Erythroxylum > Erythroxylum carthagenense. The sequence goes on from JANZLD010000236.1 coordinate 31,204,507, forward strand.
GTGCAAAAACAATTCATCATCTGCCTTTTTCTTTTCCTAACATCAAGTCCAAATGTATCATTTACTTCTTGCTAGGAAGGAATACTACCACTACCATTACCACCTTCAATATTTCCACTATCATTATGAAAACTAGCAAACGAACTTTCGCTACCAATTTTATAATTCAATATCTCCCTTTTGTCTTTCTTTTGTTGATATTCTTCAAGTAAAGTTTTTATTTACCACTTCACATTATGAATTTTTTTATAGGGTTCCACATCTTCTTTAACTCCAGCTAAATGTTTTTTTAATCGATTGATTCCTCCACCTTTCAAATGCTTGTTACAAAACAAGCAAGCAGTATGGTTCTTCATATCTAGGACCAATGCAGCATGAGCCCAAGCTAGATCATTGTATCTTCCTGACGCATTTTGATTAGGAATATATGAACTTCCTTTCGTTTATCTATAAAAATAAATAAAGATATATATCAAAATAAAGAACATATAATTTCATTACACAATTCGCATGTCCATCTTATATATTATAACTCATTTTGTATGATTGTATCGTACACAATTCAATTTCATCCAACATAATTCACCAAGAAGTCAAAAACCAACATTTCAAGTATTCAACATATTGACCATCAAAATGTGAAAATGTTGGCCATACAAAACTTTTAGAGTCCCATATAAAGAGAAATAAATTTTTTGTTATATCTTAGGTTTTAAATATTTTATATTACTTATATAAGTAGCATTGTAACATTATTAATTAAAAGTGAGAGTTAAAAGAACATCTACTTTAATGCGAATAACTAAAAGTAACATAAGTAATTAAACCTAACAAATAAATAAAAGAGGTTAAAGAGATAAAGATAAAAAAATTACTATCATGTAAAATTATAAGGAAAAGTAAAAAAAAAAAAGGTAAACACTCATTATAAATCAATTTCTATATAAAATATTTAAATGAGATATCATATGAAGACTTTTAACAATATCATCGATGTAATTTTATAACTTAAGATTTTTTTTAATATTAAGTAAATTGAGAAATCAACTTTTATACATAAATATGTAAATGAGCTATCATATGTAAACTTTTAACAATATCATCATTGTCATTTTATAACTTAAGATATGTAATCTTAAATTATAAAATTTTTAATATTGAGTAAATTGAGTAATCTAGAGAAAATTGAGTAATCAACTTCTATATATAAATATATAAATGAGCTAGCATATGAAGACTTTTAACAATATCATTATTGTCATTTTATAACTTAAGGTAAGTTGTCATCAAACTACTTTGCAAACACAAACACAAAATATAAATAAATTATTAAACAACAAATAGAAGCAATTTCTACTAGGAAATATTTTGGTAATGAGTATCTTGTTAGTTTCATATATGTTTAAAAACTTTTTCCTACACATATTTTAACACTATCTATATAATGGATTAAAAAGAGGACACATTTATAACCATATATTATTTAAGTTACTAAATTATATAACATGGACTAATTTGGTTAAATATGTTTGGTTGTTCTTTATTAGTTTCAGACTTTCATTACATTAATTGATTAACATTATCATATGAAAAAAAATTTACATTTCATTTTATTAGATTAAGAAATTACTTACATTGCAGTTAGATTTAACCATCATCAAAAATTTCTAACTTTTAAAATTCAAACTTAAATTTCTCAAATATCACAACTCCAATAACTTTAACAATTCCATCAATTTCACAATCAAGTTCCAATAATTCAACCATTCACAACCTGTCACAATTCAACATATTGAACACAACCATTCACGATTTAATTCCAACCATTCACAAATGCAATTTAGTAGCAAAAAAAGCAATTAAAAACACACCCAAAGAACTCACAATATCAATTTAGTTTCACTTTTGGGTCGGTAGTGATGGTGGTGGACTGTGGACTGGTGGAGGAGAGTAAGGAGAGCAACTAAGCAGTCGGTGGAGAGGAGGAAGAGGTAGAGAACAACATGTAAAGGGAGAAGGCTGAGGTGGAGATTCAAGAGGCAAACTGTAGGTGGAGGGAGGAGGCTCAAATGGGAAGGCACAATGGAGAGGGTTAGTGGCATCACGATGGTGGGCGAAGGTTGTTAGAATGTCTAATATTGACTAAACATAAAAATGATAAAGGGTTTATAAGTGGTAAGAGTCAACTATCCAAACAATTAGCTCTAGTTATTTGGACAATAGTTGACCTAAGCCCAATTCTTGTTAGTGGACTCTACACTCTACCCATATTAAAAATTCAACAAAGGTCGGTGGCGACAGTGAGAGCGACAAGCAAGAAGTAGAATGGTTGTGACTGAGAGGGAGAGAAAAAACGAGAGTGAGGGTGAGATGTGTGTGGCTACCGGGGGGAAGGGGTTTGTTTATTTTTTTGCAATTTGGTCCCTGCATTTGTCAAAATTCACAATACCGAACAATATTTGGCCAATATTTTAAATACCGACCGATATTAAACAAAATTTTTGATATTGGCCAATACCCAAGGCTAGTACCAAAGAAGGCAATACTATTCTATTTTCATTCGGTACCGACCAATTCTAAATACTATTATATACACTATTATGTAGTTTTTTTCTAAAATCTGAAACAGAAGAGAAACAATACAAAATTAATACAAAGCGAAACCAAGCAACCTAACTAACGTAGGGTACTCTGATACAAAACGCCTTGTTGATCTCAAAAGCTAACAACAAAAATCGTACTGTCTTATTACAATAATAATAAAAGTATTGTGCCTTATTATAATAATAAAAAAAGTGGTACTGATTTAGTACTGCATCCAAATACAAACTTGACACATTCTGTAGGTATGTAGGTTGGCATCTCCTCGCGTCTGCTTATGTTATTATTTGATGTTGACCTTTTCTTTATCGTTTTCACGCCTCTCTCTTCACTTGGGACTTTGTTTCTTGTCGTAACAAGTTTAAACAGAACAAAGTTCAAATCTTTTGAGAGAAAATCCATGTAAGAAAGTTGTGAAATTTGTGCATGTACGTCGAGCTTGTGGCTACAAAAACCTCTACAGCCAAGGTTATGGATGCCGTAGTGTTGAGTACTGCTCTGTTCAACAATGGGCTTAGTTGCGAAGCTTGCTTCGAGATCATGTGTCTGAACGATCGTCAGTAGTGTCTTCCTGGATCCATTACTTTCAGAGCCACCAACTTTTTGCCCACCAAACAAAGCATTCTCCAACAATGCAGGATGTTGGTGCAACCCTCTTCTGCACCTTTTTGATCTTTCATAGCTTTTGTTCCAACACATTGCTTAGTACAGAACCGGAATTGTTCTTGTAGCTGATGGATGTGTTCAGTAACAAATGGGTTAAAGAAAACTAGGTTTTATATTTTAAATTTTAATAGAATAATTACTAATTAATAATTAATTTAAAAAATAATAAACATGTAATAACTACATAACAAATATAAACTCTAACATAAGAAATCATATTAACGACATTAATAAAAAAATTTAATGTCAAATTATTTTTTTAAAGTCACTTTTTAAATTTTAAATTATTATTTTAAGATTGAGATAAGTTTAATTCTTTTTTATAATTAAGTCTTTCTTTGTTAAAATTGAGTACTTAACTGAATAAATGAGTCATTAAAAAGTTTTATTCATGTTACAAAATAATGTTGTAAATCTGACTAGGTACTTGTTTGAATAGATTTATATCAGTAGAACTTTTCTGAGAAGAGTTTTTCTAAGAAATCAGTTGACTGTTTGACTGTTATTTTAAAAAGAACTTTTTAAAATGAGCTTCATACAATAGCCTGTTTTACAACACAAATATAAATGACATTTTTAATTTTAATTATATTTTATTATGTAATAAAAATTATTTATGCATATAAATATTATTTAAAATATATTAAATAATATGTAAATCACAATATATTAATTATTATATAATTTTAAACCATATAAAACATAAATGAAATTATATCTAACCAAATCTTTTATATGGATTATAACATAAGTAAAATTAATATTAAAATTAATATTAAAATATATAAAAATTAAATAATATTATATAAATCTCAAAATAAACGTAAAAATGTATTTATGAATATTGTGAAAATTATGTGTGAAACATAAGGATAAAATGGACTAAAAAATAAGCTCATTAATTGATCTGAAAAATATGGAAAAAAAATATTTGAAGCTCTAAATTTGAACTTATTAAAAAATTATATTTTAAATGCTGAAAATGCTATATCTATTAAAAAAAGTTTTTTTTTTTTTTACAGCTAAACACTTATTCTTTTTATAAAAAAAATTTACCTTAAAAAAAAATTTACGCATTCCCCCAAATTTCAACCAAATAGGCACAAATTGCGCTGTCAGACTGCTCAATCACCCGACTGAATTATAACACTACACCACCTTTTGACTTTTGGATTAGTAAGTCGGAGAATCCTTTGGCATGGCCCTGGTGGTCTTCACGAACATTACGTTGTTAACTATTTGATGAGAATTCGCAAGTTCCATTTATCCAACCAAGGAACGTGCTTGACTCGACGAAGAATTTCTTTAATTTAGTACAATGACAAAACTCATGGGACTGCGTCGAATAATGCTGAACACAAACAGTTAACAGAAATGTTGGCGGATAGTAAAATCCCCTTATGGTAAAAACAAAAGGCCAACTATATAATATATGAAGATACAGTAAAATCCGGTCCTCTACTTCAGGAATAACTATAATACCTGGAACCCAAACGTCAGAATCCGTCGCAAAAGCATTTAGCCCGTACTTCAAAGGCCTTAGGAATTTCGATCGGCACTGAATTCAGTGAGATCCATCACTAGTTCTCAGGATTATTATGACTGACCTCAAGATCAATTTTATAGTTTAATGCATCTGAGAATGTTAAACAGCCTTAGGTTGATCCACTTGATCTTTGCATGCTTAGTTTTCAAAATGTAAAACATGCATGCAGGAAAGAAATACAAATAACTAACCAAAACGGAACGTCATTATGGAATAAGAACAACATAATAAATCCTTCAACAATCATTTCCTTCGCACCATTAACTCAAAGGAAAACCTCAAGCGCCTTATTAATTTGCTATCCATGGACATCCAAGAAGTACCAAAAGTACACTGGAGCAATATTACCAAAGATAATTCATTTAAGCGCTGGAAAAAGATCAAAGAGGGCCTGGAAATGTTCCATTGTCCCTCTGCTCGTTCCATCTATCAACCTGCAGAAATTAGGCACATAGAAAGGAGGCAAACTGTAACTCTAAGAACAGAGATTGTTTAACTAAAAAAAAAAAAAAAATTTTGATTTTAGTGTCCAATAAGCTTACAACCGAAGTACCAACCCAGATGTACTGCTGGATGTACAATAGTGCAGCCGTAATCAAATAAAGACAAGAAATCAGGCAACGTTCCTTTTGACACCCCACCCAACATCAAAACCCAAAAAGTATGCAATCAGAACGTCATTCCTCAAAATGCAATCTTCTATAAACATTATAGTTTAAAAGAGAAACTTTGGAAGGGCAATATTGAGCCATCATGCAGAAAGAAGCATTGGAATTGTGATATAAAAAAGTTATCACAAGGTTATCATAATTCATGAATCATCAAATCCTACTCCATTGATAAGCTACTTTCAAGAAAATTGACCAACATATTCCCAAAGCTCTTCAAGAACAACTGCCCCTAAAATCAAGTACCACCTAACATCATCCAGTTGGATGCAAAAGCAAACAATCACGAGATTGAAAAACATAATGAAGTCCAAAATAAGTCGATAAAAATAAACCATGGTTAAAATCAGTGACACATTTACAACAGCTACTAAATAACTCGAGATTAAGTGCCTGATCAATGAAGGTTAAAATTTCATTACTGAGGCTAAGCTCTCTTTTGTTGATCATGTTCATTCGGTAAGGGCATTATGAAGAAGTACACAGCTTAAGTTCCACACGAGCATGACGGTAACAGATAAACTGTCCGTACAAAAGAATAAGTTTTCACGCTTTAAGAATATAGTAAAGAATGACTTTCTAGGTTTAAAAAGAAGTGGAGACATCCCTCAAGTAGTATAAACAAACAGAAATAAAGCACTAAACATATATTCATTACAAAACTTCTAAACTTCTCTTATTTATCTAAATCAAGGAGTGTCTGCACATTATTTAATTTATTATTCTTTGTTCGTTTTTTCCCTACTTCTTGGATCGAAAACTGTAGGACTTGTTTCTCTTCATCTTTCTTTCATAATATTTTAAGATAATTAATATCAACCAACGTAATTTAGATAGCAAATGACATGATTTTCAAAGTGAATTGCATTGATTATCAGCTACTGAATCTGAGGCATACGGTTAAGTACATAAATTGCAGCAGAAAGAACTACAGATAAAAGTAAATGCACTCACCCATTCGCCCGGGCATAGGGCTCGGTAATACTTAGCAAATCTTTCACAATCATTAGATTCCTCACCCTTTGCTGCCACACACCTGCAAATAATGTGAGCTTAAGTATGTTGGCTCTCTCTCTCTCTATATATATATATTATAAATTTCTAGAAAAAGCATAAAACTGCACCTGTGAAACTCAATGTAGCGAGTGAAACAGTGTCTAGTTTGATTTGTTGTAGGGAATCGGAAATCAGCAGGAGCAGTTTTCAGCTCAATCTAAGAGATGGTATAAGAAATTGGTTACATTTTAAACCTTAGTCTGCAACATTAACTCAAATGAGTATCAAGTTTTACTATCCTGGCATTGAAAGTGCCTAATTGCTACGCCCAGAAACGTCTCCTAAATCATAAATTCTATATAAGAGCCGAATTACAGTAAACCACATTCCTCTGTAAAATTACAGATGGAAGAAAACAAATCCACTAGCATGTGAATAATGCTCATGGCCTGGTCAATCATCGCCACATAAAATTTCATTAAGTAATAACTCGAAACACATAAGTACTAATTGATAATGATGAATCAAGTGCATATGTATTTTTATTTAAGCATGCGTCTCCACGTATTTGGTACAAAGGATCGCAGGCTAAAATCGTCAATACAGATCCTAACGAGAGAACTGAGCCTAATAGGCTTTCGATGAGTGTATAACCAATTGGATACCTAGAAAACTATGGAAAATGAACAAGGAAACAATGAATTTGGACAAGCAAATTGAGATTTCCATTCTATCGATTTCTCTCAGATTTCCATTTCGTTCCTAGCGGTATCTAGGAAACCAAAAAAAGGATTGACGTTAGTTAGAGAGAGAATCGAAACCTTACCTCGTCCGCCATGGTTAATAGCTATGGAATCGGGAGGAGAAATTTGGGAGTTGTATTGATGCGACTTTGTTTATGTGGTCAAATTTCTCAGATTACCAGTTATTAACAAAACAGGGGGAAGAAGAAAAGAAAACAAAAACATCCGAGAAACGGCACCGTTGCATCCAATAGAAAATGGTGGGTGCGAGAAATGCTATCATTAGTGGGTATCTGGTCCATAGACAAAATCAAATAATCCAATCCAATATGAGCAAATGAAGATACTTGGGCTTTTTGCCTTCTCTTCCTCTGTTAATCCACCCGGATCAAATTATGTGTTGTCTGAGCTACTAATTTTTTTTTTGAAATTGAATGATTTGTATTAATATGGCACTGTTACAATGATAACCGATAGGTAGACAATGAGCTAACTATTAAAACAACTCAACAAAGGGGTAACAAAAAGGAGAAACAAGAATAGATCTTTAGTTGACAAAAATATTTAAAGATGCCATACATTTGATATCAGAAGTAAGATGGTGCTCCAATCTCCTAGTGATGCCACTAGCTCAAATCTCAATGATAATTTTATGTGCCATTTGATATTTATCTTCTCCACCACCCTTATATAATATATTGTTATGTTCTTTTCAAAAAGAGTAAATGATATTCACAAATGCAGCTTTGATAAGCTTGCATTAGGTTGTCTGGATTTGAACAAAGCGACGATCCGATTAAGTGTTGCCTCCCATTTATAAGTAGGATTATGAGATTTAGCATGTGTTGCATTATGCCCAAAACTATTTTAGAGTAGGAGTAAGAAAAGAATTATTATTACAACCTTTTTTATAACTAAAATTCCTAGTTATTATCATTAAACTTTAAACTATGTGCCCTTGAATAATTCAATTGATCAATTAAGAAGCATATTGAATCAAAAATTATTGATAAGAATTTAATCTCTAATTATATTATAAATGATTTGTTAAGACTTATAAATTGATTTAAAGTCATTTAGTAAATTAAAAAAAGAATTAACTCCTTTAATAGAAATGAATCTCTCATCACTAAAAACAATATTGTCAATGCCACAACTTAGAAATAATTTGATTAAATTCCTTACATTATTAATCCCCTACACTAAAAGTACTATGAAGCCCCCACACCAAAAGAAAGAGTCAATACATAAAAGTAACATTTTCAATTTAGCTGGAATCTTTTAAAATGTTGGCATTGTATGAAATTTTAAGAAAGACTATACAACAGTTGTTCCATTGTATACGCTAATAGTATAGTCGGATATGGTTGTTAGAGCCAGAAAATTTTATAATATGGTCCTAAATAGAGAAAGATTAGGGTAAAGAAGTTAGTAATTGTTGGTTGTCTAGGCCAAAAACATGTAAATAGGAACTCTTACTCCATCACTTCTAACTTGAGGGATTTTTGACTAAATCTTATATCATTTTGTCGTCATATTCAACAGTTTAGTTGGGATTTTTTATTTATATATTTTTTACTAAATTTATCAGAAGGTGTCATCAATTTAATAATTTGTTAGTCTGTCAACCTAATCCTCTCAAACCATATTTGATGAGGAGTTCTCTCTAATCTCAATGCTCTTACAATGCCTTCCTTCTCTATCCCCTCTTCGTAAGAACTATCTAAAACAACCTCATGACTCCATGTGCCAAGCTTATAACAAAACACATCTTAATCAAGCAATTATATATAGAAGGAAAAACATGAGCAAACATTTTTCACTTATAGTTGTTAACTTCTGATTCTTAGTTGATAATATGGCAATTCTAAACTTGTGGAGGCAACAACGGCAATAAAGGAAGAAGCTGCAAGCATAATTTACTTCATAAACATAATTACAATAATCCTTTAACCCATATCTTAAAATTATATGTTTTTCACCAAAATATAAAATAGGAATTACATACTTTGATCCGGGAGATTAGTTTATCTTAATTGAGACAAACCCCTTAAAGTGATTGAATATAGAGAAACTTGATTTCTCTCAATAATCTTGCTTTTTGATGATGAAAACGTAAAGAAAGGCATATGGTCGAGAGAGAGGACTAGTTTCTATGAAATAGGGATATCTTAACCGTTCCCATCAAACGGTGAGTTTAAAATTTTTTTATCTTACTTAATTAAATTGACCAATTAGAATTTATCACTTAATATTATTAAAACCATAATTATTAATCAGCCACATATTATATATATGTTTTACATTCTCCCACTTGGCTCATTAATTGAATAACGTTATATCATGGTTTAATAATAAATAAACATTATGTCACATTCTTTAATGTTGAATATATTATAAATCACAATCAAACAAAGATACGAATAAGAGTCGTAGTAGTTTCACATTTTAACAAATAACATAATTCCTTCCATTTACTACAATATTAGCGCTTTATTCAATATGATCCATAAATAAGAAACACATTAATGATCCAACAATCACGTCTTATTTAAAGACAAATCCTATCAACACAATTTATTCATAAATGTATATTGCAAAATAGGATTGACAGAAACATAAACGTAAGTGAGCTCACAGTGTTAAAATATAAACATCATAAATCTCAATAATGGTATCCTATAACACCTATTCTTTAAACACGTTCTTTAAAGATTTTTGGTGTTAACCCTTTCGTCAAAGGATCGACAATCATATAATTAGTACAAATATATTGAATTGAAACAGTTTATTTCTAAACTTCTTCTTTAACATACAAATATTTTAATTCCATATGTTCAGCACCTTTAGCATATTTGTCGTTATTTGAAAAGAAATTGTTGCAGAATTATGACAATAAGTTTTTAGTGGCTTGATAATACTGTCGTTTCGTAACCATAATCCTTGAATTGTAACTTCAAAACATGCTACAAATTCAATCCATAGTAGACGCAACAATAATAGGTGATTGAATCTCCTATAAGTGAGCATATGATCTTTACTACCTTATAGATATCTCAAAACTTTCTTTGCAACTTTTCAGTGATCCAATCTATGATTACTTTGATACTTGGACAACGTATTGACAGTAAAGCTAATGTCTGGTCTGGTGCAAGTTTGAACATACATTAGGCTTCTAACAATTGATGCATAAGGAATATTTTCCATTTTCTTATATTCTAATTCATTCTTTGGACATTGATTAAAACACAACTTGTCTCCCTTCTGAATTGGAACTACAGTTGCAAAACAATTTTTCATGTCAAATCTCTTAAAGACCTTATTAATATAAGCTTGCTGAGATAAGCCTAATAGTCCTTATGACCTGTCATGGAATATTTCAATTTCTATCACATTACTATCTTCACCAATATCTTTCATTTCAAAATTCTAAGAGATAAATTTCTTTGTGTTGTGTATTAAACAAAGATCATTAGTAACTAAAAACATATCATCAACATAAAGTATCAACATATGAACTTACTTTCACTGATCTTTAGATGTATACACTGATCAACGATGTTTTTTTTAAATTCAAAGGAGGTAATAGTACCATTAAACTTAAGATACCATTATGAGGAGCCCTATGTAAGTCCATATATCGATTTCTTAAGTTTACACACCATGTCTTCCTTTCTTTCAATTGAAAAATCTTCAGGTTAATCTATATCAATGTTTTAAAAACCGGACCGGTGACTAAACCGGAGAAGCAACTGATTTAAGGGTTAATGGTTCAACCGGAATTCA
>JANZLD010000236.1:31347553-31362904 GCA_026413575.1 Erythroxylum carthagenense
GCATCATGACAGTCAATCATGTCTCTAGCAAAGATCAGATCGCTGACATCTTTACTAAGCCTTTATCAAGTACCAGATTTGCAGACTTAAGGAGCAAGCTGCGAGTTCTCTAAGAGCCCTCTAGCTTGACGGGGGGTGTTAAACAATCAGATATTCATCTCATTCAATGTCCTAATTTGCAGCATCAGCGTGATTGTGGAAATAATCTCTCTTAGTCAACAGCAGGATTGTAGGGAGTGCAGGATCATAGGAAACGTTTACGCCATATTATAGCTGATAATATTATGTCATTAAATATACAAACGTGTATATATGTTAGGACAGAAAATCAATACACACAACTTTTAGATCCTCCATTTCTATCTTTCAACTCAGTTAAGGTGGAAAGCTTCAGAAAAAAAAAGGTTTAACACTGCAAATGGAGAACTTTGTGAACTCTGCTACCTCGCAAGCAATGCAAGAGAAATGTGCTTCAAATCCTTGAACTCACTGTATACCAACAAAGCTTATGGGCTTCCTTTGCATAAGCAACTCATTGCCAGAAGCAACTTTAGTTTTGACCCGACTTCAAACGCCAACTAGAAAGGAGATCCAAATCTCACAATGTCGTCCACCACGTAGCAATCCTAGTTACACTTCATGGGATGAGAAAGACAAAGATAAAGAGAGCAAGAGAGAGGCAAACAGAAGAGATAGGTAGAAAGGCAAAAAAACTATGAGAGAGAGGCAAAAAGAGAGAACGGACTCCAGTTCATGGTTCAAGGTTATTTAACCAACTGGTTTTCACCCTTAGTAGTTAAAAGTAAAAAATGAATCAAAACCAGTCCGATTAGTGCTTAATTCAGTCGAACCGATTGGTTCGGTCCAGTTTTTATATCATTGCTTTTAAGTCACTCATACATTAAAATGCAATTAAGGGATTTAATAACGTAATAAATGGGCCTTTAGGCTTTTAACCTATTATAATGAGGAATTTTAAAAATGATTAATAGTTGTCAGTTTATTAAGAGAATTAGGACTCTAATTTTGCCTAATAATAAGCTTTTGTCTTCTAACAAAAAATATCATCACATACAAAAAGTGAGATAGAAAAGTTCAAAGAAAGAGATAAATTAGGTAAGAGGTTTATTATGAATTGCTTTCGCGTTACTGAGCAATAAAAAAGGTTAGTACTCAAAGCTTTGTATTTGTATAAGAATAGAATTATGAATATTAATGAATATTTGCGAGTTCTATGATTTATATATCTTGTTATGTTTCATGAAATTATGCTTACATGTGGCATCAGAGCATGGTTATAAGAAATTGATGATTCTCGACTAATGTAGATCTCTCATGATTATTAGAATCTTATAATTCCTAATCTAAAATTTTGAGGAAATCCTATTTTTCATTTTTTCATGGATTTTATGATTTTGAAGGTTTATCTAATATCTAATATATGGAATTAAAAAAATTGAAATTGTTTAGATTGCCCACATTAGGCGCTGGGCCATGATAGTGTCCCAATTAGGCATTCAACCATTGCCAGGCATTGGAATGGAGAAATTTCCAAGGACAGGCATTTGGGAAGTGGTCAAACACTGAGAAATTCTACCACTGTTGGCCAGTAATTTTTTTATTTTTATTCAAAAATACAATATTTAAATTAATTTGATGCTAACATTTTGTAATTTTATGGATAAATTGAAACTCATTCCTATGTAACATTTTTGAAACCACAAAAAGTGATTTATCTATTCTATAGTTAATAAGAATGAATGTAGGTAATAAATATGCACAATTAGTTATGTTTGGATATCTGAAAGATAATAAATATTTCTAGTTAGTGTATGTGTGATTATCGAATTATGTATATATTAGCATCATTATGTACAGTATATTAATGGATTGCCCAAAGGTAAACATTAGTATACAATTTGTGAGAATCATTATGTGTTATATGGTGTATTAATGGAATGCCTAAATGTGAACATTCATATACAATTTATGAAGTTTTCTTTGAATATGTGTAGCGTATTATTATATGACTCAAAACATTAATGTTAACTTTTAACTTCCTGTAGCATTTATTGTCATGCATCTATATCTCTCATCTGTTACAATGTTCAATAAATTGAACTTCTCTTAATGGAATGAACAAATCTAATTCTATATTGGAGTTTTGGACTTGGATTTGACACTCATAACTAAGAAATCATATTCTTTGAATGTTTTAAACGTTGATGAGGATAAAATCCATTTTAACAATTAGGAAAGATCAATTAGATTGAGTTTGATGTATATGAAGATGAAAAATACTGGCAATATTAAGTCTACTATTCTCAAAATTGAGAGTGTTAAGGAACTACTTAAGTTTGTGAGTGCTTCTAGACTACTTACTAGTCTCTTATTGGGACTTTTATGGATTCGTTGACCATTATGAAGTATGATTGATCATGTGCTACACGTCATTAAGATGACAAACATTACAACATGACTTAAGTCTTTAAGAATAGAAATGGATGAAAGCTTCCTTATATGGTTCATCTTAAACTTATTACATCTAAGTATGGTCCTTTCTAAAGGAACTATAATATTATGAAGGAAAAATGGAATGTTCATGAGTTGCACAATATGTTGGTCAAGAAGAGACCAGACTCAAGAATTAAGGAAGCCAATCCATTAATTATGTCAAGAATCAAGAAGTTAGTAAGAAGGTGGAAAGAAGCATGAGAAGAAAGTAAAGGATCATAAAAATTAGTGGGGAATCTTCTCAGATCCAAAAGAAAGAGCATGATGAATGCAGATGCCATTTCTGTAAGAAGGTTGAATAATTCCAAAAGAAATGTTCTAATTTAAGGCATGGTTTGAGAAGACAGCTAAGCCTATTGCTTATGTATCTTTTAAAATAAACCTTATTGAAGATTCTTTTGATACTTGGTGGATTGATTCTAGTTGTACTACTCATGTTTTTAATACCTTGCAGGGATTCTTTATGACCAAAACCATAAGATCAAATAAAATATTTGTCTATACCAACAATAGAATGAGAGTTCTAGTATAATCTATTGCGACTTATTCTTAATTTTAGACATTAGATATCATTTGGACTTATGTGAAACTTTTTATATACTTAGTTTACCTTGGAATTTAGTTTCTTTATCCAAAATCGATAGATTTGGATACTCTTTTGAATTTGGTGGTGGTAGTTTTAGTTTATATAGACATAACCACGTGTTTAGTGGTGGTGTATTGTGTGATAGTTTATATAAATTGAACGTTATTGTTGTTTATGTTAAAAATTTATTGACTTTGAATTACAATATTGGTATCAAACACAGTTTGATTAATAATAGATTTGCTTACTTGTGGCATAAATGTTTGGAAAACATTTCTAAAGAATAATTTCAAAGAATAGTAAATAACGAAATACTTTCTAAGTTGAATTTTATTGATCTTAACATTTGTTTGAATTATATTAAGGGCAGATAAACAAAACACACATTAAAGAAAGGAGCTATAATAAGCATTCAGCTTCTTGAAATAATTCAAATTGATGTGTGTGGATCATTTGATGTGTTTACTTTCAATAAAGAAAAATATTTTATCACCTTTATAGATGATATTCTTATTATAGATTTGTCTATTTGCTACATGATAAATGTCTTGTTGCAAATACCTTAATTAATAAGGTAGAAAGGCAATTAAACAAAAAGGTGAAAATAGTCAAATCTAATAGAGGTAATGAATATTATGGTTAGTATGATGAAAGTGGTCAAAATCTTGATCCTTTTGCTAAATTCCATGAAAGACATGGTATTTGGGTGCAATCCATAATGTTAGGCACACCACAACGAAATGTTATGACAAATAATAAAACTTTGTTAGATATGATTAGGAGTATGATGTATAATTCATCTTTACCCACTTTATGGATATACGATATAAAACCTACCATGTATTTGTTTAATAGGGTTATTATTAAATAGTTCCAAATACTGTCTTTGAACTGTGGACTAGAAGGAAACCTATTTTAAGGTACATATATGTTTGGGGTTGCTAGGCAGAAATTAGGCAATATAATCTACATTAAAAGGAACTGAATATAAGAACAATTAGTGGATATTTTAATTATTATCTGGAAAGGTCTAAAGGGTATATATTTTATTATCCTAACTATGCTACAAGAATTATGGAAACTTGGAATGTCAGGTTCATTAAACATGGTGAGATTAATGGGAGTGAAATACCACATATAGTGGATATTCAAGAAATGGGAGAGCAAATCCCTATGACTTGTACACCTACTCGATTTATTGTTCCACAAATTATTAAACCACCTAATAATCATGAAGAATAACCAATTATTGAACCCATTGTTCATAATGAAATTGAAAATGAAGTGAATGAACCTACGGTGGAAGAACGACAGCAAATAGCATTAAGAAGGTCTAATGACTATATGGTATATCTACATAAGTCAAAACAATGATTTAAAAATTAAGAATGAGTCTTTGTTCTTTTCACAAAACATAAAACAGTGAAAATTCTGGTAAGTAGTTAGATGTCGTGAAAGATGAGTTTAAATCTATGAAACATAATGGTGTTTGAGACCTTGTGAAATTGCCAAAATTTTAGAATTGGTTGTAAATGGGTTTTTAAGAATAAACATGACACTCTTAGTAACCTATAATATTACAAGGCTAGACTAGTTGGTAAACAATTTACTAAAAAAGATGGCATTGATTACAAGAATACTTTCTCACCTATCTCTAAGAAGGATTCACTTATAATTATTATGGCTTTAATGGCTCATTATGATCTGGATTTACACCAAATAGATGTGAAAACTATCTTTTTGAATGGGGATTTACAGGAAGAAGTCTAAATGGACCAACCAATGGGATTCACAAATGTTGGAAAGGAACACATAGTATGTAAACTAAAGAATTCAATATAAAGACTTAAACAACCTTTGTGACAATGGTATTTTAAGTTTAATGATATTATTGTTTCCTTTGGATTTAGAAAAAAAATTGTTAACCGGTATATATATCTAAAGGTCAGTAGGAGTAAGTTTATTTTTCTAGTACTATATATTGATAATATTTTGCTTACAGCTAATGATCTTGGTCTATTAAGTAAGATTAAGAACTTTCTATCTAGTCATTTGTGATAGGCATAGAAATATTCCATGACATATTACAAGGTCAGTAGGATTCACTTATAATTATTTGTGATAGGCATAGAAATATTCCATGACATATTACAAGGATTGTTAATTTTATCTTAGAAAGAATATATTAATAAAGTGTTAGAAAGATTTAGGATTGATAAGTGTTATCACCAGTTCCAAATTAAAAAAGGACAAGTTTAGTATCATGTAATGTCCAAAAAGTGACTTAGAACAGAAGAAAATGGAATCAATTTCATATGCATCTATAGTTTGCAGCTTAATGTATGCTTAAACATGTACAAGACCATCTATAAATTTTGCAATAGGAATGTTAGGGAGATACGAAAGTAATTTTAGTATAGATCACTTGAAAGTTACAAACAAAATTCTGACATATCTATAGGGAACTAAAGAATACGTGGTTGCTTTTAAGAGGTCTGATCATCCTGAGATTGTTGGATATTCATATTCAAACTTTGCTAGTTGTGTAGATACGAGAAAATCTATTTTTGTCTATATTTATCTGTTAGCTAGAAGTGCCATCTTATAGAAGAGTGTGAAGCAGTTTGTAATTGTTGCATCTATTACAAAAGTTGATTTTGTGGCATATTTTGTTATCATGATTCAGGTTAGATGGTTGTGGAACTTTATTTTAAGGATTGGAATTATTGACATTGTAACTAGGTTGCTAAAAATTTATTATGATAATTGCACAATAGTTTTATTCTCTAAGAACAAAAGTATTTTAAAGGTTCTAAACATATAGAATTGAAATGCCTTGTCGATAAAAAGGAGGTTCAGAAATGTAGAGCATCAATTGAGCATATTAGCATCAACCTTATGTTAGCTGACCCTTTGACAAAGGGGTTATTGCATATAATGTTTTCTATTCTTGTAAAGAACATGGGTATTATGTGGGCTAATGATTCTTAAAAAGTAATATTGTATTGGCTCTTATTATACATTTGATTCTCTTTACACATTAATGAATGTGTTATTTCTAAATTTTCTATTTTTCTTTAAGTATTTGATTGTAACATATGTTATTGAAAACATAATTGAATGATAAATCCCATTATGTAACTCTCATTTATAATCATGATTAAGCACAAAGGTTAGTATAGTGGTACATGGAAGGGAGTAACCTTATTAGTCTTATAATTAATTATGATTATTGATGATACTTGTGTAAGTGAATGATGACTATTGTACATTATGATTACTTGAATTATTAATTTAATAAACTGCTTAAAGTCAGGTGAGTCAAGTGGGAGAATGTTAAGTGACTCATGTGGGTTTAATAATTTAATAAATAGACCTTTAAGCTTTTAACTCTTTATGATGGGGAGTTTTAAAACAGATTGATAGTTATCAATTTATTGAGAGGATTAGGTTTCCATCTTTGCCTAATAACAAGTTTTTGTCTTACAAAAATTAGTATCGCGTGCAAAAAGTAAGATCAGAAAAAGTTCAAGGAAAGATAGATGGGATAAAGAGCTTTTATAAATTGTTTCCATATTACTAAGCAATGGAGAAAGGTTAGTATTTGAAAGCTTTATTTTTTTATATCAGAATAAAATTCTGAATATTAATGAAAATTTGTGACTTCCATAATTTTTAGATGCTATTATGTTTCACGAAATTATGCTTATAGGAAATACATGGAACTTGAAAAATAATTAAGTAGACTTGGTAAAAGGGAGATATTGGAATGAAGTAAAGAGAGCAAGATAGTCCTTTGTGACGTATCTTTAGCTTATAATGAACAAGATGTGGTCTTAGTCTCTGAGCTAGCAAATTGGACTCATCCCCTGTTGAGGTCATCTCATTCGCCTCCTTAGTGGGGTTGGAGGTGTTGCGCACTTGAGCTTTTGCCTCAAAATTCGCTCTTTGAAAATATAAATTCCTCATCCACCTATTTGTAGTTTCTGACTGGACACAACTATAACGTTAACACAAGCTTAGTGGCAATGGAGATAAAATGAGCTGGCCATTGAATTTCCCTCTCAACACCGAAGACAAGGAACAATTCAAAAGTTGACTAAAACAACTATGTTTAACTATAATTTATTCATCTTGATCAACCACTTTGAGTTCAACCTCGTGGAAGCTATATTATCTATAATATATTCATCTTGATCACCCACTTTGAGCTCAACCTCATGGAAGCTATCTCATCACATTCACATATGTACGTAGTATCGCCGTCCTAGGAACCGTGTCACAATATTAAACACGGTGGGTGCTGTCCTGTTCAGAGTTCATTTCTGACCGTGTAATAATTGGTCTTTGGGGTTTCAAATACATGGATTAAGATCAGAGATGATACGACATTTCCCTCGTGTCCTTTTGGGAAACCCGGGTTTGGACTATTGTAACAAGATCTCCAAAAAAGGCTGAAAATGGAATTATGTTATTCGGAAATATGATATTGGTTAAGACAGCAGATAGAGGTTCATCCAACAAGGTCCGCTACGTGCCATCAGGTACCAAACAAACGGCACCTGTGGGGTTTCTCTTCTCCATTCTTTGTTGGTTGCTGTTTTGGTTTTAACAAAGAAACCTATAGTCTCGTAGCCGTTTTAGATTATCAATTTGCTATAAGGGGTTAGGCAATCTACTTGTGGGTGTTAAGACCTCTTTAAACAACACAGAACAACATTTTTTACCACCTTTCTCTTTCGCTCACCGGCATATGCTTACTATCTTGGAAGCAAACAAACACTAGATCAAAGAGCTGAAGACAAAGGAAGGAGCACATGATGTTGATAGATATATTATCACTATTATATTCAACTACGACCGGATAAAATACAAGGAAGCTTGTTCAACCCTTTGTCTACTCTCCCCCGTTGCAGGCCAGGCAAAAACAATAAACGTATGGAAACAAAGTAAGACCATAACAAGATCAAGCCAAATTTGTACGATGTTTCTAAGTTGTCTTACGGATAATAGAAAATGTAAAAATTGTTAATGAAGGTACTTCAAAGTACTATTTCGTTGTTTTCTATTTTTTAGGAGTAGTGGGTAACAATATTTTACTATTTAAGCATGTATTTATTATTGAATTTTTCTGTTAAATTCTATTTGAGTTATTGGCTGATCATTCTATGTCAATTTATTTAATTGCTTGTTTCTAGAAATTTTTAGTTCAAGTACTTGCATATTTATTTAAGTCTAGTGTTTTGATATGTTGAGTTCAGCTAGCAGTAAATTCTTTTCTTTGGTCTAGCAAAATTTTCTCTTGTTGATTATTATATTTTTCAATAAATTTGGTATCTGAGTGCCAAGGGTTTTAAGGGTTTGTGAGAATAGAGTAAATAATTTTTCTCTTCCTATCCCAATTTTCAATCGATAATATTAGCACTTATAGGTTGTCAAAATGAAATCCTATGTAAAAATCTTAAGTACGCGAGAAGTTGTTAAGAATGGTTTTAATCCTACTCCAGGTACAAAAAATCCCACACGTACTAAATCAAATAAAAAAGCATGATGAAAAGTGGTAAAGAAACCAAAAGTGCTTTCTTGTATACATTTAGTCGTGTTAAGAGGAAATTTGTACGAGCATAATGGCTTATGAGTCACCTAAAGAAGCATAGGAGAAACTTAAGGAAGAGTTTGAAGGCAACAATCAAACAAGGTTAATGCAAATTTTGAATCTCAAAAGAGAATTTGAGATGATAAAGATGAAGAAATTCGAAGGTTTCAAGGAATATGGAAGCAAGATCATTTTCATTATCAATCAAATCAAATTGCTTGGTGAAAAATTTCCTAGTTAACGAGTAGTAGACATGCTTCTCATAATTCTTCTCAAAAAGTATGGTCAAAAATTATCTTACTTAAAGATTCTAAATATCTATAAAAATAATATTTGCAGAATTAATTATTATTATTCAAACAGTGAATCAAAGAAGATCAATGAGGGATAACAAAACTGAAGAAAAAATTAATGGATCTTAATTATTCAAGACTTCATCGTTAAAGTGAAAGCCAACACACCTTAGTGTAGCAATTGTAAGAAACTTAGTCATGAAGAGAAAGAATATTGGCATAAGGTAAAGCTTGGTCATGAAGACAAAGAATATTGACAACAAAAGGCAGTTGTGTATGAGAACTCTCTCTTATCTCTTTTGTTTTTTTTTTTTAATCATTAGAAGAACTTAAATCAGTGATTTTGATCATTAATTACATCAGTAACCAAAATGTTTGTTAGCATTTGGGCATCGCCAACAGGTTATGTACTTCTTGAATTTGATCATACACATCCATAAAAACACCTGCTTCAGTTGGATATCCTAAATCAAAATTCTACCTCCATTGTCATCCTTACTTCAATTCGTCGACAACCCTTTTCAATTCATTTACAAAGCTTCGTTATTGTGGCATAACAAATCAAAATTAAGCAAAAATTTTAGTTTCTTTGGTATATTGTAAATAAAAAGAGAAAATGGTTTTTGTGGGGTAAGAATTGGGTTTGTTTTTGATAGGAAATGGTGGTCGGTGGATCTCATGACTAAACTCCACGGTCATATGAAATGCCCGACAAACATCTTGTTGTCATAGTAATCATTCTCTCCATTGTATCCCAATCTTTACAAACTTAAATGTAACACTCGCAAGTGTAAAGTTTTGAGTTTTTTCAATTTGTAAGGTAACAAAGTTAGACCCACTCTTTAGCTGTGTATATGAACAAAGAGGGGGTATTTTTGTTCTAGATCTAGAGTTTCTATATTGATTTTTAATCCATATTTGATTGTCAAAGATCATCTTTCCATTAGAACAAGTAGGGAGGTTGCTCTTAGCCTTGCCGAGGAAGAAGAAATGCTCGATTTATGATTACTATTCATTGTTATTTCTTAATACTCTACTTTTTTTGAGAGTAAGGTTTCTCCTTCGTTGTTCATCTACTTTTCAATCTCACCTACTCAATAAAGATCGAAGAAGCAAGCTGGTCCACTTCCTGCATTATCCTTTTTTCTTCACAATGGTAATGAAAATGGGATTATATCCTTTAAAATTTCTGCCTTTAATTTATGTGTAGTTTCCTAGAGAAATGTTGGCCACAGGTTATATCATTCTCAAAATTTGGATCTTTCTTTCTTTGTTATTTCATGAATCAGTGATTTCATAGGCTTTTTTGATTTCAGTGATTCTTATCTCGGTTGCTTAGTCTTAACTCCAATTCTTAGGTTTTTGGGTCAAGTGTTTTGGTTTAGATATTCAACTTCTACTTTCATCTTCGATTTAAGGGCTGTCGATTGGAGTTTTCGTGTAACTGAAAAAAATGCTTCACTTTCTTCCATATTGTGTCTTCTCTTAGGTTTTGTGATTTTCCATGTTTTTTCTTCCATCTTGCGTCCTGTTGGCCTATTGTGTTAAAGTGAATTTGATTTTGATTCTTTGGCTTTATTACTACTGTAATTATGTTTCTTCTCACCATTTTTTTGGTCTATGCTTTTGTTTCTTTTTGTCTCTTTGGAATTTCTTTCTGCTTAGAATAATAAAGAACTTGTGTCTTTAGTTGCAAGTAACAAGAGTCGAAGACATTGGCTTTGTCTATGCATCTGTGTGTCTGCTGAACAAAAGGGTAAAGGTGGAGGGGATATTGTTGCCATATCCAAGTGGTGAGACAAGTTGAAGTTGAATGTAATCCGATTTATTTATTTATTTCACCTTCCAACTGTGAATCCATCACTTGGGTGGGTATGAGTAGCTTCGTCTTTTTCCTTATTGAGCTTTTGTTTCTTCATTTTGATCCTTTCTTGGCATTTTGTAGTTAAGAACCTTGTTTGAGTAATATTGGCAGATCAAGTTGTTTTCTTTCTCTTATTATAGGTAGGGCTAGCATTTATGCTTGGAGTTTAGAATCTCGGTTTCATCATACGGTTGATAGTTATCAGTAGCATGATTCTAGCTCCTTACGAAGATAAGGTACTAAATTCTTTTTCACTTGTCATTAGACTACTGTTTCCTTCCTATATTTTATTGTAGGTGGTCAAGTGGAGTGTTCCAAAATCTAGAAGCGAGCTCATCTCTGATTCTAGTTCTTTTGCCAGTATTAGGTTATGTTTTTGTAAAGGCTCTAGTATTTATTTAAGTTTTCTTTCTATCTGTAGGTCATTTAGAAACAACCTCTCTACTAGTTAGAGATAAGATTGTGAACTACTAGACTTCTTTAGATCCATGTTTTTTTTCATTTTCATGACACTTTTGTATTTGGATCTATTAAAAACAGTCTATCTACTAAGTAAGGATAAGACTGCGTGCAATCAGACTTTCAATCTCTGTGTTAGTGCGAGATTTCACATGGATGTCGATGATGATGTAAAGTTCCAACATTACAAGTGTAAAAGATTTGGACATTTGCAAAAGAATTGCAACTTTGAAAATGAAGAATAAACAAAGATGGTGCAAATGATGAAAGAAGAAACTCTTTTTTGAGTAGAAAGTGAGATGTACACTATAGAGAGATGTGCTTCAAAAAATTTAAAAGTTAGTGATAAAGTGCAACAACAAATTTAGTTATGATGGTGATAAGTGCATTATGTTAGAGAGAAGTGCTTCATAAGTTACGGAGAGAAGTACTCATCAAAATCTTAAGCAAGAGTGAAAATTGATTAAAATAATTCAAACTACTATTTAATTGTTTCCTATTTTTAAGAGTAATGGGTAGTAGTGTTTTATTACTTAAGCATGTGTTTATTACTGAATTTTTCTGTTTTAAGTTGCATTCAGTTAATGGCTATTCCTTTCATGTGGGTTTGGTTAATTGCTTGTTTTCAGACATTTTTAGTTCAAATATTTGCCTATTTATTTAAGTTTACTTTCTAATTTGTTGAGTTAAGCTAACAGTAAAATCTTTTATTTTATCTAGTAAAATTTTGTCCTTTATTAATTATTATATTTTGCAACAAAAGTTAGGCAAATTGCTTCTACTACTGCTTTACTGCGGACTTGTTAGGTTGAACTGACAATGAAGTGGCCTTTGCCATTTCTAATACATTTATTACTACACAGATATCACCAACATGATTCATGCAAATCATCGAAACTTAAAACAAGTTGAGACTTTTAAGATAATTGATCAACCGTTGGTTAACTAATGAATAAAAATGGACCAAACAGCCAACCACTTGAGTTTTGAAAAAGGAACCGAGTTCCTCCAGCAAAATGTTGCTTCATTCCAATATTAAACAGTCTATTTGTTTCTGGTCCTCACAAACTTGACCCGTGAAGCTTTCTTTTCAAGCTTTTCCCTCTTCTTGCGAGTCTTTTCATCTTCTTCAACTCCCTGATCAAGGCAAAATAAAAGACCGAATTATGTAAAACTGGTAGTGCTTTTTAATGGGGTTCATAAGTTTTGAGCCAAGGTTTACCTCTGAACCTAGTGGTAAGAATCCTCTTATGAGTCCAAAACCTTTGTATGCTGCAAATCCCGGTATCTAAAAGCAACAAGAAATAATGAAGTTATCATTTCTTCTACTTTCACCCAGTATGAACCCTTGTTACAAGCAAAAAGTTCTGTTATATTCTGCCTCAGAATCTGGCACTGTACATGCAAGTATCCCCTTATCGCTTGTGGATTATTCTAATAATCCTAGTTGATGATGAAATTTCTCCACTTTTGGTGTCCCAGCCCTTGCAGACGCATATAAATGCAGAGAAAAAGTACACATCCGTCTGCTCTTTCACATCATTGTATTTCATCATTCTTAGTGAAAATAATTAATCATTCACGTTTCCATAACTCTGACTCTGCAAACTTTTGTTAGAAATTGTACCAGTATTACCATACATTTAATCTCAAATTAGTTGGAACAATCTAATAACATTAGACTCACTTATGGTACCAGCGATGAGTCATAAGTAAGACACCCTTCATACATCAGTTATCCAAGGGAGGGGATGAAAACTTTTTCGCCAAACAATAGCAATAAGATACACCAACTTCTACTGAAAAGGGGAATTATAAACTGGCTTTTAACAAGTTCACCACTCCAAAAGCGTGTACAGTTAAAAAGCAAGTCCAAAAGGTGAAAAGTTAAGAAAATAAGATCTTACCACCAAGTACACAAACCAAAATTTGTTCGAGATAATAGACGTGACTTGCACAAAGCATGTAATATAGATCACATCATGCAGATAGCTGAAATAAATAACCAATAGTAAGGGGTTAACATCTTAACATATATCCTGAAAAATATAAATGAATCTTCTGAATGAGTGGAATCAAATCACAGTAATGATTTTATCAATTCTGAATATCTTCGGGCAAACAAATCTTTCCATCCTTCCTACCTTGATTATTCATCTCTAGAAGTTCCCCAAATCAAATACATATTGTGAAAAACCAATTCACCTCAACAATAATAAAAAAATGGATCACACTTACTTTCAAGCCAATATTGTGTACATCATAAACCTCAACCTGTTCAAATACACAAATACTCGTGCGGTACTAAGCTCTGATCATGTTGAAGGTCAGTAGCAAACTCTAAGTAAAAGAATCTAGTGGCTTAAGAAATACTTCAAACTTTTCAAAGTAAATTTGATATAACACATATAAAGTTTTCCGTTTAGGTTAAATAAATAAATAAGATTTAACGTAGATGATTTACTCCTTTACTTTTTCTTGATTGAAAATAAATATCTTGATACTCTATCCTCAACATTATGCATGATTTGAAAGGCATAAAAGAGAAAACAAAAAATAGAAAAAGCTACAAGGATGACGCACCCACAAATTCCTCCGGTACTCATATCAAATCCACCATCGAGAAGCTCTCCTCCATCTGAATAAGTGGGTTTTGCCATATCCGCCAGTTGTTTATAGGGAATCCAATAAGCCAGGGATGTCAAAACTAGACCCATCCAATGTTTCCAGGTGAAAGAAGAATGGAACAACACCATCCTTACCAGAACATATATAACCTAGATAAACACAAATTAGATCAACAACATTATAGATTTACCAGCGTTGAGGATGCAACTTTACGGATCCAGCCATATATCATTAAGTAATAATTGGATTCAACGACGCAGTCACAAAAATTAGACATGCACAACGATAAGTTAGCAAAGTTTAAGCTTACGAAAATCTGCAAAACTGTGCCTGAGTTTTTGAATTTCACTTCAGAGAAAATAAGTGATTAGGTTTGAAGACAGCTGTACATAAAAAGAATCATAAATTTCTATTAAGATTTCAGAATGATAACATGCATAAAAACTAATACATGGAATCCACTACTTAAAATCATAACAAGAGAGGTTCAAAAGGATTGAATTTTTGTCAGTTGTCAGCTTAGTAGTTTGTGCTCGGAAAATATCATGGTGAAAATGCTGCTAATCTCAAGATAAAATCTGACTCATCAAAAGCACAGCTTCTCAAACTGTTTTACCAATATGAGAAATAAACCATTAGGAAATAAGAAAGAAGATCGATCCTGAATTTGAAGTGCCAAATTCGTTTCCGTAGAAAGGCAAAACCTTCACCTCCAAAGACCCGTTATTGATTAGGCCAAGTTCAACTCGAGTTGACTCCGTTAATCACTAGTCCAGAATTAGACCGGACGTCTCCCGAAACCCTTTTCCGTATTTGGTCTCTCTAACCTAAAGCTAAGAAATTGACCTTCTCACAAGCCAAAAAAAGCGAACAAACAATGGAAATAGGACCAAAAACCAGCAAATACATCAAAGAAAAAAGAAAACGAAATTAGAAGAATTGAGGAGGTTAGGAGGGGCGTACATTACAGGCGATGATGAGCTGAAGAAGCTTTGCCATGTGACGGGTGTTCTCTTCCTTGCGCTTCTTCGCGCCTTGATTTGCCATCTCTTGTACTTACAAAGCAGATGGAATCGAAATACAAAGAGAAAGAAGAAGATGCAGGGACTGAAAGATTTCTATTTGACCTTACTGATTCTGTTGTCTGGAGACGTCAATCCCACCCATCCAAGGTAGGAAATGGTGAAAGAAAGAAAACAGGTGGGTCGTCCAAGCCCAGCCCATCATATTCATAAGTCACTCACTCGTAACGAATTACAGGGTTCATAAGCTAAGTGTCCGTTTGGTTGAGCTTTTACCAGTAGAGCTTTTGTTAGTAGAGCTTTTGCCAGTAAAGCTTTTCTAAGAAGAGCTTTTTTTAAAAGCCAGTTGACTGTTTGGCTGTCAATTAAAAAACAGCTTTTTAAAAAGT
>JANZLD010000236.1:31379259-31399758 GCA_026413575.1 Erythroxylum carthagenense
GATGAGAGAGAAATGAAAGGTTAATTTTGGAAGAAAAGTTATAAACATACATACAAAGTCAACAATGACACTTATTTGGAATAATTAAAATGTTTCTAAAACGACTTTTATTACGAAATAGAGGGAGTATCAAGGAAGGGGTATTTTAGCTTAGTCAGCATCTCAACAGATAATGTCGTACGGAACCGCGTAATCATATTTATTCATAAATAACAGAACACGGGGGACCAAACCTCAAACAAACTTGGAAGCCTTGTCCATTGTCCATTGTCCATTGTCCATTGCCTTCTCTCTCCGCCTTTCTTATCTGCCACTGCCTCTCACGAGAATTTGGAATTTCCTCTGTACCAAGATTGATAGAGACAACAACAAAATTAAAGATCAATCAACTTTTGTACAATTTAGTCTCTTAAAATCCTTTTCATCCAAAAGATTTAATCTTTCGTCTTATACCAGTGATTTGGATTTCGTGATTTCTTCGACCATCGTACCGTACGTATGCTTACTCTCTTTATTTCTTTCCTCGAAAGACAGTTTACTCTTCCCGATCCTGTCCATAATTGTCATGCAAAAAACAAAGAGTTATTGATTGTGATTAAGATGGATTTCGCGCGTTTACTTCCTTAGCACGATTGGCTCAAATGCAACGTGATAACTACTTTTTTTTGTGAGTCTTAAAATTTAATTGTTGCAGGACTGCTACTGGATAATTGTGTTTCAAGTACAGTTCTCAAAACTGTCGATTGGATTTGGATAAGAATCTTTGCCTTGAAGAAGATGAGAAGAGGTGTTAGATGCATACGCCATTTCCTGTCTGCGATTCAACGTCAAGAATATAACCACTCGTTTAGTTTCAGTCGAAGTCAACGGAATTGGGTTTACGCCAACTGCGTTTCTGCTTTTGGACATGGAGTTGATGTTAGAGTTCTTTGTCCAGAGTTCTTTATCTCTAGAGCTCTGTCTACTGACCTTGCAAAAGTTTCACCTTCAGGTTGTAGCTTATGATCTTATCTGGGTATTTCTTTCTCAAATTCTGTTGGTGACTTAATACCGAGAGAGTGAGAGATTGTAGATTATCATTACTTTATTGTTTTTTGCTGAATTCTCTGATCGCAATTGCAGATGTGACCCGAGGGGGGCCGCTTGTGGAGTATGAAAGAAGGATAGCTGCGGGTGAGCTTGTGGACGGTGATAGCTGCCAGGTACGGGAATTTTCTTTTATGTTTTATTTTCTCCAACTCTTTTCATTGCTTTTTAGTTTGCTATTATGGGGGGGGTGCTAAAGGGCGATACCCACTCGCTGCCATGAAAGGATGCACTGATGATAATTTAAGCAGGTTGGCACTTTAAGAGAGCTTCAGAGACTCTATGATGAGATTGTGGAGTCAGCAGATGCCTGCAGGTTGGATCGTTATTCAACTTCAGACAAATCGGGGAGGTATACTATTCAATTCTGATTCATTTATTATTGCAGCTTTGTATGAATATCAAACTGTTCCCTTTATCTTTAGAATTGTCCTCTTTCTATTGATTTCTGGGTTTTGCCAGATATCCAATTCCTTTGCTGGTCACTCAATTTTTTTGTAATGCACAGGAGTAGATGGTTGTGGTCTCGTCTCATCCCACAGTCTTCATATTCGCCGGTTAAGGGACTTTATCTGTATGGTGGAGTGGGCACCGGAAAAACTATGCTCATGGATTTATTCTATGAACAATTGTACGCTTACTATCTTTATTTATTTTGGACGTAATTTTGTTTCCTTGTCATGTTACTCTGGCATTGAAGAATGGGATCTAAAATCATTAGCCTAAAAATAGAAGAGCATAATTCTATCATCATCTTGGCATCTTCCAGTGTGCCCCATGGATACTTGTTGAACTCATCTCCTGCAATCTAATCTGCAGGCCCAACAATTGGAGGAAAAGGAGGGTCCATTTCCATGACTTCATGTTAAATGTCCATAGTCGGTTGCAAGTAAGAATGCTGCTCACATTTATATTTTAATTATCTTTCCGCCAGCTATGTTGTTTTTGTTTCCATTGATCATCTCATGTTTCCTCACTGTTGTGGTGGGTAAACATCACAGGCACTTTTAAAACTCAATTTGATGATTGTTGGATATGATGCTAATTTTAGTTTCAAATTAGTGTTCTCTTATTCTTCTGTTTGGTTTGTATTCTAATTAATCTATAGAGATACTGCAGTGAGTTTGATACTTTAGTTTAAATGTGGAATACTTGCAGAGGCACAAGGGCGTGTCAGATCCACTTGAAGTTGTTGCAGCAGAGATATCAGATGAAGCCATCTTATTGTGTCTTGATGAATTCATGGTATAAATTTGGAATAGCATTGTGTTTTTTTAACTGATTGCAAGTTTTGATGCTATGTAACTCTTGTAGGTTACTGATGTTGCTGATGCATTGATTTTGAACCGGCTTTTTGGACATCTATTCTGCAATGGCGTTGTAAGTCTACTTTGTATTGTCACTTCTATTGATAATCTGAATTAATGGTTTATGGATGGGAATTGAAATTAAATTTAGACCTTATATGTTTATGCATGATCGAGCCAAGTCTAGATTCTTGTTTCCACATCAAATCGTGCTCCAAGTAATCTCTATGAAGGTGGATTGCAGAGGGATCTTTTTCTACCCTTCATTGCGACTTTGAAGGTATGCTGATATTTACTTGATATTGTTTTCTAAGAGAATTAAGTATATAAGGTTTATCCACAGTTAGCATACCTGTCCATAATCAGATCGTGTTCAGCAATAACGTTTGTATTATTACTGCTTTTCCAGGAACGGTGTGTTGTTCATGAAATTGGTTCATCAGTGGATTATCGGAAGTTGACTTCAGTATGAATTTAAACATTCACTTTTTAGAACAAGGAAAATCCGTGACAAATTCATACATTGCTTATTTATACTGAAATTCAGGCAGAGCAAGGTTTCTATTTTGTTGGAAAAGATTCATCAAACATTCTTGAGCAGAAGTTCCAACAGCTGATAGGTGAACAAACTGCAGTTATGCAACAAGTGGAAGTAGTAATGGGTAGAACATTGCGGGTGTGTGTAAGCTTTATTATTTTTATTCTTTGATGGGCATACAAGTTTACTGGGATTCTATTGACATTGCTTTCTTTGTCAACTTGGTTAGGTGCCCCTTGGTGCTAATGGATGTGCATATTTTCATTTTGAGGAACTTTGTGACAAGCCTCTTGGAGCAGCAGATTATTTTGGACTTTTTAGTGAGTCATTGTAGATTTTTGGATTCAGCATTTATGAACATAGTCAACAGTTGACATCTGACTATTTAAAACATCAAGGTTGAGATAGCAGGTGCAGAAAATAGGGAGGACATGGTTTCAGTTAATGCAAGTCATAATACTCAAGGAAAAATAGAGAGAATTCACATGCAGAAAACGTTTTCTCTTATGTTCTGCTGAGCATATATTAGTAGTTACCTAGAGTTAGTATGATTGCAATCTTGTTGCCCCTTTAAAAGAAAATTTCTTTTGAATATCAAATGTCTGAATTGTTTTCTTTGAAGCATAGCTCACAAGCATTGTGAAATTACTTCTGAACGAATGAGAATAATCCTTATTCTTATGTTCTGAATTTCACAGACAAATTTCATACGTTAGCATTGGATTGTGTCCCAATTTTTGGACTCCACAACAGAACAGCAGCATATCGATTTCTCACCTTAGTTGATGTATGCCAAACGTTACCTTTTCCATCATACTTTCTGAATCCATACATATATTTTGTCCAGGCAGTAGTTTGATTTTCTCTATTTTATTTTTGTTCTATTTATGGAACTTGGCGACTACTTATTGGACTAGAGTGAATGTTTTCCTAGAGTTGATATTTGTATAGGCTTTTGACTTATACACAACTTACTTCCTTAAATTTTCTTAATGTAGTTTCTGCTTTCAACCGAACATGACTAATTGTTTGGACAATGTCTATGGAAATGAATAGTTCATCTACTTGCCATCTTAAGTTATGTTTCCATTGTGGATGTATGGTTTAAACATAAGCAATCTTGAGCAGTCAGCGGTTAATTAAATGCAGTGTCCCGGCAAATTCTTCCAGTACTGCCTCAACTTCTGAAGCTGTTAGATTGTAATGATTTTATTATTTCCCTGTGGACATGCGATACTTCCTGTTTCCTTTTTCTGGATAATGCCAGCAATCTTATACCTTCGAAAGATTAACACCACATTCTTGTATAAAATATCATTGCATACTTGTCGCTTGCAATTTTATGAATCTATTCGACTCAAAAAAACCGTCTTGAATTCCTTTCCTTCTTTTAATGAAGTTATTCAAGTAGGCAACTTCTTGCAATGGTTTAATGTTAATATGGCTACAGGTAATGTATGAAAACCATGCTAGACTATTATGTTCAGCTGAGGCAAGTCCAGTAGAGCTTTTTGAAAAGATAGTGACAATTTCTGATGCGCGGCAAATGGCACCCAGGACTTCTACAAGATCAATGAGAAATGATGAGTCTAATCTTTGTGTTGACAATGAACTAGGATTTGCAAAAGACCGTACCATTAGTAGGTAATCTAGATCTACCCTTGCCATTGCCGTAATATTGAGATTTCGTATTCTAAACAACATGGGTCATTGACAAGAAAAGGGAAGGAAATTGATGCGGATGATTCTTTTATTGCATTGTTTCAATTTTTTATGTTGAAAACTACCTCTAAAGCATACTTATTAATCTATGAACATTAGCTTATCATAGTTAAGTTAATTGTTTGATGCCTTCTATTTTCAATCTTCAGTATGTGTGTGAATAAAATTGAGGAGTTTGTACTTCTTTACTGCCTTCTTTATATGACTTGTGGTCTTCAAGGGTAGAGGGTTGTTTGTCTTCATGGGCTTTGGCCATTAATGCCGGCCATGCTCATCTTTTTAGATATCTTGTATATGTAAGTAGGTGGAACGGGGGAATCTATATTTGAGAAAGAGCAATGATTGTATATAATCCCAAAACTTAGGGGATTAGAATGAGAATAAAACTTGGAGACATGAATAAGAAAAGGAAAAACTAACCTTAAATGATAACATGTCTTCTTTTGCTATTTTCTAGCAGTTAGCATTCTTTGGTTGAATCTAGTTGACCTTCTTACTTCCTACTGAGAACTGTGTTGTTGCTGTTTCCCTCAAATTTTGTTTTCTTTATTTCCTAGTTCCTTTTATACTGTTAAGGGTGAAATTCTTTCTTGTTTTATCAAAATTTTCTATCTTAATCTCCATATCCTTTCTGCCTACTGCTCCCGTAAGATGTTAAGTTTAATTGCAAATACCACTAATGGATATGCAGATTGACGGAAATGAATAGCAAAGAATACCTGGAACAGCATGCGGCAATGTTAGCAATTAATTAGCTCATACAGCAAGCTGGGAATGCGATTGCTGCTGGTACTGTAAGCAAATAAAGCAAGCAATACTTGCTGTTTGCATTAACACAAGGGGACTACAAATCTTAAGCTTCAGCTTGTAATGTAATTGATTGTCATTGTTACAGCTTCATCTCACAAAACCATGTATGATGTAACATAAATAGTTCCTTTTCAGGGACATATGAATTCATAGATCAAAGGCCACAAACGCAAAATCATATGATTTTCCTTTGGATTATTGGATGTGGGAAGGTGTTTTAGGTGTCCGTAGGGACTAGCAAATCCTGGATACAATCTAGTTGGATTCTACCTCATGACAAAGAACCTTAGAAATCCAAGAAAACCCCCTTTTACTGTCATAGTTGGATGGTTGAAGTGGACATCAGGTATTATTCTCCATAACTTGATGAGGTGAGAAGCAAATAATTGTGGCCGTTCACTTGTTACTGTAAAGATCTAAAACTATCCAATTTGTGAGGCTTAGCTTGGTTTTATGAGTATCTATTTTAACAGCCTTTGGAAGCAGCAAAAATAGTTTGAAGCAATCAAATTAATCTTAAAATAGGGAAAAAAAAAAAAAAACTAAAGCGACGGTAGCTTTTTATTTTCAATGATCGTCTTATCTTAGTAAAGCTAAAAACTTTAGGCAATCCCAAGTTTGGAACAGCAGAATCATGCATTTAACCGTTTACTTAAAATTAAGCAGACAAGAAGGCCAGGACTTTATAAGCAAAGCCCCTTTTGCTGGTTACATAAAATTTCATGTGCAGGCATTCACAAGCCCACAAGTACATATCAGACTCAGCTGTCACCCCATCTTTTCTTGGCACAGGAGAATAGTCGAAAAGTGCCTTTTTTTGGTGTTTCTAATTCCTTAGCAGCAAAACCAAAACCAACATTCGTAAATGCAGTCTCTTTGTTATTTTGAGTATGAACATAATTTTGTAAGTACTTAAAAAACTTGTCCCTACAAGTCCGACATCAAAGCGTAGGAATAGGAAGAGACGGAGGACCAGGGCCTTTTCCTCTAAATTTCCCACCCACCAACTCCGGCAGCTTTTTCCTCTCTTATCAGTTGCCACCCTCTGCCGCCCACCAGACCTTAACAGGGCAGGTAGTGTTTATGTTTCGTTCAATAAATTGTCTCTCGTGTTTCTGGAAACTCACCAACATATGCTTGTTAGACATTGTATCTAATTCACATGCACGGATAGATAAACACGCTCATGACATTTTCAACATAATTTAACGTCTTGCATGTGTATGTGAAGTCCTTCTCTTTCCGGTTGATAAGATAAGATTAACGCAAGTTATGATATGATGATCTGGTTCACAAGTGAATATAATTCTTCGTGCCGTATTCATATAAAATTTGAATTGAAGGCGTGGTTGATTCAATTGAAGGAAACATTTTTCTTGCAACAGAATGGCAGCTGGAGTTAACACTCCTCAAACCTTAAGAAAAGCCATAGGTGCCTTGAAGGACTCCACAAAAGTTGGATTGGCAAAAGTAAACAGTGAATACAAGGTGACTCTTGCAACTTATTGATTTCTCTTTCTTCTGCCAAATTTGTTTCATTTGTTTTTGGGTTGTGTGCGTCAGGGGATTGATATTGCCATTGTAAAGGCCACAAAACACGATGAAGCTATGCCAAAGGAGAAACATATCAGAAGTGAGCCAAAACCTTGTTTCTCTGTTTCTCTCTCTTTGACCCCTAAAAGCTAGGGGATCAACATGGTGTCTGTAGTGTTTGTGCATAACATAACATACAATTTCTTGTTCGGTCATCAGAAATCTTCAGTGCACTTTCAGCCTCAAGTCCTCGCATGGATGTTGCCTACTGCATACACCGCCTTACGAAGCGTCTTAAGAAGACAAGCAAGTGGACGGTAAATATAAAACCCTTCGTCTGCTAAACTCACCTTTACATTCAAAAAATCATTGTGAAAACACGTTCAGGTTGCACTAAAGGCAATGATCGTTATACATCGTGCAATGAAAGAAATTGATCCTTCATTCCGTGGAGAGCTATTTAACTATGGCCAGGGCAGAGGGCCTATGTTGAATCTATATCATTTCAGGGATGATTCAAGTCCAAATGGTATATCTTAACTTCCCCTAATTTCCTTAATGTTTTAGTGGGAGGAACTGACTTACGGTTTGCTCTTGTTTCTTTTTTCTTTTTTTGGGTGTCTTAAGCATGGGACTGCTCTGCTTGGATTCGTAGTTATGCTTGTTATCTTGAAGAGCGTCTTGAATGTATTTGCATCTTTGATTATGATATTGATCAAGATTACCCAGTACGTCTTGAAAAGAGAACTACTTTTGTATGTTAAGTTTCATTCCAATATAACAAACAGAGCTCAGTGGATCTATGCTATTATCCAATTTTTGGCAGACTATCAGAAACCTTGAAACACCAGAATTGCTGAACCACTTACCAGCACTACAGGAGGTTCTTTTTCGCCTTCTTGCCTGCAGGGTAGCTATCCAACCATCATGTTTTGAATGAAAAAGGAAATGGAGCTGAAACTTGTTGGTTATGCCTCATCCAAAAGTTAAGCTTCCATTAAATCTATGAAACTTAATACTGTTTGATATTTTATTTCTGCAGCCAGAGGGGGCAGCTCTTCATACTCCCTTAGTCCATTATGCTCTGATCATGGTAAGGAACCATCAGAACTCATGCTATCATTATAATCTGGTTTTGGTTGACCACGGCCCTTTTCCATGAGAATTTTAGGTTGCAGCTGATAGTGCAGGGCTCTATATGGCAATCTCTGGTGGAATTCACAACTTAGTGGATAAGGTGAGGTTGCTTGACCAATGGAAGCTATCAGGTTCTAATACTAAAATTTCGTTTCATTCTGTTTCAGTACTTTGATATGCAGCGCAAAGATGCTATTAAAGCACTTGACATTTATCGGAGATCAGGGAACCAGGTACGTTTTTTATGTTCATGGCGTTTTAATATCAGGATTTCAATTGCTTATTTTTATTTGGAAACTTAAACTGTTGTGCAGGCCAAAAGTTTAGGGCAGTATTATGATATCTGTAGAATCATGCCTTCTGCTCGGGGCCAAAACTTTGTTTGTATTGAACAGGTAATAACTTGTTACAAGGCCTAACTTTTGCTCGCTCATGTCATCAAACAATTTTGTTGATTTGTCTTACACCATGCAGCCCCCCGATTCTTTCCTGTCTTCTATGGAAGCCTATGTGACAGACACTGCAAATGATTTACCAGTATGAATTTTCCTGTGCCCCATCTTGTGCGTTTTTTTAATGTTACCTGCATGTCTGCAATAAATACCATGTGTTTTCAGATCAATGACAACAAAAATGCAACACTTAAAGCTCTGCCTGCCCCTGAAGTTGAAGAAGTTGAATGGAAATTGGATCTGTGTATGACTTCATCAGACACATCAAAGAATCAACATAATGAGACTGCCCCGACGGTTGAAGTTGCCGATCTTCTGGTGTGAACATACTTTTATCAAAAATTTTGTTCCTTTTGTTCTATACTGCCTATGCTCAATTGGTTGATTTGATCGCTCTACCAGTGCTGGGATGACTTCACAGAAGAGACACCAGGGCAGGATGAAAGCAATCACCTGGCGCTTGCAATTGTCACACCTGGTATGTTTACTTATTTTATTGATAAAACTATTTGTCCATGCATACGAATTTTCATGTGCTTCCCATTAATGCCGCAGATAATGCATTGGATGGCATCAATTCAACTTCTCAAAGTACAGGTTGGGAGCTTGAGCTTGTAACAGCTCCGACCTCCGGTGGAGCTTTATATGAAGAGACTAAATTGGTTAGTGTTTCATAGCATCTTCGTACTTGTTTTTGAAGTCTAACAACAGAACTAGAGATTATATATCAAGTCTAACATCGATTATCAGTTCTATCCAGTTCCAATTGTTCTGTGTCATTATCACACGAATATATGGATCTTCCAATGCAGGTTGGTAAACTGGACAATTTGTACAATGATGCATTATCCGGAAAAACAAGTAATGGAACTCAAGTTCCGGGACAAGTTGCATCTAATCCTTTCGAATTTGAATTTTACAACTGCGAATCATTTCATGCTACCAGTAGCATGTCCCCTTCAAATAGCACACAATTAGTACCTGTAGTCCAAGAACAAGCTGTCTTCCCGATTCAGGATCACCAGGAACAACAGCCAAATGTGACGAGCTATGATTCAGCTAATCCTTTTGGCAACCCCTTTCTTGATCCAAGTTTTTCATTCAAATCTGTTCAACCTCAAAGTTCATGAACAAGTTTTATTTAGGTTGTTTCCAGAATCAGGATGTAAGAAGTAAGAACCTTATTTGACAGGATTCTTGACCAGTAACTTGGTAATACCAGTTACAAGGTTTTGTTCGCTGTTTCTCACTCTGTTGGGAGTATAGCTGATAGTTATCATTATGAGTGTTCTAAATCATGTCTAAATTGCCCTTTGAACACTTCTACAATGTGAACTTTGAAATAGAATATTCACCTTTACAGGAAATATTGAAACAAAGGTTTATAGCTTTACATTTCCATTGCAACGAACTGACGCTGAACATGTTAACAGTTAGTACCTGAGATATTACAATGCTCGTCAATAACATAATTATCAGTTTTAAAGTCATCTAGAGCTTACACCCAATCGTCTCACGAGAAGATTTCATCATTTGTTTCAGCTATTGTGCTTGCGCTAAAGCCTGATAATGTCAACACATTGGAGAGGGTCATGAACTCGACCCAATACTTCAAATACATTCTTTTTCATATCAAATGTGTTTTTTTTTTTAAATTTATACTTCATAAAACAAAAGACGATTCACGTTTAGAATAGCATGTGAAGTGATGATCTACGTAGTATTTCTTTTTTTACTCTAATCAGTAATAGTTCTTTTATTATGTGGTGGTGCCTGATTGTCCTTTTTCTGGGCCTACTCAACAATCACTTGCTTTCCTCCCAGGCGCTTTTAATCTACAGAACCAGACATTTCAAAGGAAACAAAATGCCAAGACTTGAGAGAGAATGTTAAAAAATATAAAGATAAGAACCAGGTAGAAAGTTTGAGATATGTTTCCAAACATTTCATTAAAAAGAAGCGATAAATTCACATAATAAAAAAAAAGTATGCAACTTAAGAACCAAATCATGAAAAAAATAAAGACACCGGATATAGCCAATCAATTTACATGTTGATAGATTCTTTTTAAAGTATCAAAAACTTGACAAGCGTATTATTTGCAGCTCTACATGTTTTCAATTGTATATTTCGTGTTTCATCGAATATATATTGAAACTTACGCTTATATATCTACTTTTGTGTTTTGACACATCCTGGATCTTGATAATATGTCTTGATTGATCACCACTTGATGCTGAACTATATTTTTAAGAACATAGCTTTCATTTTGAGGTTCCATGAAGAGTTATGCCAGCAACAGTTAACCAAACCTCAGACAAGCTGAAAATTCTGTTCTTGACCTATGATTGCAGGGTGAATGCTAAAATCAGCATTACCTTCAAATGTCGAACAAAAGAAATGTGATATAAATGACCTTTAGATGTTACCTGGCATTGCTGTCAGAAGATTAAATTCACGTTCCAAACTCCATTTAGGCCCACTGTGATTGTTTATGTTTACTAAGTACTCAAGGAAACAGCCTTGATATGTTATGACCGAGAGTGTGGCCCTAGAAAGTCCAAAATTAGGGACAGTAGGTCAGTAGAAAGAAACTTATGCTCTTGAGACAAGTGCATCAACTTTTTTGTTAATTATAGGAAATGGAATTATACACAAGTCACTCACATCAAATGCAATGATCTGAAGATGAAACACAAATGTCAGCAAAATCAACATTAGTTCATTGTCCAAAAACAAAAGTTGTGTGATTCCTAATAGTTGCAGTATAAAAAGAATCATTGGTAGTGGCATGCTTGGTGTAATGAGCAGTAAGAAATCAGGATGGAATGCTGTTAACTGCTGTACTTCCATGTTTATGACCAAGCCAAATCCTTGTATGCAGTATTCTATACATACTCCATGATGTTGTAATTATTTCGTATGGCATAAAGGAGTTTGTCCAACTACCCACCAACATTTTCCCAAAGCTTAAAACCGGAAAAATCCAGTAACAAATCAAGTGGAAGCAGTTGAGAAGAGATGATACATTCGAACAAGTAAATAGTACAAAGGACTTACAAGCATGCTTCAATCTCTGTTGATGATCTGTCAGAAACCTTATCTATCTTGCGAACTACCACGTAGCTGTATAGATCAACAATCAACAAACAAATGATTAGTTAGCCAAGCTCATGTTGGAGAGATACATGTGTTTTCAATTATGAATCAAGGAAGAATGCAGCTTGTGTTCAATATTCAGTCTCCCGTGTACTACAATACTGCAAACACAACGATCCAACTACAATCCTACAGACAGGATTGTGCCAAACTACATGACTAAAGAGCAATTAATGATCCAAAGTGTGTCAACCTTTTTACTCCAGCTGGAACAGCATTTTGAAGCACGTGGTGATAGGCAGGATCAAATGCATCATTTACAGAATCAGGTAGTATTGACCCAAGAAGACTGCTTGATCTTCTGCTTCTGGAAATACAAAATTACAAACAAGAAAAAACAACCTTCATATTCTTTAGTTGGCATTAATCTTGTGGAAATATAACATAGAAACAACGTTATGAAGGGAAAAAATCAAGAACATGAGATGCTCTATAGTGGTACAGATAAGAAAATTCCAGGCAAAATGTTGCCTGATACAATGGGAAAGAGAATAGCGAGTTTGTTTATTTTGCAATAAAACAAACTTTTTAAGGATTGCAACATCTCATAGAACTCTGGGTTTTGAAGAATTACACTTGCCCATTATTGTTCACTGATCAGATAAACTACTTCAGAAAGTTCCAATTAATCTGTTTTACATATTAGCTCTTTGCACATCAAAACTTAAAGAAACTGAAACTAAATGGAAAAGGCTTCGTCTTTAATGTAGTACAGTTTGTTTTGTTGGCTAAATCAAAGAAAAGGGAGCAATCAAAGAAAAGGGAGAAGTTAGCTAAGAGGAAGCATCCATTGTCTCAGCACCAAGCCACTATTAGAAGAGAGGTAGATAACAATGTGCAGTTTTTGAGTGTGTCAATGCAACAGAGACTTTTTTCAGCTCAAGAATATTATTCTTCAAACAAAGCACAAGAAAATATCAACACAAATAAGGATTAGAATGTGCATCTAGTTTTTGAAGGATTGGACAATGAGGAAGAAACTTCAGAAAATTACGAGGTAAATTTACTGTCTTACAGCATGACCTGAAAGTTGATGAATAGAGGCCATGCAAAGAGAACAAGTTACACAATGATTGAGCAACAAAATGGTCCAATCTAATCTACAAATAAACTGTTGCTCTCACCTCTGATTTAGGGCAAAGCACAGGGAAAAGACATGAATGGAACCTGAAGAACTAGTAGCTACAAGAATATCTGGAAGCTGCACTGATGGGGCAAATGACAAGGAAAATATTGTTGAAGGGCAAGTCCCCCTGCGAAAGCTATATGACTACAAGAAATAACAAAAGAATTTAATAAATACACCAGAAGTATTACTCAGCAGGTAAGTGGAAGTACAAAGGGCGTTGCTGTTTTGATAGGTAAACTTGCAAAATAAATCAGATTGCAGAAAGGATATTTTGTAACAAACCCACGTAAAAGACAGGAGAAACACAAAGTGAAGCTTTAATTGGATCTTAATGGTCCTACTTTACGAAAATTCTTTCCTGATATTGCACCAAATCCTAAAATATCAAGGAATAATCTATTTCCTAGGGATCTCATTTATGATATCCATGAGATGGTAAGCATTCAATCTGTCTGTCCTATGTGTGGTACATATGATCCACATTTGCATGTTTCACACCATAATGCTGGCTTACTTAACCATCTAATATGAATTCTGATTCACCTTAGTTGCTTCAGAAACTAGATGAACTCTGACAATTGTTCCCTGTTCAGACGCTGTCGCAATATACTTTCCATTAGAAGAAAGAGCTATTGCTGCCAATGGTGCCCGATGAGCCTCTATCTGCAAGGAAATTCAAACGAAGTATAAATGATATTGAAGGATTCACAAGGTATACATGTTTGTGTGCATGTGAGAGAGAGAGAGAGATTAACAAAAATGTTACAGCAGCCAGCCCTTAGCACATAGTATGTCCCACTCAATTAAAGGAAAAGAGAATAGACATGTTACAACCTCACAATGCAACTGGAGTTCCATGACATTGTATAATAAGACAGATCCCTTGTTTGTACTTGCCGGAAGTGCCAAGAAGCAACCATCCAAACTAGGAGAGAATGCACAAAGGCCTAAATATAACAAATGATCTTAAAGCAGTTAATGCTGCAATATATTTGACTAAAGTCCAAAAGATCATCCAATCGTTCTGTTTCACACACACACATAAGCAAGTTACTTTGAAACTTACCTTTTGCATTTGGAACTGTATCAAGCGTGTCCAATATTATCAGCGTATTTGTGTCATAGAGGTAAGTTTTTTCTTGTAGAACAACAACGAGCCTGCAATTGTTAAGGCATTCATTTAGTTGGAAATTATTTAGGTAGCTCACCCTTAGATGTACATAAAACATAGGCAATTTCATCCTTTGGCATGTTGGTCATGTGCTGATGCACAAAGTGACATCAAAAGAAGTCAAGTTGTTTGCACATTCCGTAATTTCATTTAATTCTTATAATGAAAGTGCGTATTTAAGTCGTACGTGATTGGCAAACTCTTAAGAAATCAGCAGCGACAGTTTCCTAGCAAATTGGTCGATGATACAGTACCTTTTCTTATTCAAGCGAATCGCAAGAACAGAAGTCAAAAAGTTCAGTTCCCGCAAAGCAGCTCCAGCCGTAGTATTGAAAAAACAGAGACGTCGTGGAGATAAAGGTGGCTGTTGAAATCCAATCAAACCACCAGCCATAAGCATTCCAAAAAAAAGGTCCAAGTAACTTTCAAGTACCTAAATAGTAAACTGCTCTAGTACCTGCTCACCAGCACCAACAATGGCAAGAAGACTAGTGCTGTAAAGCATCTCAACGATAATAAATGCTCCAACAGCTATCCCATAAAAAAAAACAAAAGCAATAGAATGTTAAAAAGAAAAAAAATCTGATCGTCAGGAAAAGCCAAAAAAGAAATCAGAAGCTTCAGAGCACAAAAAACTTAAAACCTAAGGACAATAGAGTGTAAAAAGCAGTGGCTTTCAAAACTTGCCTCGTTCATAACAAAGACGCCCTGTACTGGAATCGTATATTCTAAAACCATCCCTCGTGCTAATTGCAAACCCACTACAGAAGAATTGAAAAGAAAATAGATTACATTAAAAATCTCGAAACTAAAAATGGGATTTTGTGAAATATGCGGAGTCATTCACCTATTGTCTTGATTGAAAGAAGCACAGATGATTGGATATTGCAGAGACTGGCTGGTCATCACACCAATTGTTGGTCGAGGAAACAAGGTTGCTTCTCAAATCTCAATATATTTTCTCCGGCTCTGTTTTGTCCGGGGAATCCTTTTTATTTTTTACTTCTTGCTTGGTACTGACTCCCCCTAAGGTCAAAGTTCCCATCTTTCCTGATATTTGAGTGGGTCCCAACTTTTTTAATTTTTAAATAGCAGATATTAATAGATATATCATATATGCGCTACGAAATTAAATTCTGGAGCTTTAAAAAATGCAACTTTCAGTAATAATAATATTGTTTAGTCATAAAAGGTTTTATACAAATACAAGATTCCTTTCTTCAATGATTCACTGGTCAAGTTAGAAGAACCAAAACATATGAAGAATAGAGTACAAGAAAACAATTTTCCAATTTTCCACGACATATCGCTCAGTTCTCACACGCCCCCACTTCAAGTCCACCTTCATCTTCAGCTTCAGCTTCATCTTCCTGCTTTGTTGTATACGCAATTTGGAAATATTACATTAAATAGTTGAAAAAAAAAAAAGAAAACCTATACATACATTGTACTTTCTTGAGCAAAGTTGGTTTTTTGGTTTGTAAAAGAATTGCTCTCCAGAAAAACAAATCATTCCTACTTCTATTCTTTTTCACTATGGACCAGAGAGTTCCATGGCATAGGTATCAATGGAATGATCATCATCGCCGAAAATGCTGCTGGAGCGATCGTGAACATTGATGTCATCAT
Organism: Erythroxylum carthagenense; assembly: GCA_026413575.1. NCBI lineage: Eukaryota > Viridiplantae > Streptophyta > Magnoliopsida > Malpighiales > Erythroxylaceae > Erythroxylum > Erythroxylum carthagenense. The sequence continues at coordinate 31,394,933 of JANZLD010000236.1, forward strand.
CATTTGATGTAGAACGTTGATGTTATAATTAGTGTTATACAGGCTCGAGGTGAAGGTGGTGTTGAGATGATTTTGCGAAGCAGCCCATTTCTGGGCCAAGCCATCTCCTTCCAGCATCCGGACCACTTCTGACATCATGGGACGGTGGGCTGGAAGATATTGAGTGCATAAAAGGGCTACTTGCAGCATCTCACCTCTATTCTGTCGTAATTGTTTCCCAACCCTCTGTCCACTAATTCTTCCACTTTCTCTTCGTGCTGTGTCTTCTTCACCTTTCAACATTGCCAGGCAAATGTTTACGGATGCTTCTTTCATGCTTTAGCTGAAGCAATCGTTCTACCACTGAAAAACTATATCTTTTTCTCAGAAACACTAACAAAAGCATTTCTTACCAAAATAAGGTAGTCAATACTAGTGTAACAATATTCACACCAAAAAAGGCATAGATCAAAATGCTCATATAAATAAATGGATCCGTTACTCTTTAACTTGCTCAATTGAAGCTATCAATTCAAAAGTCTATTGCTGTTTAATCATAGGCAAGTATGTAATTTGTGCAGGACGCTGATATAGCTAGTTAAGCTACAGGATGACACTTACCCACTCTAGCATTGCTCCTTTTTGACGAATCGTTTTTCCAAACTCCAGAGCTCTCATTCCGGTTATAAATTCTATAAGCAGAATGTCAAATCCAAAAACATCAGGTTTCTCAGATGACTGGCCTGTGTAGAGATACTCTGGGGCAATGTGCCAGTCCGTGCCATGGACTGCAGTGGTAACATGGGAATCAGCATGGTCAGGAAGTTTTGCAAGGCCAAAATCGCCACCTACAGCCTCACAAAACTCATCCAGGAACACATTAGCAGCCTTCACATCCCTATGGATTATCTTTGGGTCGCATTGCTCATGAAGATATAGAAGACCCCTGGCAGCTCCGATTGCTATCCTCTTCCTTGTATTCCAGTCCAGTGCAGGCTTATCTGTAGTGATTAATACCGGGAATCATAGATGAAATTAACAGTTTTTAAAAAGAAGGAAGTGTTGCAATTGGCCTGCAGTTGAAAGAACAAAATGCAGAATTCAATAGCTCACTAAAATAACGTTCTTTCTTCACTAAATACTGCTGTGTTTCACCTTCACGTTGTCTTTTTATTCCGGTCAAACTTGGAAACTCTTAAGAATCTATATCCTGTTTTCTCCAACATAACATTCTCTTTCTTTATTGTCACACCCAGTTCGAAATTCCGCAATGAAGCGGAGTTTGAAGAGGTCTGATAATACGCAGTCTTACCTCTACATAGTAGAAAGGCTGTTTCCGGTAGACTCACAGGTAGACGAGACAATAAAAAGGTGATGCAGATTAAAGAGTAGTAAATAAAATTACAATAAATACATAAATAAATAAAAATAAAATATAACTAAAGGATATACATAAATAAATAAAAATAAAATATAACTAAAGGATATACCTGATATGGTATCCAGATCTGCTAGTAATTGATAAACTGCAGAGTTCGGCTTTTCTCGTCTCTAGTTAAGCTAGGAATCATCGCTCAGAAACGCTAAATGCATGACAAATCCTAAGGTTTTAGACAGCCTCGCGGGCTCTTTCCTCATACACATGTCCTAAAAAGTCAAGTTGTAGTCCCGAAAGCCTTGTCCAGGACTTACAACTAAAAAAGACAAAACACGTTGGATTGGATTTCCTACGCAGTAACTATATAGCGCGAGTCTTAAAGTAAATATCTCCTAATAACTAAGTCAACTATATTGGTGAACTTTAAAGGGTGTTCTTTCTTGATCACTTTCCTCCAGTTCTTGTAAGGCCTCCCTTTTCTTCCCTTATAATCAGTAAAGGTTGTTTTCTCACAGCATCATACTGGAGCATCATAGGGCCTCTTGCGCACATGCGCAAACTATCTAAGCCTGATCTCTCTCAACTTGTTGACAATACTAGCTACCTTTAGTCTATCTCTCACCACACGATTCAGGACTTTATCTCTTTTGATAATGTCACACTTCTACCTAAGCATGAGCATTTCTGCTACCAATAAATGTCTTGTATGTCTACGTTTGGCAGGCCAACACTCTACCCTATATAACATGGCTGAATTACCATTTTATAAAATTTTCCTTTGAGTTTTAAAGGAATCTTTTTATCACATAAGACCCTTATGTACTTCGTCATTTGACCTACCCAGATCTAATACGATGTACTATATCAGCATCGATATTACCATCTCTCTGAATGATGGACCTAAGATATTTAAAACTCGATTTCTGTGGTATAACGTCCGTACCAATTGCTACCGTCGCCTTATGTACCATCTGGCTTCCCAAAAAGTTGCATTCTAAATACTCCATCTTAGTTTTGCTCATTTTAAAACCTTTCGATTCTAACGTTTCTCTTTAACATTCTAACTCGAAATTAACTCCCTCCTTGGTCTAAATCCACCAGGACAATATTGTTAGCAAATAATATACACCAAGGTACCTCTCCTTGAATATGTTTGGTAAGTTCATCTAACACTCATGTGAACAACAAAGGGCTTAAGGTGGAGTCTTCATGTAGTCCCTTACCAACAGAAAATGCTTTCGTGTCTCTTCTTATCGTCCTTACGCTAGTCAATGCTCCTTCATACATATCCCTAATTACGCTGATATAAGTCATAGGAATGCCCTTTGCCTCCATACACCTCTATAAGAGTTCCCTAAGAATCCTGTCATACGCCTTCTCCAAATCAATAAAAACTATATACAAATCCTATTTTCGTTCCCTATAGCATTCCATTAGTCTACAGAGTAGGTGTATTGCTTCTGTCATGGACCTACCAGGCATAAATCCAAATTGGTTGGCCGATATAGAAATAGCTCTCTGGATTCTCTTTTGAATTACTTTCTCCGACAGCTTCATGGTGTAACTTAGTAATTTAATGCCTCTATAGTTATGACATTGTTGGATGCCCCGCTTGGCCTTGTATAAGGGGATCAACCTACTCAATCTCCATTCATCCAAAATTTTGGCTGACTCAAGGATCACATTAAAGAGCTGAACTAACCACTCAATACTAGCAACTCATATTCTCTTCCATACCTTTATAGAGATCTCATCTGGCCCTACAGCCCTTCCACTCCCCATCCTCCTTAAAACCTTTGTAATTTCTCCCCTTGTGATCCTTCCACATAAGGACCCGTTAAGAGCATGCTCCGATATGGAGGCACCTAACTCTATGTTGACCAATATGCCTTCATTATACAGGCCATAAAATTATCTCTGCCATCTCCTCTTAATGGCTTAGGCCTCTGTGAGTACCTATCCTGCTTCGTCACGTATATAACAGACTTGGTTGAAATCCTTTGTCTTACGTGCCCTATCAAGTGCTAGCTTGAAAAATTTTTGTGCTCCCTTGATCGTATCCAAATCTCTGTATATAGTATCGTATGCTTCTCTTTTAGCCATTGAATTGTCTTCTTTGCCTTCTGTTTTTCCATTTTATACCTGACTCTATTAGTTTCCTGCTCCTTCTCTGTTATACTTGCTAAAAGATCTTTAAAAGCTCTCTTTTTCACCTTTATTGTCCCCTAAACCTCATCCGACCACCACCAAGATTATATTCGCCCGCCCCCTTCCCTTTGGATACACCTAGGAGTTTTGTGGCGGATTCTCTCACTACGGGGGCTACTCCCTCCCACATCCGATTCGCATTCCTACTCATAAACTATATTGTATTATATCGAATTTGATTCCTAAATTGTTCCACTATTTCCCCTTGGACCCTCCACCATCTAATTTTATGACATTGATCGATAAATTGTTGTGACCTTTATCCTTTAATTCCTAAATCCAAAACTAACAATTTATGTTGGGTTGATAGACATGCAGCAGGAAGCACTTTACAATTCTTGCACCATGATTAGGCTCTTTTCCTGATAAGGAGATAATCAATTTACGTATTGGTCGTGTTACTCTGAAACGTCACCAAGTGCACTTCATTTTTCCTAAATAAGGAATTTGCTATTACTAACTTATATGCTAAGGCCATGTCCAATAAAGCATTCTCATTATCATTTCTAATGTCGTATCCGAAGCCCTCATGAATTCCTATATATCCGTCTAAAACAGCCCTTATATGCCCATTAAAATCACCTCATAGGATAATCTGCTCAGTATTAGAGATTTATAAAAGCACCCATCTAGCACTCCTAGAATAGACATTTTTGTTGTACGTTTGAACCAGCTTGAGGTGCATAAGCACATATTACATTGAGAACTACATTGCTAAAAACAATTTTTGCCACCATATCCCCACCGCTCGGTTTATAAGTTCCTTGACCACTAAGATACCTATCCCATTTTGTTTTCGCATACTTCCCGAGTACCATAGTTTGAATCCCTCTATCTCCTTTGCCTTAACTTGTGCCCACTTAGTCTCCTGAATGCAAGCTACTTGTATCTTATACTTATCTAAAATCTCTACTAATTCCAAGGACTTTCCCGTGAGGGTTCTAATGTTGCAAGAGCCTATTCTTATTAAGTCATCTCCTTTTTTATTCCTGAATACTACACGCACCAAACCACTTGCACTGATTCCATCTGTACGATTTAAAGTCATCCCTCCTTTCTCGTGTCTTTCACGCTTTCTGTAGGTACTATCCTAAGAAGTCCAAAAAACCCTGATAATAACAATAACAACATCAAGAATAAATAAAAATAAAATAAAATAAATTAATAATAATAATAATAAACAAAAACTAAAAATAATAAGAAAAATCAATAAATAATTAAATAGTAAAAACGATCTAGAAGGGGGGGGGGGGGGGGGGTT
>JANZLD010000236.1:31479891-31492549 GCA_026413575.1 Erythroxylum carthagenense
TAGAGATAGTCTCTATTGGCTATTCAGGTTTGAGTTTTCATACCGACACCGGGATCCTGGGTTTCGGGAAGGTCCCGGGAATAAAAAATTTTTGTTTCTGCTGCTGGAACATGTGATGTTCCTCCCGGGATTTTCCTACATGCACAGCCCGCCATCTCATCACCATCCAACATCTACGTTGATCCTGTTCCTGACACCACTCACACTTACCGTTACCAAGAAGACATGGCAGTTGTATAACAAAGGACTTTGAAGGAGCTTGCTACTCCTAACTTGGAGAATCATCCTCTTTGTATTAATGTTGAGAATGCTAACTTTGAGCTAAAACCTAGTTTTATCCATTTTCTTCTTTGTTTTAATGGTCTTGCAGGTGAAGATCCGCATGCTCATCTTAAGAAATTCCACATGATTTACAATGGAATGAAGCCGAATGGTGTGGAGGAGGAGCAAGTCAAGCTGAAAGCTTTTCCTTTCTCTTTAATGGGGGTGATTGAAGAGTGGTTGTTCTCAATCCCTTCTGGTTCCATAAGGACGTGGAATGACTTTAAGAGAATTTTCTTAGAAAAGTACTTCCTAGCCTCAAGAGTCGCCGACATTAGGAAGGAGATATGTGGGATAAGACAAGCTCATGGTGAATCATTATCTGAGTATTGGGAGAGGTTCAAGAAGCTTTGCAATCAATGTCCCCACCACCAAATTTCTGACCAACTCCTCATTCAATATTTCTATGAGGATTTAACTCCCCAAGGTAAGAGTATTGTTGATGCAGCTAGTGGTCAAGATTTGGTGAACAAAACACCTGAGGCGACAAGGCATTTAATCTCTGATATGGCTGCAAATTCTAAGCAATTTAGCACCCGAGCTGATCATAGATGCGTGAATAAGCTAAGTGTCTCTAACTTAGAGAACAAGGTTAATGAGCTTACTTCTATGGTGCGATCCTTCATGAGAGGTGATATGCAAGCTATTGTCTGTTCTATTTATTCTATGCATGGTCATAATGCTAATACATGTCCTACTATGCAACATGATTCTACTGACCATGTGAATGCAGTTGGTGGTGTTTTTAATGCTAACTCATAGAGAAAGTATGATCCCTACTCTCAGACCTACAATCCGGGATGGAGAGATCACCCTAACCTTCGCTATGTGAATCCTCGACAACCACTTATGCTAAATGGAGCAAGAGCACCCAACCCCCTTGGATTTCAACCACCGCCAAACATTTCCAGACCTATGCTACCACCTTCTAACCCTTCTTCTTCTTCTAATCCTTCTTTGAATGAGATTATGGATATGATGAAAATTATGACATCTAATACCTTGTCCATGTAGCAAAATTTCATATCTTTTCAACAGGACTATAAATCTTTTCAGCAAGAGACAAGGTCAGGCGTCCAAAACCTTGAGAGGCAAATGGGACAGTTGGCATCTAACCGTGAAAAAATGGAGGCCCAAAATTTTAGAAAATTGCCATCCCAAGGGCTGCAAGGCAAAGAAAGTGCTTTTGCACTTAAATAAGGAGTGGTAAGGAGATTGGAGACAAAGTGATTATTTTGGATAAAGAAGATGAGTTAGAGGCTAAAAATAACAAACCAAAACTAGCAGCACCACCCTCTGACCTGAAGAGTGTCGAACCTTCTTCTCAACCCATATAACCATCTCATGCTTCTAAGGTATCTCCTAACCTTGTGGATTCCACTTATAAGCTAACTCCACCTTTCCCTTTGAGTTCTAACAGGCAAAAGAAGGAAGATAAGGAGAAAGAAATATTTGAGTTATTAAAAAGGTGGAAATCAACATTCCTTAGTATGCCAAATTTATTAAAGAGATGTGTACCACCAAGAGAGCTAACAAGGTCAAAAATGGTGACCCAGTTGGCTTAGGAGAGAATGTAAGTGCTATTCTCCAAAAGAAATTACCTATTAAGCAAGGAGACCCAGGTGCGTTTTCTATCCCTTGTGTGATTGGTAATATGTGCTTTGATAAGGCTATGTGTGACTCATGAGCTTCAATTAGTGTGATGTCGAAATCCATCTTTGATTCTCTTAATGTTGGTTCTTTGAAAAGCACTTCTGTTATCATTCAACTTGCTGATAGATCTTTTGTCTATCCTTTAGGTTTGTTGGAAGATGTGTTATTGAAAGTTGGTAGCTTGGTTTTCCCTTATGATTTCTATATCATTGAGTCATGTGATAATCACCCTCATACACGTTCACCTCTTCTACTTGGGAGACCATTTTTTAGGACTGTTAAGACTGTGATTAATTGTGATGATTGCACTTTGTCTATGAGGATTGATGATGAACATGTTTTGTTTAATTTTAATGAGGCAATGAAATATAATGATGATGTGCATAAATTACATAACTTAGATATCACTGATCCGTAACGATGGTATTAATATTGCTCTTATTCAATCTTTCTTCTCATCTTTTGATATTAATGCCAATGGTGCCATGATATTTGAACCTTATGTGATTGATGCTATTATGGCATTGCAATCTTCTTATATGGTGCTAAAATTGGATGTGTTGTTGATTTACCTCTTTCCCATAAGAAAGTCTTACCTTCTGTGTTGCATGCCCCTAAGTTAGAATTGAAACCTTTGCCTAATCATTTGAAGTATGCTTTTCTTAGATCTAATGATACTCTTCCAATGATTATTGCAAAGAATCTAACAGTTATGTAGGAAGAAAGATTGTTGCATGTCTTAAAGGACCACAAGACTGCCACTGGATGGACTTTAGCTGATATCATTAATGGTCATAAATAGCATGCATTAATTGGAAGTTATGGGAAGTTATTGACCATGAATAATATGCATTAATAGAAGTTATAGGAAGTTAATGACCATGAATAGCATGCATTAATGGAAGTTTTGGGAAGTTAATGACCAAATTAGTAACTAACAACATTTGTTTCTAATCCATTCCATGTAATGTTTTCTACCACGATCACGTCGCGATACAATCCCAAAATGCTCTATCATATCTTGAATCACCATTCAAGACCATTTTATTCATCTTTTAAATCTCCTATGTGTGTGACACATTAGGTTCCCAGTTATGTTGGTCACTTGAATTATCACTTAATTCAAGACGTCAAGAGCGATATCTAGCAACACGTTATAATGCCCAATTGATCGAAAAGTCAGTGGTTTGACTACAAAGCCTTCCATATGTAATGTTGCCATGCAATTCGTCCTTTCACTATCTATACCCTATTTGTTTCAGAGCATGGTCAAAGTATCAACTCCCTCTAGACTAACTACGTCACTTCTAGTCTAAGTGATATTAGATCTTATCCTGAGGATCTCATTACTTTATGTATCATTGAAGACTCTCTTTATGACACATACCTGCTTTGGCCAAAGACTCCTGAGTAATGACCCCGACAAAAGGTCGTAGGTATCATCTCCTTTTATTAGAAGTGGTAAATCCTTTACTGGATACTAAATTACCTCCAAATACCTCAAGTTATACCCAATTTTCAACCTATGAGTAACCCTAAAAAGCACCAATGAATGGAGTCAAAGCATAAGATCAGTATTCGAGATATTCTTGAGTACCTCAAATCTAAGGTTCTTGCATCATTGCTATGATGAGGCGATCATTGACACTGGAATAGAATATCCATATGATTTTCTCATAGAAGGTCAATCTAATGTACTTACTACCCTTAGTAAGCATCTACATGTTAACTATAAACATCTCATGTCTACAACTTATGAGATCTACTGTTTGATCCAACCAAGAAGTATAACATGTGTTAGTCTATCCGGATTAATGATATCCCATCTCGTTAATCCTATGACTAGGGAAAGTTTAGTTACTAACATAATTACAGATGATATGAATCTCAGTATCATGATTTCCTCCATGCTATGTTTTGTATAAAGGACTTCATTAACTCAATTTAAGATCAGCATAAAATCCATAAATGTATGAACATCGATTCTTTATTAATCATAAAATGATTTGTACAATAAGTGCTAAAGGTGATTGCCTTTAGAGCACTTCTCTAATAGCAGTTAGGGTCTAGGCCCAAGCCTAACTTGACCCATTATTGTCCCTAGGTACTAGAGTGGTATTGAGGTACTGTATTAGATTGAAGGATTAGGCACCAAGTGTCAATATTTATTATGATGAGTAGAGATGAAGCAGTAAACCATTAAATGTAAACCTACTGATTTAAGCAGAACCTAGTCAATATAGTTAATAAAGAGTTAAAACATAAATGGTGATAACAAAATAAAATTGACATTAATCATTGCTATTAATAAAATTTTGGATTGAGTGATTGGGCAAGCTGAGTATTGTTGTATATTATATTATTATTTGTATATTTTATCATTTGACTAATTTCAATATATATTGAGTTACTTGATTTTAAGGTATAGTCAGGCTACCTATACTGAGTAGACAACTCACCCCTTGTTGATATATTTTTAGGAGATAGAGAGATTACCGATAACCCTAGTTGTTGGCCCCTGATTTTTTTTTAAAATAAGCATGATTAAATTAATTTTGGGGTCTCGCTAGATTAATATATGTTCGAATTAATGAGCTTGCTAATGTGGGTAAGATAATATGACATAGGTTAAAGGAATTGAAGTATTAAAGTAGTAAAAGTTTGTAAGGGCATATTTGACAAGTCACATAAGTTTAGAATTCGTAAAGCTTTTAAATGAAGGGCAAAATGGGCATTGTGCAATCATTAAGAGTATACAAGGAGAAGATGAAGGGTGGGCTTGAGTTGGAAGAAGCCAAAAACATGATTGAAGAAAAGAGGGAAGAGAGAAGCACGAAAAATGAGAAAAAGAAGAGAAAGAAGAGAGTTATGCTAGGTTTTGATTTTTCTTAGTCTTAAAGAGTAATTTTGAAGTTAAGCAAGAAGGGAAAAAGAAAGAGGAAGATTAGACTTCTTTTGATCCAAGAAACTTATTAAGTGGTGAAGATTCAAGGTAATTTGATGTTAAATCTTTTTTTATTTTTGGAAAGGTTTTGGTTCAAAGAGCTTAGAAAATGCATGGGTTTAAGTATTCTAGGACCCATTTTATACATATGTTTCTTTGGGTTCTCATTTGGAATTCCTATTAATTTGGGATTTATATCAATGTTGAAGAAAATCAAGGGAGGCAAGAGAAGCAAGAGGAGAGGCACATTTGAGCAAGTTATAAGCAAGGAAATTTAAGGTGGTTTCACTTTTATAATTAAGTAAGAAGCCTTTAAAGTTTCTTTCAAGAAATGACAATAAAGGATTTCAACTACTTTATTCATGTGCATTTATTGTTTTTGTAAATGTTATAAGAATGTGCTACATGGTTGTATGTGAATTATGTTAATTGGTAATAAATTAAATTATGGAAACGATTTTTGAAAGAATAGCAAGTTTGTTAAGTCAAGTTTTGGAAAGGTATATGAAATATTTTATGCTCATGAAACACAAGTTTTGCAAAAATGTACCATTTGGGGCAAACTATTTTCAGTTCATGAAATATGTGTTATGTGGGTTTGTGGTAGTCCCTCAAAATGGTCATGTGTACATTGATCAAGTTAAAGGCTTCTCCCACTTGCCCGCTAGTGGCACGGAGCTCCTTCATGGACTCTCTCAAGTTTCCGGCTACACAGGACCATTATGTGGAAATGTGTAGTGCGTCATGTTTTTGGATCTACCCAAACCATTCCAATGTGCTTATGTGTTTATATTATGTTAACAAGTTTGATGCATTCATGTTTTGTAACTTGTGTATTTTTGGCTGAAAGTCTAAGAAACATGTGTTTTACAAACTCATTGAAAGTTTACTATGGCAATGAAAATTGTTCTCAAAAGTTTTGCTTATTCTTGCTATAAAATTGTTACCTACAGGCTTTAAGCTCACTCCCCATTCTCCTCCCATATCCAGGTGATGAGCAAGATATCGAGTAGTCAAGGGTCAAGGCATCACTTCGATTTTTGTTTATTTTGTATTTGAAGCCAATCTTGTAAAGCAAGGCTTTAATTGCATTTGGAGTAAATCATAGTTCCTATATCTTCTGTATTTTTGGAACTTTAAGATATTAATGTATTTGTGGCTTGAAATGCCCACTAAAGCTTTGTAAAACTCTTTTCTTTTGATACAAATGGAATATAATTGCATTGTGATCAAGACTCTCTCTTAAGTTTGTACATTGCATTTTTTAGTTTTCATAAAGGAAAAGTTCATGTTCAAAATTCAGGGGAAGGTTTGGATTAATCTAGGTTGCTTTAAGCAAATGTGCCTTCTAGAAAGTTGTAGGTCTTTCCCTTAGCTTTCCAACGATATAGAGTATAGAATTTTTGGGCATCTGGGTTGAAAGTTATGGTCCTTAGAAGAGGAGATGCTTAGGAGTATACAGTTGTATCGTCTACAAAGACATATCGTCTGTGATGACGTCACATCGTCTATGATGACGTCATTATATCTGTAAAGATGTATCATCTGTAAAGATGTATCATCTGTAAAGATGCATCGTCTGTAAAGATGTATCATCTGTGATGATGTCACATCATCTGTGGTGACGTCATTACGTCTGTAAGGATGCATCGTTTGTAAAGATGTATCGTTTGTGATGACGTCATATCGTCTATAGAGTTGTATCGTTTGTAAAGAAGTTTTGTCTTAAGATTTGCATTGTCTTAAGTTGACTTTGCTTTGTCTTAAGTTAACTCCACTTCGTCTTAAGAGTTGCATTGTCTTAAGTTGATTTTGCTTCATCTTAAGTTGACTCCGCTTCATCTTAAGAGTTGCATCGTCTTAAGTTGACTTTGCTTCGTCTTAAGATGATTTCGTTTCGTCTATCTTTCCGCTTTGTCTGTCTTTCTACTTCGTCTGTCTTTTTTATTCGTTTGTCTTTCCGCTTCATTTGTCTTGCTACTTCGTCTGTCATTTTGTTTCGTCTGTTTTTTGCCTATGTAACCTAAACTTCTCCTTCTGTATACTATTCGTCTGATGCTATCGTCTACTCCATTTTTTGACCATTCAGACGATATAATCCACCTTCGAGGTCTTTATAGAAATTGTAGATCTTGAAGTCTTCTTTCAAAATATCCTAAGATGATCTTAATCTAATATCCTAAATAACAGTTATTCTAATTGCCCCAAGATAGGTGCAATATGATCAAAATCTAAACCCTGTTTGATTCTTTCTCCCATAACTTTATTATTGGATCTCCAAATGAGATGACTCTTGTCTCTAAATAAACAAGAGACATAGAGCCACAAATATTATGAACAAGTCAGTTTTGAAACTTCGGATTAAGGTTTCCCAAAAGTCTGTCCTGAAATAGGAGAAGGGAGTTGTTTTGATGTTTGTCTTGGTGTGGGCTCACCACCCTTGTGGAACACGCATTCAGATGTCACTTAGGATGTCAAGCACTTGACTCATAAGGGCGGGGTGCCCAACACTAGTACATATAATCGACAACATGTAGTCTAAGTTGGGCCAACATATCAAATGGAGTACATTTGTTTTATTATACATACATATATGTGTATGTGTGTGTGATAGTTTGGACGGTTATGTTTGTACACATAATTTTTGTGACTAATGGACATCATTTTATAAAATAATGAGAATTCTGGTAACTAATGATGTAATTGAGGAATAATTTGGATAAATAGTGGTTTAAAAATTTTGGAGCGTCATATTTTGATGTTATCAAAATGGGTTAATGTTTATAAGAACAAATTAAACGAACAAAACAAAACTAATGATATGTTCTTTTCTTATCTAGGAAGGTTATAAGAGATGATATTACTAACCCAACATCTAATAGGGAATTGAGTAATTTGATTTAGGCTCCAGAGTTGCCTAATTAGGGGGATGCCAAAGCAAATTAAGTAGAAGAGAGATGATATCACCACCTTAAATGATGCAGTTCTTTCATATGGTGCAATAGGTTGTTACTGTGGCTTTAGTCCTAGATGATTCTAGGGTAGACCATAACTTTGAGTGAACTCGAAAAATGGATGCAGTGGAGTTTCGAGACATTACTAATCATGATAAGGGTGAGGCATGATGGGAGCAGATAGAGTTAGTTTTAGACTGTGTAGAGTACACCTTGGAAAGAAGGTCGTAATATAATGTTTCATTATTTTAAAGCAACACTGTAACATAGTGGAAAGTCAGTGAAGAGATCTTATGTGTCACATGAGATAACTTGCAGGAATCCCATAAAGAGTTTGGAGAGAAATACACTTCATAGATATATCAGGATCAAAAGAAGATAGAGTTTATGAGTTTGGTTTAAACAAAGGAGATATTGGTGGCAGAGAATGAGGCTTAGTTTGCAATTGTGTCTAAGTATGCATTAAAGGTTATGACAAATCCATATGGCAGATGTTACTGATGATGATTTAAGTAGGATTTAAAGATGAAGATTCATTTGGGTTTAAGAGCTACTACTTCTGATTTCAAGAAGCTACTAGAGACTACACTTAATAATAAGGTAGAAGGAGAGGAGAGCTAAAAAGATGACCAAAGAGTCATTATGGATAGGGGAGTTAGTCTATTAAGATCAGGGGAGCTAGTCATTTGTGATCTACCGGTGCAGGGAGATCTAGGAGGGTCGATGCTACATCGAGCAAGAGTGGTAGTTTCTACAAGTTTGGTGGAGATAAAAAAGTTAGCAAGGATTTAGGACAACATAGAATAACTAGTTGACCATTGGTTAGATTAGATAAATGGTTAGCTAGAGGTACGAAGGACTTTTTAGTATAGGAGTTAGAGGGGGTACAGAATTGTGCTACCTATGGGAGAGTTCATAGAAGACCATGTTAAGGACCCATTGGGATCAGTGAGGTATGTTATATTTGTAGATAGTAGGGGCATTTTATAAAGGAGTTGTCCAATAATAAGGAGGTCTTTGGGAGTTAGGGTATAATAGATAGTATATAGTTAGAGAGGTGCTTTTGGTTTAGATAGAGGTTCAAGTAGAATTGGTAGTAGAGATGATGGTAGAAGAGTTGGATGTAGACTAACAGTAGGTACAAATACTAGTGGGACATCCTCAACACATGGTCAAACTTAAGCGAGGATATACCATATGATGAGGGAGGAGACACTTGCAGCCAACAATGTCATTTATGGTATGATTTCATTATTTGATATTAAGGCATATATGTTAGTGACTTAGAATCTACACATTCTTACATTTTTCTCTATAATTTTGGGGGAGGTTAGTCCATTAAGATATGACCTGAATGTATGATTTCCAATTAGAGAATATGTAATAGTGAATAATGTGACTAATTTCAATATATATTGAGTTACTTGATTTTAGGAGTACGATTATATTACCTTTATTAAGTAGGCAACTCATCCCTTATTGATATATTTTGTTAGAAGACAGAGAGATTGTTGATAAATTCAGTGCATATAATTGATAGTGTGGAGTTTCATTAGAGCCGATGAATCAAATTGACTATAGTTGTTTTATTCTATATATGTTTGTATGTGAGTGTGTGTGTGTGTGTGTGTGTGTGTGTGTGAGAGAGAGAGAGAGAGAGAGAGAGAGAGAGAGAGAGAGAGAGAGAGAGTTTGGATGATTATGTTTATATAAATAATTTTTATGACTAATGAATATTTTATTAGATTAATGAGAATTTTGGTAATTAATAATATAAGTGTGAAACAATTTGAGTAAATTAGTTTAAGAATTCTCGAGAGTCACATTTTAAGTTTCTTTTCTAGAAACAATGCTTCTAATCATGGGTGTCCATATTCATAGCAAAATTTCAACCTTAACAAAGACATTTAATTGACCCGAAGTTACAAAATTAGATAGATATGCTGCACAAAAACAATAGTTGGAGTAAGCTTAAGAAAGCCAAGTTTGAGCTTGTTAGGAGCTAAAGTTGAACGAGGAAAAAACATAGTGGTTGAGGAGTTTTACCCTTTCTAATACCATATAGAGAAAGATATTATGAGCTTTCAGTTGTGCTGAGAAAAGGAGCATTCTTGACAAGTCAACATCTTTGTTGTTTACACCCACTTACACTATCCCAAAGTGCCTTACAATGTCTTGACCATTTTTTAAACTGATGAAAAGTAACGTTGCAACTAAAGCAAGCATTTGATATCATTTATTAATAGAAAAAGCCTATAATGTCACTCTTGAATAGACTACTTCTATCTCGTGTATAACTTGCCAAGAGTCAAATGTAAATGCATACTATTTACCCTAAACTTTTGTGAAGATTTGATTCATTATATCATGAACATAATGTTATTCACAAATGCGATCTTCAATAATCACAAAGTCAAGATCTATATTTTATTTAGAGCATTAACTACACAATAAGGTTAACATACTATTGTTTAGCATGGAATCTTAGTGCATTCTCTCCATTTTGGACACCACAACCTATCAATATGAACAAACCTTATGCAAGAGAGGAAGCCTATAGTAGAAAACCCAAATTTCTGTTTTCACACCCACACACAATCTCACCATATGTTATTCCTTATAATATGTTCTATACCCTAAGGGGTAGAAAAGGATAATTGTGTTATTTCAAGGATGTTATAAACTATAGTTTAATGGGCCAACATATAGTTATTAGGGTACTACCATGTGCTTCAGATGCAACTAGTGAATTATTAACCATCCTATTATGGTTATTAAACATATATTAGGCAATTCGATTAATGGTCATGAATATGGAATTAACGTTGTAATTATATTAGTCCACATATTTCTAACGTTCTCCCACTTGGACAATATAATTAAACCACCATACCAATTTCCATCATCCAAAAGCAGTCAAATAAATCATCTGCAATATTATATCGACAAGATATATATAATATAGATGATTAGGCCCTGGATATGTTCAAATACAATAATAAACATTAAAACAACATGCATGTAGTATAACAAATGAGACTACACATTTGTCTCCTTTTGTACCTGTCATTTCGTCAAACTGCATGTATACATCAACATATATATGCCAATATTAACAAGAAGTGATTGCAAACATAATTATGCATGTTTCATAAATATAAGTCATAAGCAATCCGTACAAAGTACTAATATGTTCAATACCAAATAGCAAACTCTTACTAATCTTATCAAGCTAGGCACCTAACAATCCCATCCGGAGACATGTTCTACAAACACATGTATAGGCAAGCCTTTTGTAAGTGGATCTGCTAACATGCTAGCTGTAGGCGTATACTCAGCAGTAAGGAGGGATTCAACGATTTTCTCTTTTAAAAAAGTACTTTATATCAATATGCTTTAAGCGAGAAGTACTCTATTGTTCTTAGAGAAAGCTACAGTTGTGGAGTTATCACAATACAATTTCAACGGACTCGAAATAGAGTCTACAATATCCAATGTCAAAATGAAATTCCTCAGCTATATTGCTTGACAAGCTATCTTATAGCATGCCATATACTCTGCCTCTGTGGTAAATGATATTGTGAGTGTCTGTTTGACACTTTTCCACGATATAACTCCTCCAACCATTATAAAGATGTAGCTTGAAGTAGACTTTTTATTATCCACACATCCTATATAATTAGCATCACTATACCTAAATATATCAAGAGTCTCAACTTGTCGATAAGTCAACTTATAATCTTTGCTACCCTGAAGATACCTCATGACTTGCTTAGCCACTCTCTAATGGCTAAGACCACGATCAGTTAAGTATCTTCCTAACGTGCCTACAAAAAAAGCAATATCAAGGTGTGTGTATACTTGAGCATATATCAAACTGCTTACAAGTGACGCATAAGGAATAACTTTCATTTCATCTCTCTCTTTATCATTTTGTGGACATTGGTCATTTGAAAATTTGTCACCCTTCACTATTGGTGCCTTTCTAGGAGAACAAGAATGCATATTGAATCTTTTTATGATCCAATCAATGTAAGTCTTTCGAGACAATCAAAGAATCCCATTAGCTCTATCTCAAAGAATCTAAATTTCAAGTACATAAGAGGCCTTAACAAGATCCTTCATATCAAAATGACTAAATAGTAGTTGTTATGTGTAGCACCTCACTCTCGCAAGACACGTACCCGACATCTTGAAACCAAAAATATAAAGTGTGAAAATTGATAACCAAATCAGGCCCACTTTAATTCATAAACATTTTCAATCATAATAATACAATCATCAGAAATTTCAATAGCCATTTGGGCCCGTTACAAATACAAATACTTGTCAAATTTTCATTACATTACAAAAACCATATACAAGCATTTCCGATTTAGAAATTTATTTCAAAACAGAAATATTCAAAAACACAAGTTACAATAATTGCAGAAGATTTAATTTGATAGAAAATAAAAGAAATACTAATGTAGACACCAACTGATCCCGACCTCTATCTCTTACTTGCATGCCGTAGGTATATTCCCGTTTGTCTAATGGGGTACTCTTCAAGCCTGAAAAATAATTGCAAATTTTGGATGAGTTTTGCGAACTTAATGAGGTAACCATCATCGATGGCTTACTCAATTCATGCAACACACAAATTCTCATAACATGTAATTCACAATTTTGCATAATAGATCATATATCACACTTTTACTCCAGTATAGGTGTAACATCCCGTCACCGATGGGAAGGTTATATTGGTAATTTGGGACGGGATAGGATTTTTACCGCATATTATTGA
>JANZLD010000236.1:31507590-31529933 GCA_026413575.1 Erythroxylum carthagenense
CAATGGAAGAATTATAAATGTAACAATGATAAAATTATAAATATTCAAGAGTAAAAAAAATTATCTTTATCTTGAATCTCTAGAAAAGTGAGTAAATTATGACTTGACCTAGTGGTATCTTGTTAACAAGGAAGCCATTTGTGATGATCTTAGATGGGCTTAGGTCCTCTTCCAAAAATTAAGTGATCCATGGGAACAATTTGAACAAAAAATGCCAAAAAAAGTGATAAAACATAAATAAATAAAAAGTTGTAGGCAATGGTGGAGGTTCGAAAAGTCCAATTTTTAAAAACCTTTTTTGTTAAAAAATATAACCCAAAACACCTATGAATGCATGTATAAATGATACATGATGTGCTTGAAAAAAAATTTATACCCATTGTTAACAAAGGTGTTCAAGAATATCTGTAAAAGAACACAAAAATATATTTAAAAAGAGACAAAGATAATTTTAGAACTTATGAAAGTGGCTCTAATACACACATCCAATATTCAATGCTACAACTAACCAATATAACTTTCATAGCTTTGAAGCATCAATATATGATATGATTAGGAAACTTACCTCTTAAAAACAATAAAACTTGATTGGAAGCCATGGATCCTATATAAATTGTTGTAGAATAGGAACCAATACAATAGAGAAGGAAATTATGAATTTTTGAATCCTATTTATAACCTCCTCTCACACCATCACATAATTCTTAACTTGATAATAGGTAAAAATACATAAAATAGGTTAAAGGGTAAAGGGTGCAAAACTCCTTTATGGTTTAAGTAACTTTAAAAAATTCTTTAATATTCCAAAATATAGAAAAACTTCTTATAGTTTTTAATTTTCAAGGAAAGACCTTTTCTTAGATTTCTAGTATTAAAAAAAACGATAAAACACACAAGACATGAAAAACATCTTTAGATCAATCAAATGTTGTTGACATGACGACTCAACCCAACTCTTAAAATTGATCCAAATTAATTACATATGATTCAAACCAATAATTTATCACAATTATCTTAAATCATTAGGTAGAGTCGAGTCTAATTAGGTTAAGTCAATTTTAAGAGCTGATTAAATCGTCATATCAGTAATATTTGATTAATCAACATGTGTTATTCATGTCTATATGTGTTTCATTATTATTTTAAAAGAAAAAAACTCTAAGAAAAAGACTCTTTTTAATCTAAAATTTTATAAGGATTTCTTTTAAATTTTGAATATTAAAGAGTCTTTTCAAATTTACTTAAATCATATGGTAGTTGTAGGTTTATCTTAGACTAAAAATACATTTATGGCGATTCACAAACCAAAATAAGCTTGGGTGAGATTGGTGAATGGATCTAACAACATATAATACTGAGTGTCATAATTTCAATTGAAAGATTCGTAGGTTCTAAATGAACATGTCAACTTCAAACAACCATAACAAGCTATATGAGTAAATACGTGTATATATATATATATATATATATATATAGTAATGCATAACACGAGTCTTAGTTATATGCCTAGGATCAAACGTAAAAGTGAATAAACAGAGAAAATGAGAAAAAATACATGATTTGCTTTCCATATCTGTAAATGAGCTTTTTGATGCTTAAACCTTTGAACTTTCTTGAAAACCTTTATAAAAGTTAATCACCTGAATGTTGTTAACGTCTTTCTTAATGCGTAAACCTCCTAATAGGTCAGAGAATCTGAATGTTCACAACTTATTTAAGCAAATAATAGGAGACCTTAGCAACTATATATAGTAACTATATTGGGTCTCCCTATCACAGGCCCAATGCTTGTTTGGCTTTTATTGATTAGAGTCCATTTTCTTCTCTATACTTTAGCCCATTAAACCATATCCTTTATTAGGCTTCTTTATTATCTTTAATCAGATCAAATTTAATTTGCTTAACTGTAAAATCCTTATAAATTGAAAAATCTTAATTAACTATTGACCAACTTAAGAAAATTACTAACAGTTATTGCAGTATAATATACTAACAATATCAATACAGCTATATAAATATGATTGCATCCATTTTTAGGTTAAAATTCACCATTTTCTTATTTCAAAACAATTTTTATCTTATCTTTATATTTAAGAATATATTCACTCAATAAATAGGTGTTTTATGTTTTTAAGGTATTAAATACGATTCACATAATACTTTCTCTTGATCATTATTTATGATTCAACTTTTGACAAAACTCCAAAAGCATAGTTGAATGTTAACCTTGTTCATGATTGTTGGTTATGTCAAGAAATTGCATGGATTTCATTCTTTAATTATTCCTTATATGTTTTTTTCCTTTTTATGGATAGGAGACACTCTATAACCACAATTGATTAAAGTATATCCTTTAAAATGTTATTGATCTTACGACAAGTTGTGCCTTTACCATTTAAGTGCTCTAGGGATAACTTAATATAACTAATCATCATTACAAATTAAAGGTGACTAGAAGCAAAATTTCCAAGATTCCAAAAGCTAAGCATATTGAGCACATTCACAAA
This sequence comes from Erythroxylum carthagenense, assembly GCA_026413575.1. NCBI lineage: Eukaryota > Viridiplantae > Streptophyta > Magnoliopsida > Malpighiales > Erythroxylaceae > Erythroxylum > Erythroxylum carthagenense. The sequence goes on from JANZLD010000236.1 coordinate 31,510,098, forward strand.
TTACGAAAACAACCTTTTAATTCAATATTTACGAGGGTGGTAGAATAAGTCCACCATTGGTATGGAAATTATTGCATCTATATACAAATAAAAATTGTGGAGTGCCCCTCTTTTAGGCCTATCTTGTTCTCATCTACGTTCCCTTCTCACGATAATATAGGATCATAAATTGCATATTGTTTGTTTTATGAGATTTTACAAATATGTAGAATGTGTACACTAAATGAGAGTCCTCTTCTCCGTTTTTATTTTCCTTGTTCTCCTTTAACTTTCTAAGATCTTAGTTTGAGAGTAAAAGGAGCCATAACAAGCAGGGAAATAATACAACCTAATAATTCTAACAAAGAGATTAATTAGTAATCAAACTTATGTCAACAAAAGGTTATAATTCTTTACCTGTTCACTTTTATATCCAAAACAACTTATTCCACAATGTTCTAGTCAATGCTTATTTCAAAAAAGCAAGAGAACGAAGTCTTCTTTCAACTAAACTATGCGGTGAAAACCTATTTTATCTTGATTACATGTCTAATTTGTGAAAAAAAAGAGGAAAGAAAGTTTTATAGATATTTGTTTTGGTATAATTGAATTGTACATGCTTTTATAGTAATAGTACTTCAAACTTAATACGGGCATATGTTGGAAACCAACAATGATCAAATCATGAATGCAACGAAAAATAATTTTTTTTTACAATTTTCTTCATATCCCAATAATTGAATAACTTTTATAATAAAAATATGAATTGTAAAATAAAAATTGTACCTAATTTGATTTTCCTATTGAAATCCTTTAAAGGCTTTTCAATGTGTCAACCACAAGCTTTTCACTTGTTAAGCCTCTAATGATATCCATATAGTAGCTTTTCTACTCTTAAGACAAATTAAATAAGACTGCTAGCTCTATGAAGCTTATTCCTATTCATAGAAAAAGTAATAGGGTTTTGTAAATTTTTATTAAAATTAAATACCTTAATTATAATCAAGTTAATTTTAATAAAATAAAATTTCTCATATTTAATCCATAAGGTTTCTTAAACTTTATAATTAAATTCATCTTAATTATAATTTATTTTTCCTTCACAAACTACTCTTTAATGTATGACCCATTAGGTTCATAATATATTGACAATCATTATAAATTATAACTCTAATTCATAATTAGAATAAGATAAATTAAAATTATTTTAATTTATCTTTAATCCTCTAATTGAACAATCTATAATCGTAGATCAAAATTGATGTCTAACAACATGTCATGACTACCCAAATATAAGGAATGCCAAAGTGGTTTGACTTAACCTATCCATGTATAGTTATGATGTATAATTTAATTATTTCATGATCCAATTGGATAGAGTATGGATTTAATGTTTCCTCTTTTGTATCCAATCATATTCGTTCTTGTTAATTAGTAATTAATTTATAATTAAAATTTAAAAATGCCTTTTCAAATGTCGATATACTTTGGCCAGAGAATTCCATAAATCACTACTAATTAACAACATTAGAATATTCTCTCTAATTACTTTAGAGTGACGAGTCCTTTATTGACCTACTTAACTATTTATGTACGGTTGATACTGCATCCAAGTACTACCGACTGAATTATTCTAAGACAGTTTATAAGTAGCATCAAAACACAATAATTCCTATACAAGATACCTTGGTAATCTCAAGTCTAAGTATCAATTATACAACCATTATTACAAGAAATTCACAAACACATAAGTAATATTCCATTTGGGATTCTCATAGTCAGGCCAGTTCAATGACTTACTCTCTGATAAGCACCCACATATTAGTTTAAGTATCTCTAATTTATGAGATCAATTACTTTCTTCATACGAAAGAAACATAATGTGTGCTAGTTTTACCCTTTCAACAATATCCCGTCTTGATGAAACCACAATTACGAACATTTAGGAATAATACATAAATGTAAATTAAATTTCATAATTATGATATCATCATAATTTCAATTACAAGGTAATTATTCCAAGATTTTACCTTTAGTATTAAAACATCAAATATAATTAACTTAATACACAAAGATAAAGAATGTCTTTTATTAATTAAATAATAATGTCATAATCAAATTACAGCCAACTGATTACCTACAAGGGTGTAAACTAACAATCTCCTAATTGCACTAAATCAATCACCTACGTATCTAATAATATATCCATCCATATGTCGATAGTGTCTCTTCTGAGAAAATGACTTAGTGAGAGGATCTGCAAGATTTTCTTCAGTGGGAAATTGCTCCAATGATATATCTTTCTACTCCACTATCTCCCTAATCAAGTGAAACTTCCTAAGTACATGTTTGGATGGTTAATGAGACCTTGATTCCTTTCCCTGTGCAATTCATAGTACAATACTACAGGCTCAATAATGTTAAGAATCACTCCAACTTTAGTAATAAACCTCTTGATCTAAACTGCTTCCTTTTCTACCTCTAACACTGAAATGTACACTCCCTCGATCATTGAATCTACAGTGGCTGATTGTTTGGAACTTTTCCAATTTATTGCACCACCATTTATAGTAAAGATATACCCTGACTGTGATCTACTATCATTGAGACCTAAGTGAAAACTAGCATCTAAATATCCTTGAACTCTCAGTTTTACTCCTCCATAGACCAAGACAACATCTTTAGTTCTTCAAGTACTTTAAGATGTTTTTCACAGTCGTCCAATGAGTTCAGTGACACTCACCTAGATTGGCTTGAAACCTGCTTATTATACTCAAAGTATAAGAGGCATCTAGTCTAGTACGTAGCATCACATACATGATTAATCCAATTGTCTAAGCACATGGAATATAATCTATTTTATCTCTCTCCTCTAGTGTCTTTGGACATAATCTCTTTAAGAGAGAAGTCCCATGGGATATAGGTAAGAATCCCTTCTTGGATCTATCTTTATAGATCTTCATTCCCAAAATAAACTCAGCTTCTCTCATCTCCTTCATGGAGAAGTTCTTGGATAACCAAATCTCTACAAACTGAAGCATAGGTAAGTCGTTTCCAATCAGCAATATCTCATCCATGTATAACACTAAGAAAACAATTGCACTCTCACTAATCTTTCTATAGACAAATGGTTCATCCACATTTTTGACAAAATCAAACTTTTAGATTATCTCATCAAAACAGATGTTCCAACTCTGTTACACTTGCTTAAGTCCGTAAATAGACTTTTGCAACTTGCATACTTGATTAGGAAATCTTTTATATTCAAAACTTTTAAGTTGTATCACATACACATCCTCTTGTAAATTCCTATTGAGAGATGTTATTTCGACATCCATCTTCCAGATTTTATAATCATGATATGTAGTTATAGCCAATAATAACCTTATAGATTTTAGCATTGCTATTGGAGAAAAGGTTTCATCAAAATCAACTCTTTGTTTTTGTTTAACCTTTAGCCATTAACCATAATTTATACGTATGTTTAGTTTTTCTCTTAAAAACCTGCTTGCATCCTATAGGCAAGATACCATCAAGCACATCCAATAAAGTCCATACTTGGTTAGTGTATATAGATTCTATTTTAGATCTTATGGCTTCATGCCATTTTAAAGAATCAATGTTGCACATTGCGTCTTTAAAAGTAGCAAGCTCATCATATATGAGCCATACATTATCCTTCATTTTTTCTATATGTAGATCTAATCTAAAGGGGGGAAGATGTATCCTACTAGTGTGTCATGAACTATATGTCTCTTGAACCCATGGTTGTACATCATATGTATCAACTTTAGGTCTTCTCTATCTTTCTCCCACTACTTTCTAGAATAAATTCTCTTTCTAAGAATGTAGCATGTCTTAAAACAATCATCTTTTGCTCAATAGGATAGTAAAATTGATATCTGATACTCTCTTTCAAATACCCCACAAATTTTCATTTATCTAATTTAGTTTAAAGCTTATCAGATATAGAATGCTTCATATAAGCATCACATCTCCAAATCTTTAAGTGTGGCAATCTTGGTCTTCTATTGTCTATATCTTACATGGTGTCTTGTCAACTGATTTGGATGGAACTCTATTTAGACGCTAGGTTGTGATTTCAATGACAAATCCATAAAAGGAGATAGGAAGGACTACATGACTCATCATGGATCGTACCATATCTAATATAGTATGATTTCTCCTTTCAAATACTTCATTATACTATAGAGTTGCAGGAGGAGTCCATTATGAGAAAATCGCATTCTCTTTTAAGTAACCAAGAAACTCGTGGTCTAAGTATTCCCCACCTCGATCTAATCTAAGTGTCTTAATACTTTTACTAATTTACTTCTCAACATTCAGTATAAATTCTTTGAACTTTTCAAATGATTCAGAATTTTTTCATAAAGTACACAAAACCATACCTAGAATGATTGTCTGTGAATGTATTGAAATATAAGAGTCCATCTCATGCATTAGTAGACATATGCCTATATACATCCGAATGTATTAGCTCTAATAACTCATTGGCACATTACCCCTTTCCACTAAAGGGTAATTTGATCATCTTTCTTAACAAACAAGATTCAAAAGTTTCATATGATTCAAAATCAAAAGGATCCAGATATCCTTCTTTATAACTTTGTGATTCTAGTTTCATTAATATGACCTAACCTGTAATTCCATAAATAAGACAGATTTTGGTCACTTAACTTTCTTTTCTTGCTATTTATGTTAATAACTGGTCTTTCAAAATATAATTCATACAAACCTTTTGTAAGTAATCTAGATCCATAATAGACATCAACTTTATAAAAGGAACAACTCTTATTCTTAATGATAAAGAAAAATCATCTAAATCTAAATAAGAAATAGAAATGATGTTTCTTATAATAACTAGAACATAATAACAATTATTTATTTATAATACAAGGCCATAAGGCAAAACTAAATTACAAGTTTCTACAATTAATGAAGCAACTCTTACTTTATTGCCAACTTACAAGTCCACTTTGCCTTTTGTTAACGATCTACTCTATGTTAACATCTGCATGTTATTACATATATAAGAACCACATCCAGTGTCTAATACCCAAGTATGTGGAAGAAAAGTAAAAAGGTTTATCTCACTCATAAACATATCTGAAAAGACAACTTCCTTAAGCTTCTTATCTTTGAGGGTAACAAGATAACATGGGCAATTCCTCTTCTAGTGTCCATTGACTCTGCAGTAAAAGCATGTGCCCTTATCATTGCTCTTGACATATCGTTTGGGCTTTACTATATTAGCAAAAGCCTTATGTTTCTTGTTCTTATTCTTCTTAGAGCCTTTTTTCTTGCTCCTGAAAAAAATCCATAACAAACACATAACTAGGTTCCTTCTTAAGGCATCCTTTTGCAGTCATAACCATATTCAGTAGTTCAGGAAATGTCATATCCTTTTGTTTCATTTGGAAGTTCATAACGAATTTTGAAAAGCTCAAACTAAGAGACTATAGCACCAGATCAACGCTTAACTCATAATCCATGACAAAACCTACTTGGGCTATTTTTTCAATATACCCAATCCTCTTTAGCATGTGTAGGTTGACTGAAGATCCTTTTGTCATCTTACATTGAAACAGTGTCTTAGAGAATTGATACCTCTCTACCCTACTTGGTATACCAAACAACTCCTTAAAATGTTGAATCATAGTAGGTGCATCCATGTTCTCATATTGCCTCTAAAGCTCTGGGAATATACTAGCCAACATCACATATGTAGCTTGCTCAACGTCAGTAATATAATATTGATATCTCTCCCAAACCTCATCAGTCGCATCTGAACTAGGCTTTGGTTGAGTTGGAGTCTTAAGAACATATAGCTTCTTTTCTTACTTGAGACATATTCTCAAGTTTTGAAACTAGTCTGAAAATTTAGGTCCAAACAGCTTATTAACATCTATGATGCTCCTCAATGTTATGATGATACTCATCTTCTAATTTGATAATTGAAAGATATAAAAGGAGCAAGTATTAATTTATATCCAAAACTCAAATAAAATAAGGAATTTAATAAATATTTGATTACTCTCACTATTTTATTCAAAACAATATCCCTCACTATTAAATCAAGAAGTTATCAAATAATTTTCTAGTGGGCTAAGATCCTATTTAAGATAATTGATTTTGAGTTTGCTCAATAAACTAGGTTTAAATTAGGTTGATATCAACTTTATTAATCGTTCTTATGTAACTCTTAGATATATTAGGTGACAACTCTTTACCAAAATATATCATATATATGATTCCTACCCTACCTCTAAATCTATATGATCATTAAGTTGCTTATCCAAATCTTACAAATTTAGTTAAGTAGGATCCATTAATTTAAGATAAAACATATCCCTATTAAAGTATTCTTGAGTTTACTCAACAAGCCAACTAATAAACAAAATTTTGGTTTTATTTTTAAATAATAGAAGGCAACCTTCACATTCTTAGCATGTATTTAATATTTAATTGAGGGATTTAAAATTTTAAAAATTATTAGTCTCATCAAAAATAATATAATCTTATTATATTTATAATTTCAAACATGATATAATTATGAAAGCAATTGTTTAAAACCTTTGATTGACTCCAATTATTGATTTGATAACTAATTTAATTTAATAATTTAACTTCTTAAAAAATTAAACTAAAACAAATAATATTCCTAAAAATTACCCTTTGAAAAGAATTTTCAAAAAATGAGAAATTTTTTTTAATTTTATTAGAAATATAAGCTAATTTAATATCCATTAAATTAATTTAGTTGAAATTAAGGCTTTAAAAATATAAAAGAAATCAAATAAAACAGGAATGGAGTGTACGGCCAATACAATCATATTAGGCGTCCGCAACACATGCGCCAACAACTTTTCCCATACGGTGTCTCCCTGCCCCCCACTGTTTTTCAATTTTAGGGTTTTCTTCAGTCGTCGCCACTCCTGGTTTTGTCATCGCCTGCTTCCTACCTACACGTCGCCTCCTTCCAATCACCCCTCCACAGGACTCCACTACGCCGTTTGCTGATTCATGGGCATTAATCGCCCATCTTCACCATGGTGACGCCACTAAATGCTGCGATGCGCCACTGGTGGTATTTACTATTTAGGCATTACACAAAACATATGCATAACTAATTAAGCCAACATCTATACATTATGAAAAAGGAAATCGGTCACAAAACTATTAGCTTAAAAACAACAAGCGTAACAGATAATGAGATATAATAAATATCATTGAATATGATTCCTAAGTTAATCTTGATTCTACGATTATGCAACATGATATTCAATACTTTTGGTGAAGATGTGGATGGTGATATTCAACATAAAGGAGTTTGTGAGGTTTGTGGAGAAGAATCATTTTTAACTTCTTAAGAAGCCTCCTTTTGGTTTTGGTCTTCAAAATATTGAAGAAATTTATAAGATCCCTCCATTTAAGAGATATAACCTCATGATGCTTCTTCATCAAATTTAACATTTCTATAAATAACAATCTTTCAATTGCTTGAACTGAATAACTTGTAGCCTCTTGAAATTTTTCTATATCTAAAAAAACAAACTTCTTACTTTGATCATCAAGTTTGAACCTTTCTTACATTGGAACATGTACATATATAATAGAGCTAAATAATCCCAAATCTGATGTAGAAAACTTCCATGCTTCATGCAAATGGGTTATAAACGTCTAAATGAACAAGTTAGAGTGGCTTGGTAGCTCTCATATCTCATATATATATATATATATATATATATATATTGAGGCAACTACTTGACTAGGCTTGTATTATTATTAATTAGTGATAATATAGTTATTAAAGTCATACTTCTTTGAATATTCTTTCATTTTGTTAGTTAACTTAACTAAATTATTTAATTGAATTCCTTATCTAATAAAATTGAATTCATGAACTTTTAATATACAATTGTTGATGAATGGGTTATGTTAATGTGGATTATTAATGATTGACTTATATTAACGTGGATTGTTGATAATTGAGTTATGTTGATGTGGATTGTTGATAATTGAGCTATGTTAATGCAATTAATGTTAATGATTGAATATATCTTGGTAATGATGATTGGATGTATTTTAATGTTAACAAAATTTATGTTTTTTTTTATAGATATCCAATACAATGGTACCTGATAGAAATAAAGGGAATAAGGTGACAGGTATCGAAATTATAGAATAGAGGGATTTGCAACTTCAACCAGATTTATCAGTTTCTAACCAACAACAACGTTCGACCTCAGTCACTAATGAAATTAGTTAGGAACAACCTCATTCTTCCTCAAACAATAATAAATCAACTAGTATAGAGGGATTTATAGGTTTGTTAATCTTTATCACTTACAAATAGACTTATGCTCAAATATATCATTACATATTTAATGCATATTTTCTTATCATTATTGATTTGTCTTCAGGTTCTAATGTCAATATTAAAAAAAAAGATCTAGAGTTACAACCAGAGGTTGTGAATTGAAATGAATGAATGTTATAATGAATAACAAGTTGTCAATACACATTGATACTTTGCAAGGTCATCCTGTGTATAAGATCCAATTTGTAAAATTTTCAAGTGAGTTGGAGATTATTGTGAGAATAGAATTACCTTACCTGAAGTATGCTAAGGACTTGAAGGAAGATAACTTACTTAAAAATGCTTTGGATAAGGTTATGGTAATTTTTCAATTTATTTAACTATATGCAATATTATTTCACTTATTTTAAGATTAAGTACATTTTTATTTATTATTCATAGATAAAATTGAATATTTTTAATATCAAGAACCCTGATATTTCAAACTACTTGACTTTATTGTTGAAATAAAGGACCAGGGATCACCATTATAAATTGAATTAGTTTTATAAGTCTTTTCCTTTTCATGCGGAGGCAAGGAGATATGTTCTGGAATGAATGTCTCAAGATAATTGGAATAATTTGTGTGATTATTGAGTCTTTCCTAAAGTTTAAGTTTGTTTTCTTTCCCTTCACATTTGCTTCCATTAATCTTGTTGGATGGTTTATTGACTATCTATTCTTTCTTTTTTTCCCTTCATTTAGGAAAAATGTGAGAAAGCAAAGGTCAATAGAGGGAAAATAAAAACACCTTATAATCAAGGGTCTAAATCATTTGTAGTCTTTCGAAATAAATACGTAAGATCTTTGTTTACAAGTTATAATTATATCAATAAAAAATATATTATTTATTGTGCCTTATATTTTTCTTTATAAAACATAGTAAGAAGGAACTATATAGACAAGATTGTGATAGGCTTACACTATACAAAGTCACTCACTATAAGGAACGTCAAGAGTGGATGTTAGAAGAACCGGAAAATAACTATGTAAGTATAAAATTTTGTTTAAATTTTAAGTTTACACATTTATGTAGTGCTAACTAATAACATTTGTATTGAATATTGATATTGTTTTTTTAATTTTAGAATAAAATGCAAGAGTTATTATAGAAATCAAATGTTTCAACTTCATCAAGATCCACATATGTTCAACATCTTAAAGAGGAAAACAAGACTCTTAAGGCTAAATTACAACATACTCGAAAAAAGTTAGTCAAGCATAATAAGTACCTTTAAAAAGTACCTGGCTCGGATTATAATAACAGTGAAGATGAAAGTAAATGATATTAATTACATCTCTTATACTTTTTCTTTTAATTCCTATTTGTATTATAATTTAAATTTAATACTTTTTCTCAAATTATAACTTTAAAGAAGATGCAATTACTGAGTAGTTTGTATTATAATTTGTAAATTAGTCTCTATATTTTATTATTTTATATATAAGATTTGTTGAAGTTGTAATTAAAATCATGCATACTAAAAAATTTAATGATATTTTATTTTTTATATACAAGGTTTCAAATTATCAATTATTTACATATAATTTTTATAATAAATTAATATTAAAAATATATCGAAACATTATATACAATAATATGGATTAAAAAAGTAACAAATAGTTTATTTCAACATAGTATAACATTTTGTTAAAAGGTAGATTAAAAATTTGACTACATTTTACAAAACATTGCTAAAATGTTTGGTCTTTTGCCTATATTCCTAGAAATGTAGCTAAAAACTTTTGTCTATATTCCTGAAAACGTAGCTAATAGTTATTAGCCACAAAAAATAAGTATAGCCAAACATATTGGTGACGAATCCTCAAACTATCGTTAATAGTTTTTTGCTACGAAAACAAAAGCGTAAGCAAAAACTATTAGCGATTATTAGAACAAAACGTCACTTATAGTTTTTAACTACAAGGATTTGGCGACGTTTTGGACTACGAAACTAAATCAACGTCAATTCCTATTACCTACGATTTTAGTACCTTTAGCTACAATTTTTTTCATAGTAAAAAATCAACTTTGTTATAGTGCGAGCCAAACAAAGCTAACTAAAAATTAAAAAAAAAAAAACTCAAACTGACTTGAATCAGGATTAACTAAGACCGATTTTATTGATTTTGAGTCAACTAGGTCGGACAGGACTATGGCTAAGCCAAAATGTCATCTCTACAATAATAAATTGGCAAAACACTTCGATCAAACTATATCGTGTTATTTTCTAAACATTTGGGGAGAAAACAACCTTATATATGTTTTGAATCTCTCTTCAAGCTTTCAACCAGTTGATTGCCATTTTTAGTATGTCCAGTTGGATCACAAGGATGGTTTATCTCTTTTTTAACCTACTGGAAAAAAGGACGCAGGACTTAAGATTAGTTTATGCAAAACAAGATTAATTTATTCTTCATTTATATTATAGTGGGCTCATGTTTGACAAGATAAAATCTTCATGCATCCGAGAGTAACAAATGACAACAAGCGTAGCCACCCACCAAATAAAAGTTTTAAAAATCAAAATGACAATAAAATAGTCATTGCAAGAAGAGCCAAAACTCGAAACTCATATAACAGTTCTTTCTATAATAAAACATAAAAATTCAAACATGTAATAAAGCAAACCACACATCAAGTGACAAACTTAGCAAGCAATGCCAAGGAATCCAAAGCAGAACGCACTCTTGCTTTTTTGATCGTGGGCTTCGATCGGTTTCTAGAAGAAAAAAAAAAAAAGAAGAGAAAAGCAACCACTGTTAAGCTAAAGATTACCCAAAGAAATAAAAATAGTATTATGTCTACCCTAAAAAGAAGGAATCTCTGAATAATTTTCCTCTCATCTCTTACCACGGCAGTTGGGCCTAATTTACTCCTTTTCTGAATATCGTTGACTCTTTATCTGGACTTTGTTTCCTCTTTTCGCTTCACTTCATCTAAACATCTGTGTTTGTTGCATCGTCTTACTTTACTTCCATTCCTCTTCGCCCTCAGCCAGAAGGTTGCCCAATTTGGTGAGCTTTCTGGAAGATGGAGTCTTCATATTCACGACGAAGGTTGATGTCGACCTCTCTTGGGGTCGCAATTAACACTGTACCAGTTGTGGCAATAGTCGGTGCTTTCCAAGAGTTGAAGATGCCCAAGTATGGATCGTTAAGTACAGCTTTGAAGGCTAAAAGCTGGACAACTTCGAACAGTACTAGAAGAGGTGATCAAATCAAACAACATAAATATTATCATAATCATATGTAAGAACATGGACATCATGTTGTTTAAGAAGTTGTAGATAGAGTTGGTAATCTGGAAGCGAGTGTTAGTTCAGTTAACGCTTTGGAAATGGAGGTGGGGGATGGTGGTTTAAACTCGACTCATAGTCAAGAGGGTCAAATTAGCAAATTAGGGATTTCTCCCCATACATTACGGCAGGAGGCAAAGAGGGATCTTTTATGGGCCCTTTTTTCCGACTCTGAAACCCTTTGCTCTCGTTAGCACGTTTCAAACTCTGTTTTAAGTGCGACAACAGGATTTACAAAATATTTTTTAAATAAAATTGTTTAATGAACCATTAACACATTTATTAAATTAAAGTTTAAATTAAATATTTTAACACGTTAAAGTTGCCAAACATTTAGATTAAACTGAATTTTAGTAATAATATTAATGTTTAATTTGATTCTTTTTTTAAATTAAAAAAACACTATCAGAAAAGTATGAAATAGCGACAAAATATCTTTACCGTTGGTAATTACCAACGAAAATAGTATATTAGTCAGAAAAGTTGTCTGGAGAATGGAAAAGGCAGGAATAATAAAATTGTAGTTTGTTGATGAAACTTTCCGTCGATAATGTCGTTGGTGCAAGTGACCATAGTCCAACGTCTACCCCTACTGAAGGCTTGAACGTTTTTAATTATAACAAAATGACATCGTTTGGTTTCAAATCAAAACGACATCATTTTGTTGCTAAAGGCAGAACATTTTTTAATATATCAAAACGACGTAGTTTGTTTTCTAACCACACGACTTCGTTTTGGTACTGAAGCAGAACATTTTTAAGCAAACCAAAAACGACGTCGTTTGATTTTAAACCAAACGATGTCGTTTTGGTACTGAAGCATAACATTTTAAGTGTACTAAAATGACATCGTTTGGTTTTAAACCAAATGACGTCGTTTTGGTACTGAAACAAAATGTTTTTAAGTTAACCAAAATAACGTCGTTTGGTTTAAACCAAACGACGTCATTTTGGTTTAAACTAAACGACGTCATTTTGGCAATGAAACATAACATTTTTAAGTAAACCAAAACGATGTCGTTTGGTATAAACTAAAACGATGTCGTTTGGTTTAAAACCAAACAACATCGCTTGGTATAAACCAAAACGATGTCGTTTTGATTTACTTAAAATGCTACCCAAACCTCCTTCCCCTCCCCACCCTTAATCCCCACCCCCGTTTGCGGCTGTTTCCTGCTTCTTCTTCCTCCAGTTACCGCTCCGTCATCCGTCGTCTCCCTATTTTCCGTGGAGCTGTTGCGTCTCTAGCCTGAGTCGTCCTCTTCTCTGGCAGTTTTCATCAAGGTATGGCTGTCTTCTCCGAGCTCTAATTTGCTACTGATGTGTGGGTGTCCATGGTTGATATTTTTGGTTGATTTGGAGTTAGTTTCATCATTGAGTTGATTGCATTTTTTTAGTTGTTAATGGTGATAGTAAACTACTGTTAATGACAGTGAAAAATGGAAAAAGATTGTGATTTTGTTATTAGTTAGAGATGAAATTGTGATACATACCAATTATTTAATGAAATGTACAAGGAGTCTTACTAGGTCTTACTAGTAGGTCTCCAAGTTTACATTTGAGAAGTCTTACTAGGTCTAGAAATGTAAGTGACATTGACTCTATCCCTAAACATATTATCTAGTTCATCCAATCTCAAAATTGGAATAAAATCTAAAAAGTTATGAGTAATGTTAACTAATACACATACTTAAGAATAATTGACTCCTTTCACATTTGTTATCAGTTCATATAGGTAAAAGGGCTTTCCTATAAAGCTTGTAAGGTGAATTAATCTTCTATTTGTCCAATATTCAAGTGAGATATTGTGTAGATTTAACCATAATTAAATTTCCTTCTACTTCAAGTTTTCCAACTTAGTTCCCAATTTTAGGTTTGAAGTATAGTTGGTTTTAAGTTATAATGGTAGGGACTAAATTTTCACATTTTTAGGCTTATCCAGGGGTAAAGGATCTTAAAAAAATAGGTTTTTATCAGTTAGTAAGACCTCTTGTAAATCAAAGGCCTTTTAATGATGATTGGTCTAGGTTTTCAAAGTAGGAAATAGAGGACTCTTATTAATGAAGAAATAGATCAATGTAGCCTCCTATTCCTTAGCTCCCTCCTTCAAAATGTTAAAAGATAGGGCTACAATTTGTTTACCTTTTGAGATACTTGGAGGAAAATAATAAATTGTTAAGGTAGGAGAAACATCCCCTAGGACTTATTTCTAGGAATTACTTGGTTATAAGAAGATAAATGACCAATCTTAGGTGTGCCAAGGAGTATTTGAAAGCTAGTAGGGGTCTACTAAGATGTTTTAAAGAAGGAAACTAAAGGAGGACAGTTCTCGATGACCAGATTGATGGATTTAATGAATCAACATAATTTTAAGCTTGTTTAACAATTTCTATCAAAATACTAGGTGATAAAATATTTGGGGTCAATAGGTAAAAAAATATAGAGAGGAATGAACCTCTAAAGTAAAGGCATTCCCTATTTTATCATAAATACATATTATATTTGACTTTACATTATTTTTGTAATTATAATGTAATATTATCTTCCTTTATATGTTGCTTCATTATAATTTATATAAGGAGCTCTCATCTTTCATATAAGACATACAACAAATTTCTTTTTATTTTATCTTTGATAAATGGTATTAAAGCATCATTAAGATAATTTTCAATTTTCTTTTATTTAGACTCTGTTTTGCAATTTTTCTTTTTGCTAGATTTTTCTTCTTTATATAATTCTTGTCTTTCCATTATCGTCTAAATTTTTTCTACCCCTTTTCTAGATATTCAAACATAAATTTAAAAATACCATCGCATTCTCCATCTTCAAGCAATTTAATCCCTACTTATTAGAATCTCATTTCCAACCAAACATAGCCTTATACACACATCAAAGTTATTGTTATTTTAGTGCTAACATTAATAACCTATAAATCGAACTTGATCCAATCCATGCTCCATTCTACTCTCCAAACTAGCCTAATAAGATATGTAATTTTGCTCTAATCTATCTGGTCAACTTTTTTGGATTAAACGAGATTGATTTCTATAACTAACCTAGTTTAATGTTATTCATATTGGACTTTTAGATTCTTAAACTAATACATATGATTTTTAAGCTTATAAATTTCATTTTTATTTTATTAAAATTTATCGCTTTCTTTAAGTTTTACTCTTTTTTTTTCAATTTATTGTACTAGTTTGTTTATCTTCTTAGCTTTAATGTCTTTCAAAAATTCCTAGCATGCCTCTTTACTGTTCTTATAACCAATTGTTATCTTTTTTATGGCATTAAATATGAGTTGTGGTAAGAAAAGATGTTTAACTTTTAATAAGGACATATTAAATTAATAAGGACATATTCTTTATTGTTATATGACTTGTGAAATTTTCAAACCCACCAAAATTGTTGATGAGGGATGAAATATAAAAACCATCAAAATTTAATGTTATTTTGTAGCACCTATCTTCTTATAATTATGTAGAATTCACTATTTTGTTAAAAAGCATGAGGTGTGGGATTTTGTCAAGGCTAGATACGTAGACCATAAACTTACCCATAATTTTCTCCTTATCTTTACCACTCTATTGTCCATGTTAATTATAGTACATATGTCTGGGATATATTATGTGATATGCATTTAGTAGCGACTTATTAACAAATCTTATTAATCTTTGCATTCATAAGTTAAACATCTATCAAATAATGGAATATAATAATGTATATATAAAAAATAACATAAGTGAAAAAACACAAGTATAAATTGTTGTACCTTTTACTTGTCAAAAATTTTTGTCACTTCATCTCCACATTTCAATTAACTCCAAGTTAACTTATAGGAAAGAAATGAACCAACTCTACGAGTTAGGATTTTTCAACTTCAACAAGTGCTCAAGCTATAAGATTAATGCTTTTAACTGTATTGCTTCCAACCGAATAAATTAGTTTCCCTTAAAATTTAGTCTTCAAGCATCTTTCTTTCATAGCTAAGAAAAAAATTGAATAACCTCTTAATGAATAAAGCCTAACACCTAAAACCTAAATAATCTTATTCTTGAGGAACCTAAACATTTAGAAAAGGATTATGTTCTTATATAAATGAATGAAATTGATTAAATTGAGTTATTGTGGATTAGAATTGAGAATATCTTAATGTATTGACTATAAATGAGGATGTATGGGTTACAAATTGATATACTTGAATTGTGAATTGGATTATTATAGATTTTGTGATGTAAATGAGAATTAAACTGAGAATAGACATATAGTTTGGAGGCTCAATTTGAGTTGTGGTTACTGGTCAATATAGCAGTGTATTTTTATTACAGGGGGACCCTTATTTTAAAAGGGGGATGTCCATTTTATAGGAAAAATTCTACCAAATTTTCAATAAGGTCCTCATAAAATGTGACATCACCATTTTAAAATTAAAACAAGAGCTCCTTAGTATTAACTAATGATCTTATTATTGAGGAGACTTACAGTTATGCAAATTGTTGAGGATAACACCTGATGGTTGAATTATTTTAGTATAGCTAGTGATCTTGATTGATTATAATATTTCATGGCAATTGTTTTAATATATCCCGCTTTCTAAACTGTGAACAAATTTATTTTTGGTTGTAGGAACTCATTTGTTGCCAGTATTTATATTTTGAAGGAGATTGAAGAGAAGCTTTAGCAGGTATTTAAATGACATTAATTTTCTTATATGGTGTGATAATGTCAACAATGAATTTTCACACATTTTAATAACATTTGTATTAGTTTCTATATTTTTCATTCTAGCTTCGTCATCATCATCTTCCTTCAAGTACTTTAGGAAGATCCTTCCGCATGTTGGTTGAGGTAAGTGATTTTATTTTTTAATATGTTTTTTTAAACTTGGTTTAATTTGGGTATTTGTTTGCAATATGGACTTCCCATCTGAACTTCCTGCATTTTTAATTGATATGGAGTGCATAATATGAAACTTGTTTGTGGTATGAACTTCAGTTTATCATTGAATTAATATAAGATGAGTTTGACTTATATTATAGTTCCAATTACCTTAATATGTCAATATGTTATTTCATTGATTCTTATTCAGTCGTGATTAGCTTCTCTTTATTTTTCATGTCAAAAATTTTTGCATGCATCTTTTAAAAACTAGCTATATGTTAAAACAATTTATTAGCTTCTCTTTACTTTTCATGTGAAAAATTTTTACACGCATCTTTTAAAAATTAGCTATATGTTAAAACAATTTATTAAAATAAGTACATATTTAATATAAGATTTTTAATATTAATAATCTTCTAACATATTTGATTACAAACATATATGTTCGACCTTTAGGATAGGTTCATTTTTTAGATTTGAACCTATAAATCTTAACCTATAACCTGTGATGATTGCTCTTATGAAGCTTATTGGTGAAAAATACGAGGAACTTCGGAGTCAAAACGAGAACTTATTGTCTCGATTCACAAGTCTTATCTTAGATATGAAGTAATATTTGGCAAACATGAATGATACTAACTCATGATTCACTGTTTTAAATTAACAGTTGTGCAAAAATGAGTTATACTGATAGATCTTATATGTATAGGCGATTAACACCTGATGATTACATTAATCATGAATTTATTGCCAGAGTTGAAGCTTTTATTCATTAGGTTTAAATTTTTGCAAATGATATAAAATTATTTGTTCTTATATTAGGTTGATTCTGTCTGAACCGTGTTTCAGACATATGACATCTACTTTTAAGGAAATGATTGATCCTGAGAGTTATGTATGGAAGAAGATCTCTTAAGCCATAAAGGCATTTTATTTTCAGGAGGGTACAATATGCAAATAATTTTCTTTTATTTATTTATTTTTATACATTAATTACATAAATATCATTAGATTATAAGTTATCGAATTTTTTCTTTTAATTTCAGAAACAATTTTACTAGGATTCTAGTATCGACGAGGTCATACATGGTGTATGGAAGAGGCGAGCTCGTACACGTTATCGCAACTTTATTGATGCAATGCACAAGGCTGGTGTATGACCGCCTTATATTTCTGAGGGCATATAGAGTCGTTGGCAAGAGTACTAGACATCACCTGAGGCAATGTTCATCTCAGGGCGTAACTCGGCCAACAGACGTAGAAGCCTAGGGAGAGACAGTCTTCCTGTTCATACGAGAGGATCAATTATCCATCATAAGCATGCAGAAAGACTTGTAAGTATCTACCTATTACACTTATATTCTAATTTTTAACTTTGTTGTATTTCAATTTAAATTGATGTGTGAATGTTGTGATGAAAATATGTGTATTATGGATAATGATCATGGTATAAATATCTGATGCCATATATGACTGTGGTAGGTTATTTTATTTGTTCAACAGAGGGCAATATTATAAAAATAGAGGAGACTTTGTCGAACTTTTTATAAATTCTAGTTTAACTTATAACATTTTATTATTATATATCTAGAAAAAGTCTATGGGCATAAGGCCAACATCCCATCAGTTGTTTTTGTATACTCACACTAAGAAGTACGACAGTGTGACATTCGTCAACAGTCGATATAGAGAACTGAATGTATATAAAATTTATTCTTTAATATTCATTCTTAATAATTATCGCCTACTAATTATAATATAAGTATTACCTTCTAATATGACCAAATACAAAAAACAATTTAGCGACAATCTCAGGAAGAACAAGCTGTTGATGAGAATCAGGCATATTTTGATGTAGTGGGTGGTAGGGACAGTCATGATAGGATTTTTAGGTTAGGCTCATTTAGGAATACATGTTATTCGCACACCTCTACGTCTAGTACAACAGCATCAACTAGACAGCTGACAATGGACACTACAATAAAAACATGCAATTTGTGATGTTTTTTTAATAAAACGTCGTGAATTATTCAGACTTTTTGCGACGTTTTAAAAACGTCACAAATTGTTCAGCTTTTTCGCAACGTTTTATTAAAATGTCATAAAATTGTATAATTTTTTGTGACGTTTTTTTATTAAAACATTGTAAAATAACTTCGGCGATGTTTCGTTGAATAAAACGTCACCGAAGTCTTCTACAGCAAATTAATTAAAACGTCGTCACTCACCTCGTTATTTCTATCACTTTCCCTCCTTTTCTTTCATTTTCTAGCACACCCAAGCGCCTCTATTCTCTCTTCCATCCCAACAATGCAGACCGCCGCTTTCACTCTTCCCTTCTCTTCCTCTCTCCCCATCTGTCGCCGCCCTCGCCAGCTTAACCCTGGCTACGGCTTCCGATTCGCGCCCATGCTAAGCGCTCCGATTTCGACGAGCTCAGCAATGTCGTTTCATCTCGCCGATCCTGGTCCTTTTGCTCTTCTTCCCCATGCCTCCGTGCTTGGAATCCTCTGCCTCCAGTTGTTTCCAAATGGAAAGCTTAGAGCTTTGAGGTTCGCGCCACCATCGTGCCGGAGACTGCTGATGAGAGTGATAAGTCATCGGACTTAGGGGGTACTCTCAATATCTACTTCAACATCTACAATAAACAGGTTATTTTTCTGGTATTTAATTTTGTTTATGAGAAAACAGAGTTTTTATTTTCGTTGTTGATTAGAAAGTGTCAGAGTGCAAAGGTGATTGTTCGTACCAGATGGTGGATATTTAAGTTGATGCTAACGCTTTGCGAGGAATCATTAATCTCAAGTATAAGGCCATTTAAGGTAAGTTTCGATACTCCAAACCCTAGTTTTACTCCCTTTCCCTTTCCTTTTTGCAACCTCTCTATATTCTAATCAATTCCTCTCCTTCCTTTTAGTCTCTGTTATTACACTTTCTTACTGTTTTGGTTGCTGACAAATCCCTCTCCGGATAACTTTGGAATTTTATTCTGACTTTGCCTCTGTACCAGACGGCTTATTCCGCTTCGATTTGTGGGATTTGTTTGTTTAATTGGTTGGAAATTAATGTGAAGCGTTCTCCTTTTGTTTTTTGTTTTTTTTCCCTATCTGCTCTGTTGTTCTGTTAAAATCTTTGAACGTTTTGTTGTTGTGAGGAGTAAGATCATTACGATAGTTTTTGTTAGAATCAACTTGCATGAGTTG
Organism: Erythroxylum carthagenense; assembly: GCA_026413575.1. NCBI lineage: Eukaryota > Viridiplantae > Streptophyta > Magnoliopsida > Malpighiales > Erythroxylaceae > Erythroxylum > Erythroxylum carthagenense. Next base: position 31,529,839 of record JANZLD010000236.1, read on the forward strand.
GTTTAGTTGTTTGTTGCGTTTGTTTTTGCTGTTTTCGAATTCCTATTATGGCCTTCAACTTGATTTGAAATTGGCTATCGCTGCCAGTGCAAGAC
>JANZLD010000236.1:31568478-31582458 GCA_026413575.1 Erythroxylum carthagenense
ATTTATTAATAATATTATTAATTATTTAATAAATATTATTATATTCTATTTAATATATTAATATTATGATTTGTTCAGAGTTGATATTAAGAAGAATTATTGAGGGTATATTCGGTAGTATGAATTTATTAGTTTAAGTTTCAACCTAAACCCTTCGAATCAAAGGTTTTTTATTTTCACTGTTTAGGATGGAATGGAAGGTAACATGAAACCCTCCGCTTCCATCCCATTTCATTTCATTTCATTTCATTTCATTTTGAAACTCTCAAACAAACGATGGAAGTATGTTACGTTCCATTCCATCCCATTATTAACCCCTAATCTAAACAGAGCCTAAGAGTTTAAAAGATAATTCCTCACTTCTCTCTTTCATTCAAAATTGTGCACGAGACGTTAATCTCGCACAACTTTTAAAGTTTGATTACCTTCTTAGGACTGAATTTATTTGATTTCTAAAAATAATTATTAATACTAACTTTATGAGGAATCCTTCGTTACAATGAGTTGATCATCTTAGGGTGATTCTTTTATCGATGGATGTTTCTATTACACTCAATCTTTGAAGGATGAGAACCAACACTACAAGAAATCATTCAATTACTAACGGAAAATTAACAATGGTAAAGAAACGATTGCTAATTACTGACAGTTATTGTGCATCCGTTGGCAAACTTGTTTGAAAAATTTTCAACTACTGACAGTAGTAATATCCGTCGCTGAAATTGGAAGAAAATGAGGCGGGAAATGTTGGCACAAAATGTTTTCACTTTACCAACAAAAATTTCCGTCTGTAATCTATCGGTAAGTTGACTATTAAAAACATCGTCGTCTCTCATCTACTTCTATTCAACGTTTTTAAGATGGTTATTTTGGAAGAATCAAGGATTGAATTCAAGTTTAAGTGTTTATCTAATTTATTCATGGATGAAATTGATTAATAGTGACATTTTTTTGGCATGCCCTAATGTTTTTCTTACTACATTGGATTGAGTTGTCATTTTTAACTCTAATTATAGTTATGATTGGTTGTTAAATGTTTATAGTTAAGGGTTATTGAAAATTTTCTACGGGAATTTGATTGAATACAACATTGCATCGATTTTGATGATTATGATTGGATATTTGTGGAGTATGAATGTTATGGATAATGTGATGTGTATGAATGTCTACTGGTGTTTGTATTGATACTTATTAGGTTGATTAGGCCCTCTTGGCATGTCATCGTATTAACCTTCGTTTGCTTATATTGTTTTATTTAACATGTGAGAAAATTTAATGGGGGTCGTTGATTGAGTTGTTTTACATATTGTATTATAGATTAAGGATTGTTCTTTTGAATGTTAAAACTGACATACTATAATGATAGTGAATTTTTTTAGGTTTAGTTGGTTAACTAGGTATTTCATATAAGGGCATCTTAACGCTTTCATAGTTACTAAATTGTCATAAACTTGTTAGCAGTAGTATTAGACTTATTTTACACTTTCCTTTATACAAATGCAAAAGGATAGTTAGTATAATTGTAAGTTAATTGATGTTAGTTTTTTAGGTTGACTATCTACTATAACAAGACGTTAAGAAGCTATGACAAAAAATAGGTGGAAAAAAGCCACTTATTGCAACAAGTAGAGAGTTATAGCTTCTACCTCGTGGGTTATTACTCCTAGGGATCTTAAGCCCCAACACTCACCTATAGACATCCCACCCGTTGTGTATTTTATAGGGTAACAAACCCATCTAATCCTCTGATTAATAACCAAGATTTAATTGAAGTAATACTAGCCCTACATACAAAGAATTTTGAGGCATCATAGTACATAGGCTAAGAGTTCTTAAAAGAGTAAGAATTGGAATCTAGGGTGCAAAGGAAAATCAAGTTTAACAATCAGTAAGTGTTTTACCTACTAATTAAATCGAATGGAAGGGTATTTGGAAACAAATTAGGAGAGAAGTTGATATCTATAAGACATGATGGATCTTAAAGAGGTCACTCAAGAATCACAAATACTATTAAGAGGAGGTGAAACTAATTAGTAAGCCTAAATATAGATGTTCAAAGTTATATGAAGATATGCTTGATATGTCATAGGAATAAGTATGATAATGTCATGTATCCAAGGAAGTTACAACTATATCTATATAAGAGGGATGGTGGATAGAGTTCAACATTAATTTTGTTGAAGAATAAATTTAGAATCAAATCCTCTCATTTTATAGTCATTAAATATTCATATACAAATTTAGAGATAGTAAAAGTATTTATCAACTATAGATAAACGGAAGAAATTAGTAATGCTTTTCAAAACTTATTTACGATGTTAATGTGCATACATACCAAAGAGACGGTCTAAGTGGATTCATTTAGTAAAAATTTGGTAGAATATCACTTATCATGCATCAAGATTTTTCATGGCTATTTTCCTCTCATGTATGTCCTTTATTTAGTTGGATACTCTCCAAACTTGACGATAGATCAAGATATGAAAGATTGGGAGACACATCCTGTGATCGAAAAATTTTATTAATCCTCCTCAATTTTGCACATTAACTTTATCATTATGCACAACATCCTCGTCTAAGCCCATTTCCTTAACATTACCTATTATAGTCAAAACTTATAGAGTCATAATTAAAACGATAATCTTATGTGTAAGATACAACTTAATCATCCCAAGTATTTTAAATTATTAATTAACCTAATGCTACTTTCTTTAAATTTAATGAGAATTAAAGATTTATTGAATGTAATAGGAACTATCTTGACTCCTAAATATTGGACTTCCTCATTAATTTCCAAAAATTTCCTAAATAATCCAGTTGACTTCTAGAAATCCTAACAACTAAGACCTAAATCATCTTAATCTCGAGGTACCTAAAAATTTAAAAAGAGTTATGTTCTTATATAAATGAATGAAATTGATTAAATTGAGTTATTATTGATTAGAATTGAGAATATCTTGATGTATTGACTATAAATGAGGGTGTATGGGTTAGAAATTGGTATACCATATTTTTCAATTGGATTATTATAGATTTTGTGATGTAAATGTGGACTCAATTGAGAATAAACATATAGTTTGGAGACCGAAATTGAAGTGTGGTTACTGATGGATATAGAACTGTATTTTTATTGCAGGAATGACCCTTTTTTCAAAAAGGTGATGTCTATTTTATAGGAAAAATTCTGTCAAATTTTCAATAGATTCCTCGTATTGAAATGACGTTCATATCCTTATAACTATGGATGTTAACAATGGTTTTTCACACATGGCGAATGACATTTGTATCAGTTTCTATATTTCTCATTCTAGGTCCGTCATCATCATGTTCCTTAAAGTACTTTAGGAAGATCCTTTTGCGTGTTAGTTAAGGTTAGTGATTTTGCTTTTTACGATGTTTTCTTGAACTTACCTTTATTTAGTATTTGTTTTCTATTTGAACTTCCCATATGAACTTCCTGCATTTTTAATTGAAATGGCTTGCACAATTTGAAACTTGTTTGTGTTATAAACTTCGGTTTATCATTGAATTAATATAGGATAAGTTTGACTTATATTATAGTTCCAATATAATGATATGACATCTAAGTTATTTCATTTATGCTCTCTAAAATAATTAGCTTCTCTTTAATTTTCATGTGCAAATTTTTACGCATATCTTTTTAAAATTGTATATGTTAAAGCAATTTATTAAAATAAGTATTCATATTTTTATGAATACTTATTATATTTGGCACCAGTACATATTTAATATAGGAGTTTTATCATTAATTGTCTTCAAACATATATGATTATAAACATAAATGTTCGATCTTAAGTTTACAAATATTTTAAATCTCAACCCATAAACCTTAACCCATAACTTGTGATGGAGCTCTTATGAGGCTTATCGGCGAAAAATATGAGGAGCCTAAGAGTCACAACGAGAACTTGTGATCTTGATTCATATATCTTATCTTAGATATTATGTAATCTTTGGCTAACATGAATGATATTAACTATGAATTCATTATTTTAAATTAATAGTTTTCTAGAAATGAGTTTTCGAGATAGATCTTGGATGTAAAGACGATTAGGCCCTAATGGTTTCATTAATCCTGATGTTTCAAAGATTATATGTTTTTGATGTTACTGCATCTCAAATGAGATGGCATGCTGAACACAAATAGGAAGATGAAGTAATAAGTCGTCCCTCAGATGCACTGGCATGGAAACATTTCAATGATACCCATCTTGAGTTTGCAGTTGAATGTCAAAATGTTAGGTTGGGATTATCGAAGGATGGATTCCAACTTTTTGGTCAATCCAGGTAGTAATATTCATCATAGCCAATCATAATTATTCCTTATAATTTTCCTACTTTGATGGGTATGAAAGAGGCATATATGTTCTTAACAGTGATTGTGCCAGGGCTTATAAATCCGAAGTATAAAATTGATAGTTTCTTACAACCATTGATATCTGAATTGCAGCATCTTTGGGAATATGGTGTTCAAACATATGATGTCTCTCTGAAACATAATTTTGTGTTGAGAACGACTTTGATGTGAACCATTAGTGATTTTTTGGCATTTGCCATATAATCTGGATGGAGCATAGATGAAAAATTGGCTTGTCCTTGTTATGACAATCATTCTAATGCATTTTATCTTCCAAACGGGGGCAAAATATATTGATTTGACAATCATATGAACTTTCTTCCTCTAGATCATCCATTTAGATGTAATAAACATAAGTTCAGTAAGAATAGGATGGTAAAAATACCTCATCCTCTTAAAGCTGGTGAAGACATTTTGCAAGAAATTGAGGAATTAGGCTTATTGAAAGCAATAGAATTTGAAGCCGATGAAGTAAATACAAGCATTAGTCAAAACTTTGGTTGGAGAAAACGAAGCATCTTTTGGAATTTGCCATATTGGAAAACTAATTTGATACGTCATAATCTAGATGTGATGCATATTGAGAAAAATATTTTTGACAACTTGTTCAATACCATTATGAGCATTGAAGGGAGGACAAAAGACAATGCAAAATCAAGAGCTAGTATGTAATAAAAATCTTCGCACCAGTAAATATCCAAAAGCATGCTACACTTTGGACAAAAAATAAAAGAAGCTTTTATGTGAATGGATGAAAAGTCAAAGTTTCCTGATAGTTTTGTTTCAAACCTGGCTAGGTGTGTGGACCTAAGGAAGCATAAATTATTTGGGATGAAAAGTCATGATTGTCATATGTTTATGCAAACGTTAATTCCAATTGCATTTCAGGAGTTGCTACCGAATAAGGTTTGGGAAGTAATAACATAATTAAATTTTTTTTTCAAAGGTTTAACATCATTTGAAATCAAGTTCGTTGAAACGGAAAAACAAAGGAGATTCTAGTAATTTTGTGCAAGTTAGAAGGGATTTTTCCTCCAAGCTTTTTTGACTGCATGGAGCATCTACTTGTGCATTTAGCACACGAGGCAAAACTAGCCAATCCAGTTCAATATTGATGGATGTATCCTTTTGAGAGGCAACTCGACCAAAATTATTGGAATAACCATATTACTATGTTTTAACTACAAAATTGTAATAACCATTTTCTCTAATATAAGTATTTACATCGCTTGAAAAAAATGTCAAAAATAAGGCTAGAGTTGAAGGTTCTATATGTAATGCTTATTTAGTGGAGGAAGCTAGTACATTTTATGGACATTATTTTAAGCCGCATGTTCACACAAGAGAAAGAAAAATTCTTCGTAATGACAATAGGGTAGGAACGAGTGATGCTGATGGTAACTTGCTTATTTTCACATATCCTGGAGAAACATATAGACGTGCAATAAGAAGAATGTTAATAGAGGAAGAAATTGAGGCTGCATATTGTTACATTTTATTGAACTGTCAAGAGGTTCTACCTTTCATGCAGTAATTTGAACATGATTATTTCTTCCTTTAAAATTCTATGTTGTTCATTACTGAAATACATAATAATGTATTTAGATTATACGAGGTATTGTTATGCAAGATAATACCGGACAACACACAGGATGATATAAATAAAGAAGTTGGAAGACACTTTCCTTAATGGATCGAGAGGTATGTAAGTTTTCACTTACAAATATTCTTATAGTTCAATACCATATTTAATTGTTCTCATGGCATTATACTGTTTGATATGATAAATTCTTTTATGTAGGCTTTAGAAAATCCATTAGAGAATAAGTTCATTTGTGATCTTGCAAAGGGATCTCTGCAAACTGTTAAATCATATCTGGCATATTTTATGAATGGATACAAATACCACACAGAATATCATAGACATAGCGCGATAACAATAAACAGTGGAGTTACTATATCGGGAGAATTGATAGATTACTATGGTAAAATTATTAAAATACTTGAAGTTGAGTACCTTGCTTTTCCAATTAAGTGATGTGTGATATTTAAATGTGACTGGTATAACCTGACTCTAAATGTTAGAACAAAAGTGCATAGCCGATATAATTTAGTTGAAATCAACAATCGAAGAAGATTGAGACAATTTGAACCTTTCGTGTTAGTAATGCAAGCCAAATAATGTTCTTTTTCCAAGCTTACGATGAGATAAGATAGACTGGTTGGCAGTTTACAAAATTAAATCTAGAGGTGTTTTTGAATCACATGGAAAAGGAGAGCAGAGAATTAAAAGTGAAGCTTTTTGGGAAGATGTCACTTTTATAAATGCATCTGTCACATATGATGATAATGAGCCTTTGAACAATCCATCTAACGAATATGTTGAAATTTCATTTGGAGAGGATGACGAGGGTTAGAGATTTGAAGAGGAGCCATAGTTTGATTCTTATTCTTCTAAAGATGAAGATAATTGTAATTTACAATAAAGTTATGATAGTAATTAATTTATGTTTGTAATTAAATATTTTAATCAACAAATTCATTATTTCCTTTTCAGTATATTATGTAAAGTATTTAATTCAAAATCTTATTTAAGGAATATCGATATAGAGACTAGTTCCGGATGGTAGTAATTACTTCTGTTGGGAGGAATGTGGCAAAATTATCCCAACATAAGGAATAAACAATGTAGGAAAAATTGTCACTTCATATACTAAAGATCGTTTGCCTTCCATGGCCGATCTTTTACTTCAAGGTGTTTAGTATGATCTGGACAACGTCTTTTTCTTTATTATGTACATCTCATTTCCTTTCATGCAGTTATTATATATATTCACATTTGATGGTCTATACTACATGTTGTTTTTTTGAGTCTCGAAGATGACATGTATGTCAATAGATACGAGAGTGATGTCATAACGGTCTATAAAGGATTAGGGAGATCGGTTATTTTGGAAAATTAATCAATTCTTCAAACCTTGTCTAGACATTCATGTATGCATTAATATCCAGTTTTGGTTCATTTAACGGTTTTCTAATATTATACTGATTGTGTTTTAGGTAAATCTGTTCCCGCTAGTAGTTCATCTAGAGAGTTAGCCTTCCATATTAAGAGCGACAACTTATTCACTGTATCATCTACAAGTTTAGCTATAGCGAAAACACTGTTGTTTCAAGGAGGTATTCACTGTAAGAAGGTATTCAAAAGCCTACACCTAAGGGAAGAAGTGCCATTGTTTCAATTAGTATGTTTGAAGATGCCAGGAAACTTCTCGAGAATCCAGATATCGGGAACTCATTTACCTTTACCGACTCCCACGTCACATGGAATCAAACAAAATAATTATATCATTGTGATTTATCGATGCAATACACTAAAATCAACTTTAAAGTTGAATTATTGTTGTATTTATAAGAATTTGTCAAACAGCCTTCCTACTAATCAGAGGTCAACTCGCGTCCTATTCAATATGGGCTGTTATTGTTCTACGACTTTAAAAATTGTTAACCTTCATTTTCATCATTTATACTTGAATATGATATTCAATAAATCGCCTTATTTCCTTTTCCATATATTTTGTAAAATATCTTAATCAAATTCTTATATTTGTAGAAAATTCGATAAACAATGAATTTTAAGTAAAAATATGGGACCAATGTGCCAGCATGAGGTAATGCAGCCCAGGTTTAGAGACATGTTCGAAGGTACTTACTATGAAGGTGGATCATCATAATCTGTAGCTCGTACTGACTCACCTCCTCCGCCTTCAAGGCCTAAAGTTGCAGATGAGACATCACTTACTGCCCGTCATGCTACACCATCCCCGTCCCCATCTCATATATCATCCAATACCACTCTATCAGATGGAGGAGACATCCGCTAGCCTGGAGCTGAGGGCTAATAAAATCATTTATTTTGACTTTTTGACCTTATATTGTAGGGTAGATCTCGAAATATATGAAAGATCTCCCTATAAGTTGTACATAAGACTTTTATTGAATACAACTTTCCACATAATTCTATATGTATTAATGAGATTGAGTATAGAATTATGTTTGCTCACTTTAATTGAGTATTCATTTCCCTCCTTTTCCTACTAGGATTGGAAATCTTGTATTTAACATATCTATAAAATTGAGTCTTTGGATTTTCAAAATAGTTTATAAAGAAGTTCTTCAAATTATTGTTATTTACATCAGACCCATTCTAAAAATTAAAATTTTTGAAGCATCTCGAATTGTTTATTAATAAGGCAAAAGTGAAAGAAAACCTATAAAATTATTCCAATATAGGACCTTGGACATATAATACTTTCAAATTGATTCTCTTTAGAAAGGAGATCATCTGTCTTATGGTATCCTACTCCGGTCCCTATATGAAACTTTCCATATTGGGTTAGCCATAGACTTTACATTTTGTAACAATTCCCATGGAATCATCAAATGATACAAGTCTTGGATAAGAATCTACAACGCACTAGAAGGCCCATGTTGACCATCCTTTACTCTAATAGTTTCTGTGGTTCCTCAACCAATGTGATATCTCACCCTAGGTGAATCCTTAACCCTTCTCCTTCTTACTAAGACTATATAACGTTCTTGTAAATTATGGCCAATACTAGGTATATAAATAGTGATTTCAAATTTAGAGGTTAATCGTACTCTGGCAACTTTTCATAAGGTAGAGTTTGATTTTTTGGGAGTGATAGTGAAAAAGTTGATAGATAATTCACCCTTACTACGATTCTATAGAACCATAAATGAGATTTTCACTTTATATAGCTCCTCGTTCAATTTTTTCAAAGCTATTGGATTCTTTACCTTGTTCACGAAACTCCTCCCTTACTCCACTCCGTCCTGAAGAGTAACAAGGATAAATTAAGTCACATTTTCATGTCCCAATTAAACACTTTTCTTTTTTGATTATTGTCAAAGGAGAATATTATTCTTTTTACTAAAAATATGTGAATCCAATCATGATCTTATAACTTTCTTGTAACTTATAATAAGGATAAGAAATCTTTCTCGATCAATCACTTTACCCTCATCTTCAAGAATAAGAAATATTTTTTTCAATTTGAATTTGTTCATTTGGAATTTAGGCTTTTCTACTACAATTTTCTTTTTATTTATTTATTCTTTTTTTAATATTATGAGTGTATTATCCTCTTTTTTTATTTCCTTCTATCTTTCCTTAAGTTTTATAGGTTTGGTTTAATACTATAAAATGAAAACCATTTTCTCATAAAGTGAAGGGTACAAAGAAATCATATTGATTTTTGATATAAAAAAGTTTTATATGAAATCTTTGATTTTTTCCTCTTTCTCTATCCTTATCTCATAAGTACAAAGTTTGAATTAATAGAGAACCTCTTCTTCTGTATCAGTATGAATCAATATTATTACATTCTAATTTGTTCTCAACACTTCCAACGAAAATCTCGAATTAGATCCCAGATCTTGACTTTTGTGCTTGGGCAGGTCTTCAAGATTTTTTTCATGACTTATTTTGTGTTAAAGGGATATCTATCTGATTTGATATAATTGATTGTGTAAAGCATGCGTCAATAACAAAATTAGGGAAAATATACAAAAAGGATCATTATTTTCTATTCTATTAGCATTAGTTAATGACAATGAATTATTGATTCCTTTATTTTGTGATGAACTATTGGCACCAGTCTTATATTTTTTCTTTATAGACTAAGGAGAAAGGGGCTTTGTGAGAAGAAGATTATACCTTAAGAGAAGCAAGGAGGTCAACCTCTTTCAAATGTACAACATAGATTCTAGCAATGTAATATAACTGGACTCTAATGTTAATTTGAATGAATCATCCTTTTAATGAAGGTCAATCTTTTTCTGCTCGACAAAAGGATAGGAAGTTACAAATTCTACATCTGTAGGATAAACACATATGTTATTTCTATATTACTATGAAGTTCATAATTCATAAATGAAGTAGTTAATAAATGAATAGTTAATGATTAGTTACCACTAGCCTTTTTGTTTTGAATTGATGAATCTTGTATGTTTTCCTAAGAAAAGAAATTTGTCCAATTTTTGGGGTCTCAAAGGGGCATGAAAACATATAAGAAATTTTTAATGAAAATGGAAAGGAGATGTAAATCCAGTTCCTTAAAAAATAGTATGGTCTTTGGTGTAAGAATAAGAGTTTGATTTATATCATCTTGACTTAGTTCTAATTTCTCTAATTTATTTTTTTAAGAATATCGAGTCGAGGTATTCTCCTACCCTATTGAATAGAACATGTTGAGCCAAATCTTCTACATATAAAACCTACTTTATTTAGAACGGGAAAATTATATGCTTTTATGAAACCATGTGTTATGGCTTAAATCTATAGTCAATCATATTTCTGATAGGAGTAGTTGAAATTGAATCCAAGATTTCCCATTATTTTCATATTTATAATAGTGCAAAAAGAAGGCCTGACTCAAACTTGTTCAAGAATAGTGGTGTTGAGTTTTTTGATCCTTTGCTTTAGGATTAATTAGTTCTATTTCTCTATGGGGAAAAAGGAAATGATATAACTCAGAGGTAAAGTGTCACCTTGTTATAGAGGAAGTCATCAGTTTGATCTTGATTATCTTTAAACCTAATGTTAGTTTTTCTATGTTGCATAGTAGAATTGATCAGGGGTTGAGAGGCAATGGTTTACCTTGTGGCAAATGTTAGCACTTCAACTCTGCTTATCTTCAACATGTGACCTTAGCCAATACAAAGCTGTATAATAACACCCAATCTTTTCTATTTGAAAGTTTCATTTATGATTTATCATTCATGAACATTAATAAGATTCTTTTTTTTTTAGTTTATTAGCACCGTAGGATGATATAGCCTTAACCTTAAAGTTAAAGGCAAGGTTCAAATTAAGAAAAGGTTACAGTGGATACTTATGTACCTATAGACGAGGAAGGGCGTAGTAAGTGATGAAATGCTTTGGGGATATAAGCATAGATTTAGATATTACCCAACATTTTAACCTTTCAAACTAATGTGGAATCTATGGGTATACAAAAGAGAACTTGTCAAACTGAAATATCTTATAAACCATAGGAAAAGAAAAGAAAAACTCAATTCTTGTAGTAGCAACGAGTGAAAGTTGCAACCAGTGAAATGGGAGCAATCTAAACCGTGAAATAGTTTGGGAGATTAATATAAGTGTGCTTTGGGGATATAAGCATAGATTTAGATATTACCCAACATTTTAACCTTTCAAACTAATGCAGAATCTATGGGTATACAAAAGATAACTTGTCAAATTGAAATATCTTATAAACCATAGGAAAAGAAAGAAAACTAAATCCTCATAGTAGCAATGAGTGAAATGGGAGCAATCTAAACCGTGAAATAGTTTGGGAGAGTAATATAAGTGTCGTGTTGTTAGGTAAAGTGGTGGAGTGCTACACTCTAGATGGAGAAAGTCCAATAGTCGAAAGCATGACTAGCTTGCGATCGGATCCAATTAGAATAGGGCATGTGGAATCCTATGTCAATCAGCAAGGACCACCTTGCTATGCTAAATACTCCTGGGTGACTAATAGCAAAGTTGTACCATAAGGGAAGGGTGAAAAGAACCCCTATCAGAGAGTTAAATAGAACATGAAACTATAAACTCCTAAGTAATGGAAGGAGCCCGGGTCTGACCACTTTCCAATTGAAAAATAAGTTGACAACTGACAGGGAGGGGCTAGGTTAAAGAAACCACCAAAGTAGTAGTGAAAGTAAGTCTTAATAGGGAATTATCACTACTTATGGGCCCAAACCTGGGTAGTCTATCCATAACCAGGATGAAGCTTGGGCGAAACTAAGTGGATGTTTGAACCAACTGATGTTGAGGAATCAATAGATGAGTTGTGGATAGAGGTAAAATGCCACTCCAACATAAAGTTAATTGATTCTCCCTAAAATGCATCGGGGAGCAACATTTTACTAGATTATATATGACATCAAATGAGGTGATGGATTTAGAGGGAAATAACCAGAATAACCAACTAACGCTCCTAAATGATCTCTCAGTGATAAAGAAGGTAGGGACTTAGAGACAGCCAAGAGGTATGCCTAAAAACAACCACCCTTGAAAGAATGCATAATAGTTCACTAATCGAGCGCTTTTGTGTCGAAGATGAATAGGGGTAAGCGATCTACTAAAGCTATAGGATTAAAAAGGCATTAATAAGGGAGCCTTTCACCTTAAAGGGAAGCACTAACATGAGCAAGAATGGACAAAAAGGAAGCGAGATTGTTGACTTGAGTAACATAAACATTGGTGAGAATCTAATGTCCCAAAAACCTAAGGTTTGTCTGTAGAGGGTGAGTCAAGGCCTAAGATTAGGCCAAAAGGTGTAGTTGATGGACAATAATTAGTATTCCTATACTGCCCCTTGTTGGCCCTGAAGGATAGAGGATGCTAAGTTAGTAGAAAGATGGTTATTAGTTCAAGGTAATATGATATCCCTACTTTTTTAGGGTAAGAAGGGGTAGAAAATTCCTGATGTGTGCTTAATTATTTATACATTCACTTCTTAACATTTAGTGATTATTGTTGTGAAATATTTAAGATACTCATTTTAGTTCATATTTGATATTAGGTACAATTTGGAAACATAAAAGCTAAAATGAGTTAAGAGCACTTTCATTGAGCCAACATTTAGATGCTTAAACTCAATTACTCTTGTGGAACAAAAAAGAGATGGATTAGGGCAAGGATTGGAAAAAAAACCACAAGAAGAACAACATTTTAGCAAGAACTAGAAGATAAACAACTATTTATATACTTATACGGTCGTGTAAACATTCAGAAGACATTTTTGGACTTATACAGTTGGATACATGGCTAAGTATCCAACTATGTATCTTTATGATGTTCACATTTTTTTGATTTATACGATTTTATATACAGTCGTGTATCAAACTGTGCATATGCCTAGAAGCCTAATTTTTCATATAAATAGAACATTTTGAAGACGAAAACAAGGGGAATCATTTTGGGACTTCGTGCAAGATAGAAACTTACTCTTTTAAGACATCTATAGAGGGATAATTGAATCCCTCTTTTATGGATTGTTAAGATGATTTGAATGTGTTTGTTGGATCGTTTTACAGTAAACCTATTGGTAGAATCTTCAATAATAATCCGTAATCATTATGTTTTAAATTCATTTGTAGATACTAATGATGTTGAATCATTAGGAACAATGTGACTTTGGTTTAATAACCCAAACTTATGTAGTTACTGCCTATATTGGTTTGTTTTCTATATCGTAATGCAGTTGTTCAATTAAATCTAGAGAGTTTGTTCTAGGTTGTTCGATAGCTGGGTTTGATTAAAGAGCTTGTTCAAATTAAACATGACCTAAGGGAAAATTGAGATTAACAGAACTTATTGTTAATCTAAGATCCATAGTTCTAAAAGAAGTGTGGAAACATTATGACAATAAAATATGTTTAATTATGTGTACGTTGAGATTGATCCTTGAACCGAATTCTAACACATTCATCACTTTTGATTATTTTCTATAATTTGTTCTTGTTAGTTTAATTTTAGTTTGATTTCTTAATTTAATTCAACCAAACCC
>JANZLD010000236.1:31595062-31611841 GCA_026413575.1 Erythroxylum carthagenense
AGTTGAGATTATGGAGTTTGATTGATGTGGTCACACCACCTTTGGGAATTATTAATCATGACCCTACAGGGTAATAAACGCAAGGTTTAGGACTCCGGATGTTGGACTCTAGAAACGTGGTCCAACAACTTTACATTTATATTTTAATTTTTTTACTTTGGTATATTTCAATTTAATTTGATGTTTGAATATTGGAATGAAAATAGGTGTATTATGGAGAATGATAATAGTATAAATGTCCAGTGTCATATATGGTTGTGTTATTGAGTTACTTTTTTTGTTCAACAGGGAGTAAATATCATAAAAATAGAGAAAATTTTACCAAAGTTTTTGTAAATTGTAGTTCAATTATAACATTTTATTCTGATGTAGGAAAGTTTATCGACACGAAGCCTACACCCCGTCAGCTCTTTTTGCATACTCACACTAAAAAGCATGACGGCGTGACTTTCGTCAACACCCGATGCAGAGAACTAAATGTATACAAAATTTATGCTTTAATATTAATGCTTAATAATTATGACTTACTAATATAAACATTGTCTTTTGATAGGACCAAATACAAGAAAGCATTCAACGATAGTCTCAATAGTTTGAAGATATAACTCAAACATATCTTCATGTAGTGGGTGGTAGGGGACTGTTGTGGAAGGATATTCAACTTAGGTTCATTTTCGAACATATGTTATTTGCAATCCTCCACATCTATTACAGTTACATTTAGTAGGTGGTCTGTACCTCATGAAGTCCATGAGCTTTGGAGCACAATGCAGACATTGGCAACTCAGTTGCAACAGTCGATAAAGTACATAGCCTAACACTGTAATGAGGTGGATGAGTTAAAGAGGAGAGGCAGAACCTTATTGCACTAGTTAGAGCATTCATGTTCCCTAAATGAGTAGCGTACATGTAATCATTTTGTCTGAATTAAATATTTATTATGTAAATAATTTTTTATTATTAATTAAGATAATTTTTTCTTTATATCATCAATCAACATTTTGTTTTAACAAATTAAATGTAGAAACAAATTAAAATATTATCAAGAGATAACTGATAACTGTATAAATTATGTATCAACCATCAGATTATCAAATAAAATTAAATGTAGAAAAAAATTAAAAAATTTTAGTAAATTTATCGACATAAAAACAAAGTTCGACAGTAAAATCTATTTGATTTACTGACAAATAACTAAGAATCATCGGTAATGTTAGTCATTAACTTACCAATGGAGTAACCAATTTTGTCAATAAAATTACTAATGGACAAGGTTTGTGTGTTAGCAACTTTACCGACCGAAACAATCTTTCTGTCGCTAAATTTACCTACAACACAAAATAACCGTCAATATATTCACCAACGATAACACAAAATATCCGTTGGTAAATTAGCTACAAAAATTTGTGGTTTGTCGCAAATTATTACCTACGGTTGTGTCTTCGATGCCTTTGTCTGTCAGTAAATTCCATCACTAACTTAGCTTATCGATAGAATGTGTAGGCTTGTCGTCAGTAATGTCCATTGCTAAACTTCATTTTCTTGTAGTGTTATAATTTAGTTGGAATTACTTGATTTTTATCGAAGAATTTTAGATTGATTATGCAAAAATTGCAAACCTTAAGTTTTAAAGTAAATCAAATCTAAACCTTAAACCTAAAATCAAATTAGATTTGAAAAATAATATGCAAAAGTTCATATTAAAAACTTAACTACAAAACCAAGAATTAGATTATAAGTTCTAAAAACCTAAGCATTTTTAGAAAATAAAATAGGATAAAAATCCCTTAAAACTAACACACAAGCTAGCTTTCTCCTCGAGTTTTAGTTACTATGTTGAGTTTTAATAGAGTCACGATTGTTGCCAATTTAGAGAAGCAGGTGATTGTTGGTGATGATGTGATTGTAAAATGTTAAACGTGGTGGCCTAAATCCTTGTGGATGTTGACAAAGAGAAGCAATTTGGTGGCTTTTTCATGATGCTCAAGTTATATGATTTTTATGTGATGGTTGCTTTATATGTCACTACAACAAAGTTGATTTTTGCCTAAAAAAAGCATAGCTAAATTTTTGGAAAAGGTGCCTATATTTTTTAGCTATGGTCTAGTTTTGTTGAATGAAATGTCGCCAAATCCCTACAACTGAAAACTATAGGCGACGTTTTCAAAAGTCATACTCAATAGTTTTTACTACTTTTTTTGTAGCTAAATACTTTTAGCTACATTTTTAAAAGTGTAGCCAAATGTTTTTAGCTATGTTTCTAAAAACGTAGCCAAATGTTTGTATAAACATAACCAAATGTTTTTAGCTATGTTTCAAAAAAAGTAGACTAATATTTTAGCTACGTTTTATAAACGTAGCCAAATTGTTTTAACTACATTTGTTTTTAGCTATTTTGCGGAAACACCAATCTAACTTGCTAAATAATATTACGTTTTAATATCTGTTTAAATATAATTAATTTTTATCTTGTAAAATGAAACGATACTTTGATGTATTTATAAGCACTTAGACAACTAATAAACAAATTTTACATTTTCTTCAAGAGTATTCCTCAATAATATAAGTAAGTTTGTAAGGTAGGTTAACGAAGCTTTCGTGGTCATTCTTCTCGAAGTTCCATATTAGAATGTCAATATTAGTAATTAATTAATATCCCAAGTAAAATGGATGTATTGAATAATACAATCTGGTGCCTATCTAGACTAAATGTAAAATAATGAATTCCACACCTACTTTATCAAAGAGAAAAAGATATAATTATTTTTCTAGATAATTCACAAAAGATTCCAAGATATTTTGACATGGGACTTGGTAGATAAAGTAAAGATATTCTCTTTGTCTAGATCCCTACTTTGACATGGGACTTGGTAGACAAAGTAAAGATATTCTCTTTGTCTGGATCCCTAAGAATTATCCTTACACATTGAAAGGCATCACTTAAAACAAACAAAGATCTTCCCCTAGCAGTTGGTTTATTAACAAAAATAAAATTTTATAAAGCAACTATATAAATGGCATTAAATTAAAATAATATTAATACCTAAAAATACTCATCCTATAAGGGTTTGTTGAAATAACATTACTAACAACAACCTAAAACCAATTTCTAAGAAATTCTCAATATATTAATTAAAGAATTTAGGGAACAAATTCATAAACTTAGTGAAAGTATTTTATAAAAATTGTTTTTTATTTTTAACTTTTTTTCTTTTTATGTTGTCACCAGAAGATAAGCAAGGCCTTTCAACAATTTCATATTGTCCAAGCTCAAAACTTCCAAATGCTCTATCCACTCTGAAAATGTAAATCATACAACTGGTACTCTCCCAGTTAGGTGATTAGTTAAGAAAAGGACAATAAAGGATAAAAGGAGCAATTTTAAGGCATAAATATATGGAATCCATAAAACAACAAGAAAATTATGAAACCTTATAAAGATAAGAAGAAAATTGAGGTAAAATCAATTGCCACTAGAGCATTTGATTCAGGCAACTGAAAAAATTTTGTATTTAGTGATAATAACTTTAATATTAGAATTGAAAACCTACAACTACACTGATCAAATGAATGAGATTAGTCATAGTTTTAGGATTTAGGATTAGGATAAGGTATCTTATAGATCAATTCCTTTGCCCTAGGGGAAAACCAAAATGGACAAGTATACTTTGCATGGTTGATCTAAAATCCAACAAAAAGAAACATTAGAAATTCCAAAACTTATTTGTAAGACTATAAACTCTTGTAGCATAAACATTTTAGCCTAACAAGAAAAGGTTTCTCATTAAGTGATAATGGAGAGAGAAAAGTATTTTGTAGCCCTTGTTATATCACACAATAATATAAAGGTTACTGGCAAGTTTAAATAAAAATCTCCCAAAACTCAATGTGCAATATAGATGAGGGAAATGACATTAGTACCCAAAAAAGTAGAACGAATGCCCTTGATAATACTCATAAAGCAGCTGCATATTGATAAATATTAACTAATAGAAACAATGTGTAAAAGCCTCAAATATGAAACAAACCCAAGAATGTTTGCTTGCGATATTGTAAGTGGTAGAGGTAGATTGCATAATGTTTTAGCACGTAGTTAGTATGTGTTTAGCTATTAAATCAAATGATTAGTGCATGTTTAGATTAGGATTATATTAGTTAGTTGGATATTTATGTTTTATGGGTTAGAGCACGTGATTGAGCTTCAAATTTATGTGTTTGAGGTGCCTTGATGTGCTTGCTAGTATTTCAGAGTAAATATCAAAGAACAGAGGAAATTCATAGAAGGCTTAGAGCTAAACCCAGGGCCACGATCGTGTAAGCCACTATCATGACATAACCAACTAGAAGGTGTCTTGATTGTGGCCTGGTTAGCCACGATCATGGCAGAAAGGAAAATCAAGTGCCATGATCATGGCCTGGGTGAGGATAGACATAGATAGCCTTTCAAATTTAAGTTTTCGAGGGACTTTTCATACTTAGAAAAACCCCTGGGTTGTGTAGAATAGAAAAGAGTATAAAAAAGATAAAGAAGAAGCCCTAAGGGAGCTCTCCAATTTGCCACTTTTGTGAAAACTATAAGAAGAAAGAAGAAGAAGAGAGAGAAGAGGAAGAAGAGGAGAGAGGAACCGACTTCCGCTGTTGTTGCTTTCCCAAGGTATCCTGATTCTTTCCAAAGTGTATTTTATGAATCTTTGTGTTCTTTTCTTTAAATGTTGAGATGGATATGAATATGTTGATGGATTTGGGTTTGATCATGATGTTTTAATTTTCTTTAGGGATTTTGACTTGATTTAATGTTAATCTAGTTATTTTTATGTTTAATCATTTGGGTGTTGTGATAATTGTTGTAACTTCATGCTTCAGTAATAAATAGAGTGAATCAAATGCAAAATAATTGAGTTGGGTTAATACGAGTTAAGTGATCCAATAAAACATGCAATTAATCAAATCGGTTATTATACAGAGAGAAATCTCGTGTAAGACCCAGTTATTTAGAAAGTTGAAGAACTAATTAGGGTTAGAACTGTCCATAACCGAGAGATTACATGTTTGGTATTTAACCTAACTAGGGATTATTAATTATAACTTGAGAGTAATCCTCCCTTTGATAGTCTAGAACCAACATCTCATTAACACATAAATGACTAGGTTAACATTATTTAAAGAAAAAATCTCCCTTTCTCATAATTTAGAACTTCTTCATGTGTGATTTCTCATTATGAATTTGGTATAGCTCAATTTAATTTCTTTTGTGTTAATTTAAAAATTATTTTTTTTGCCAATTATCTTCATATGTTTACTTTTCTATTTAATTTTATTTTCATTTTTATAATTCTTAGGGCCTTAGATAACTTATAATTGAATTAGTTCATCATTCCTCAAGGGATCGACGTCTCACATATTACACCCATGACCTGTATGCTTGTAATATTTTAAGGGCTTATAAATTGTAAAACTTGCCCATCACCAAGTTTTGGGGCCTGTGACCAAGGAGTTAGTAGGATTAGTTTAATTCTTTTAGTCTAAGTAATTTTCACCATCTCTTATGATTTTGGTACCCAATCACAAGAAATTAAAAAAAATAAAAAAAGAAAAAAGAGAAGGAAGTTTGAGCGTAAAGTAGAAAACGTATCAATTTGGACATCACAAGGTAACAAGGAGGAATCCATAAAAGTTAAATGGCAAGAAGAGATAGAAAGAACGATGATGGAGGAAACACATTATAGGGAGCAAAGGACCTTTGCATACTTCATTGAGGTACAATTTGGTTGGGAAAGTCATCATCCATATTTGAACACGTACAATCCAAGTTGGCAGAACTACCTGGATTTTTGTTGGTCTAACAATGTAAGGATTTACATGGAATATCATGACCTATTAAGGTTTTAGCAAGATGAGTCCAATTTATGGGATTCTAAGTTGGACAAGATTATGGATAAGCTCATAAAAAAGGAAAAGGAGCAGAAGAGACTAGAAGAGAATGCAACATCCCACTACCATAAGGCAAACACCTGAATACCCGAAGGGCATTCAAGTACATACCCTATGATAGTGGTATGTTGGATCAAAAGCAAATCCAACTTATACATGGCATCACTAACATCCTTTAAAAGTCAGCAAATTTTGAAACCCTTTATTTCATTCGTAAACCTAATTTACATCGTTTCCTTTAGACAAATATTTACAAAGCCTTTTATAGGTTCTAGTCAAAACTACAAAATACAAGACTCCACATTTCTGGGGCCAGCTGACAAACCTCTGAGCCATAATAAAATTCAAAGGGTCCTTAAGTCCTGTCTAAAGCACTAGGTCTCCTGTCTCGTACCTGAAAAATCACATTGCAATTTTTGATGAGTTTTGCAAACTCAATGAGTGAACCATCATTGATGATTTCACCGGATCACATATACACATCACATATGCACAAATATTCATTCTAAACATCATAACTCACACAACATGGCACAATATAGGATCACTCAATACAGCTTTGCAAATCATTCAAGGATTTCAGTCTTATATGAATGTTATATGCATGAGACTCACATTCGTTCTTATTGTTGTGACTGAGTGCCTATCACAAACTTATAAAAATACTGGCCCATAGGGCTCAGTCAAACAGAATCACGGAGCATAACTCTACATGCAGAATTAGAAATCATGGAGCAAAGCTCTATGTGGAGGCGCTTCAAACTGGCTACTCAAGTCACAATGCCTTTATCTGAGCTTGCATTTTATGAAATACATCAAATACTGAATATGTCATATATCACAATCTTATTCAAATGCTCAGACAAAATTTTCACATTCATCGGACCTAAGTCCGACATTCAGCTTTCATTGAGAATCAAAGTCATTTAAGAATTCATATCAAATCAAAACACTTTCAATACATGCCTAACTAATAAACTCCTTGGACTTCAAGTCTAGAATTTAGAAACAATTCGCAAATGGTTCAGTAATTTCTTTTTTTGAAAATTTAACAAATCAAATAAATTCAAAACAAATCAATCCTAGGAAATCACCTAGGTTGACTCACAGAACGCTCCAAAATGTTATTGCCTGGACGGTCCAGCAATGTCCGAGTGGTCTCCAATGAGTTCTTCTATATCATACAAAACACATTTACAAATATCACACTTTTGCACAATTGTACAAATATTCCTTAACACACACGTACTTATACAATATGCACAATGCATGTTCAATGACAATTCTAGGGGTACTTTATCGAGATCCATATAAACAAATCATTCAAATATCAAAGCCCTCATTAATACCATGTATACTTATAAATTTGACCAATAGAAAGCAATGTGAAACCAATTACACAACTTCATTAACCACTTCAGATTTTCTTCCAATATAAATACGAGTCAACTTTGCATAATAAATCTAATAAAGTAAATGGAAAAATTAGGCAAAACTTCCTTCTACAAAGTTATTTTACAATGTCTTAGGTTTCTATTTACACCAAAATCACTCAATTTGGTTCAAAAATTTAGAAGATATACCTCAAACCTTTTCAGAGTGTTCTTATTCAAAAACAGATTACTATGTACAACATCCACCTAGAAATTGAACATTTTAGAGATTGAATCAAAATTAAACATTGTCGTATAATTTGTAGCCCTATTTCTATAGTTTACTCAAAAGTAAAAATAACCTCATTTGGAATCCTATAGATCCATATATAATCAAAACACCGAACTATGTTTAGTAAAACAACACTAATTCATACCATTCCAACATATTCTCTCACTTTCATTCAATCAAGCTTTTTCAAAACAATTCAGAATGTTTCAAATTTTTATGGAGAGGTAGGAAAATGTGTTAGGAATCTATTGGTTTAAGAATAAAGTCATTTGGACATCGGATGAAGAAGTTATAACAAAAAGATCAAAGTATGTTCAAAAAATAACCTTCTTTGGATATACAGGGAAGTTGCGATCATGCACATGCACGACTACGACACTCTAGTGGACCGGCGAATCCTTTTTCTTCTTCAGCGACACCACAACTTCAAACCGCCATAACATTTGACCCAGAACTCCAAAATATACAAACTTTATATCAATGGAAAGCTAAAAGAAAGATATACAACTTTCATGAAATCCATTTTATGAATATCTGCTTAGATCAGTACAGTAAATTCACTAAAGTTCATATCAAATTTCGACTCTCTCCTACTATTCATTCCCAGAATTTTCAGACTTCTTTTTTTTTTCAAAATCCAACACTTCTATTTTTATTCTAGTCATTTCAACTCCATTTCGCTAAACTCATTCACCACAATTCATACAACTCCTAAAAATGCAAATTTGACCAAGTTCCATCAAGATCATCGAAAATTCAGATATCCATTTTCTCACTCTTCATGTTATGCAAATTTCAACTTTTTATTACATTCACTATTTTCTTCTCAAACTTCATTTATACACTCATTCCCATCTTAGACCTTCATTAAGAAACAGAAAACAGAGCATACCACTTTTTTATTCTTTAATTTTCTATACTTATCCTATACACCATTTTATTGCTATTTCAAACTTCAAAACTCATTTTTACAACATCTGATTACTAATAATAATCAAAACTAAAATAACACTATATCCATATTTTCATCCCATTAACACAGTGTTTATGAATATATACACGTAAATCCCATGTTCATGCATATGACAGTGAATTCATCAAATTTATTTCATAAATCCATAACTTTAAAATATTTTCTCAATACTTACTTGTTAAAGATTCCAAAATCTTCAACTATCCCAAAACCCTAAACTCCATGTAAGAACACGTAACCCACTGTGAACTCTAACCAACTTCTGATTTTTCTTAAGGCAGAAGAAACACTTAGCAGTGGGGGAAGTGGTGAGGGATATGAAAAGGCAAAGTTAAGGAGTTTGATGGAAAACTCTGTATATAGGAAGAAATTCGGAGAAGGTGATGATAAGAAAAAACTTAGCCTTTTAACTCTCATATATCAAAACTTACTTCTGACAAATAATAAAAGCAACTTAACACTTTTCACTTTTCCTAAGGTCTAACTCTAACTAAGTTTCTTTTGGAACTAACTCCATTAATTCTATCTTTACAATACAACTATCTATAATCTTCTTTTAATTCCTTTTTCCTATTTCCCATACAAATGCATAATTTCTGAAAATCACCAAAATTCACCAAAATTCAAAAAATCACAATTCCACTAATCAATAATATTTCCAATATAAATAAAATTCAAATTCTAAAAATTTTCTAATAATCACAACTCAATTTAATTATATCTGAAAAATATCAATGAATGCATGTACAGTCATATGAATGTACATGCCACACTTAACTTATACATGACGTAAATTTTCTTAATTTCTCAATGATTTCTCATAACTCGCTATTCTAGCCTTAACATGGGTAACGTAGTATAGAGAAGTTTGAGCAAGTAATAGAAGACCATGTCCCCTCTATTCACAACTTAGAGCTTTAAATGAGATAACTTTCCTGTGAATTTTGCTAGAGAAGTGTGGAAAATATTAAAGCACATTCAAGAGTGCAATATAAGGTTATCACACTTAGGAGTGGAAAAGAGTTAGATGCACCAACACAAAAACAAGCTGAATCCTACCTTGTAGAAGACCAAGATAAGAAGAAAGAGGGTGACATTCATGAAAATTTGATGTGGTCAAATCTTTAAAGGAGCAAGAAGAAGAAGAAGAAATGACAATGGACATAAAACTTAAAAAATATAAGGAATTCTCTGTTCATGGAGTGAAAGAAGAAGAGGAGATGATGGTGACTGAGGAAGAACAAGAACATATCACCATCTTATAGGAAAAATTGTTAGATTCAATAGAAGATTCAGGGAGTTTCATTATTCCCTATTTTGTTAATAGTTTGTTAGTGAAAAGGACATTACTAAACTTAATTGGTTTCCTTAATTTATCAATATGGTCCTTCTTATTATCTTGCAATTTATAGATTATTTACAGGCTACAAAGCTTAGATTTGCTTAAATTCTATTAATAAGTCGTAATGATTTGGAATGGGTTGGATTACTAATTCTCTAACTCTCTTGAATCAATTATGAAAAAGGAAAGCAATCTCAGTGTCAAGCAGATTTAGTCTCAGCACCATCATTATCACCACCTTAATCGCCATAACAAGTTCTACATTATAACCCTTGTCTTTTATTTTATTGTTAGTTTAAATTATTCTCATGTTTCTCATGTTTTGTTATTTTTATTCCCACCTTATATATTGTTTGTTTATTCTTCTCATATTGAGGAAAATGTGTTGTCCAAATGTGGAGAGGGTTGCATGCATTATATGTTTTTTTATTTGAATATGAATTTTGCATGTTGTATGTGAGTTTTTTTTTTAAGATTGAATGGTGTGATTTGTGTGAAATCAATGGCTAGGACTTATCAGAATCGATTTAGCTTTAAGCATAGTCTTTTAGCTTGTGAAGATATATTAGTTTGTGAAATTAGTGTTCTAGGCTGTTTCAGTCAAATATGCATGTTAAGTAGGATATGATGTTGGTTTGTTCACTCTAGAATTTACCACATTCATTTATAATTTTAGGTCAATTAAATATGTGGCATGTACCTTTTCACGAGAACGATTAATTAAAGAAATGAGTTAGGTAATAAAATATAAAAAAATGTGTGTTCTGATTAATTAATAACTATTTTGCTGGCACTTTTTTGAAACAAATCAGGTTATGAATAGAGTTAGTAATCATTTGAGAATGTGATGTAACTGAGTAACCAAGGGATATTCATTACAAATGTTTACCTTCGCGTCAAAAGGCTATAATGACATTCCAACCAAACTACTTAATAAAAACATGACCTGGTTAAATAACTGAGGGACATTCATCACAAATGTTTACTTTCATGTCAAAAGTATAGGTTCATATCAATTAAAAGTAACAAAAATAGTGCGTTGGTTAATAAATCCTACCGATCTTAGTGAATAGCTCAAATTTTCATGAAAAGCTACTTAAGGATAGTTACAATTTTGATTAATCGAATAATTACCAATGTAAGTGTGTAAGTGAGAGGAGAGAATGAATATGACATTAAGTCTTGATTAGTATGTATATTTAGTCCGAATTACTGAAACATAAATTTTACAAGTTAATAAGTTAGAACAACTTGAGGGATCGGGTTTGTAGTTAAATTTGTTTTGTGAAGTTTAATGTCATTGTCTGGTGTGTTTTGTTATGTTTCTTTTGTTTTTGTTTGAGGAAAAGCAAAAGTTTAAGTGTGGGAATGTTCATAGTGGTAGACTGCATAATATTTTAGTGGGTAGTTTAGTATGTGTTTAGATATTAAATTGAATGATTAGTGAATGTTTAGGTTAGGATTATGTTAGTTAGTTAGATATTTGTGTTTTGTGCATTTTTTGAGTTAGAGCACACAATTAAGCTTCAATTTTATATGTTTGAAGTGTCTTGATGTGTTTGCTAGTGTTTTAGGGCAAATATCAAAGAACGGAGGAAATTCGGAGAAGGTTAGGAGCCAAACCTAGGGCCACAATCATGGCCAATGAGCCACAATCATGACAGAACCAAATAGAAAGTGCCACAATCATGGCCTGCGATCATTGTGATAGAAAGGAAAATCAAGTGCCACGATTGTGCCCTGTGTAAGGAGAGACTTGGACAAATTATCGGATTGAATCATCTTATATTTTCTTATGCATTTCAATGTCTTTCCAATCCTATTCTTGTGTTTAAATAGTCAATTTGTGTTCATCTTACGTTTATATATAGAGTAAAGGAGTGAACACAAATATATGCTAAAAGGAAGAAGTTTGATAAAGTTTGGAGAGCCATCCATGGAGGAGAAACCATCAAGGGCATTCGAAGGAGAATCAGAGAAGACTTGGGAAATAACCAGGGCCACAATCGTGGCCAAAAGCTTGAGCACAAGGCCACGATCTTGGGGAGTCAGCCACGATCATGACAGAGAGTAGATAAACTGGCCATAATCGTGCATTGAAGTCCACGATCGTGGCCTACACATAAATAGATGCGGATGGCCTTTCGAACTTAAGTTTTTTAGGGCCTCTTTAGACTTTGGAGGCAAAGAAAAATCCTAGGTTTTACCTAAAATGGAACATACTACATAAAGAAACAAAAGAAGACCTATGAGGGAGGCTACACAATCTGCCACTTTTGGAAAACTTCAAAAAGAGAGAAGAAGAAGAGAGAAGGAAGGAGCACTGACGTTTTTGTTATTTTCTTTATGCTTAACTAGTTTATTTCACTTTCAATGCTTTATTTTCTTATGTCTTAATATATTCAATCCTTTAGTTTAAAGCTTTCTTAGTGTTAATCATGTTTTTACATGTGCTAGAATATTTACAATGAATGTCTGATGAATTTTATAGTTGAAACTCGTGAATTTATAATGAACCTTTGTGATATATCAATCGATGTTTATTTTTGCAACTTTCCTGTTTTAATATTGGATGTTTGAGTTTATTTATGTGTTTTTGTAGATCTAAATTTATTAGGTATTTGAATGTTTAATGATTTTGTTATAGGTTTTGTTTATTTAATATCAATTGTGCTTGATGTGAACATGTGTGGCTAGACTACTTAGGGGTTTGGAGATATTATAAGGATGAAGGGATGGAAATTGTGAGAATAGAGTTGGACTTATCTTGAATTGGTACTTGTAGTTCTAGGTTGGTTTAGGATTTAGGATAAATGTCATGAATTAGAAATTGCTTGTAGGCTTAATCACCATTTAGGTAATTTTCTAATTTGAAGGCTAGGGTTGAGCTTGTGATATGTAATAGTCCATAGTGATTCTCGGAAGTAGCAATATTCCGAGCTTATGAGTTGCTAGCCTAAGTTAGTTGCTTCTTAGTACCTAATGCATCTTTGTTATTGAATTTAGAGAGCTTATTCTAGGTTATAGTAAAGATCGGGGCATTTCTATAACTTATTAATTTTGCCTGTTTTAGAGAAATTAAGGGTTCGAGAGCTTAATCGAGTCAATAAGCTAACACCATGATGAGAGCACCTTTTATTTAGATTCAAAGATCAATGAAGATCCCGGAATCCCAAAGACATCTCTAGCCCACTTCATTATCATTGTTATTAGACCTTTCTAAATTTGCTTTGTGCTTGACTTTTTGGTTACATTCATTGCATATTAGTTGTCTTGTCTTTATCATTTCAATGTGTTTTGTTTTCTTTTGTTACAACATTTAAACTAGCATTTACATCCTATCTCTTTGTGGTTCAACCATTGCTCACCATTTATTGCATAGTTTGCTAGTTAGGAATTTATTATTTGGTAGTTAGCGACAAGCCATTAAATTTTTGGCGTCACTGTCAAAGAGTTGTCTTGTGTTAATTGTTGTTTCTTGTGTTGTTTTTATTTTTATTTTTTTGCCGATCTTGTTAAGTCTTTCATCAGTTTGCATGTTCCACAGTTCCTCAAAACACATTCGTTTGCATAAATTTTCTAAGGAAAATAGAAGTTCATTACTTTAGGGAGTGCGGTGTTTTCATTTTTGTTTGTGATTTTAATTAGTGTTTTGTATATAATTGTTCTTAATTGATTTCTTTTCAGTTATTTTGTGATCTTTTCATTTTTTGTTTTGTGTTTGTGATTAAAAATAAAAATTCAATTTGGACAGAAGTAATTTCTTTTATAACTCATAATCTCAATCCTATAACAATGTTTGGACTAATCAACCTAACTTTTGTTATGGATGGGATAATCATCAGGATTACTTCCATGATAGTTTGCAAGACACACAATAATTCTCATATAGACCAGAAGCTTCCTATCACAACTTCTATCTCTGGAAGAGTTGATTAATATTATGAATGTTAATACTTTGCAATTGCAGCAGAATACTCTACAATTCCAACAACATAGAGGCTAATTTTCATAAAATACATGGTCTAGTGCCTAAGATTTAGAAAGCCAACATGACTTAAGTACATCTCTAGAAGAAATGCTTAATATTATGGCTACTAACAATCTTCAAATTCACCAAGATATGCAACAGTTCCAACAAAATATGCAACAGCTATTTTAGCAAGGCGTACAACAAATCTGATAAGATGCTCTGTAATTCCAGCAAGAAGCATTGCCTTAATAGGGAGATATCAATCATCTAGAACCGTAAAGTGAAGAGCAGCTACCGTATCAACCCAAGGTGTACCCAATGGACGTTTGTGCAAAAACTTTACAAAATGATGAGGAGCATAAGAATTTTGAGGTCAATCCTCAACGAATTGCTTGTGTCGAAGAAGTTGAGGAGGATCTCAAGGCAGAAAAAGCTATATCATTTAGCTCGGAGGTGAGTACTAAGTTCATGATTATTTTTTAGACTAACTCTTCACTTTTACATAGCATATTGGAGGAAGTAAATGAGGAAGAAAAAGGCGAAGAGACATTTGAGATCTTTCCAGAGTGCAAGGACTTAGGCAAGATTGAAAGTCAAAGGATAGGGAAGATGCTGTATATAACAGATCATCAACTGAGACCCTATCCTAAAGAACATCACAAGGAGGAGTCGTATGTGATACCTGAAGATCAAAATTTGTCATGTGGGGAGGAAAGAAGGGGTTGAGCTTATGGCCTTAACCAAGTGCTTATTGGGAGGCACCCTAACCTTATCCCTTCATTTTAGTTCTTTCTTGTTTCAACTTGCTTTCATTTGAGTTCTTTATTTTCTTTTTGTCTGTTTTGTTTTTAGTAATGCAAGACCATAGTTGTGAATTCTACTTTCATGTTGTTGAGCCCTCTTTGATCCAGCAGAGTCCTTTTGTTCTCATCCCCTTGTGTTTTTATTGATTTTAGGACGTTGAGGACAATGTCCCATTTAAGTGTGGGGGTAGGGACAGTTTAAAACTTTTTGTGTTTTTGCACTTAAATTGGGATGAATGTTGAACCATGCCATTCTATCATAGTAATCAGATTGAGAATTGAGTTATGTGCTTTGAATTTGAATTAGGCAGCTTGAGTGGAAGGCGAATCATATGGATTCATTGAAGTAGTTAGTTGTATAAACTCAGTCAATAAGTTGATACTTGAGTGATTAGGTAATGTATGAAATTTTAAGGGATTTTCATATAAACACTTGCAAGGTTTTGAGCCTATATGACTGCATTTCATAGTCATTCTGTTTCTTAGTTTTGTGTGATGCTCCCCCAGGAAGATTACATTCAGAATTTGGATTGAATCGGTTTGAAACTACGAGATGTATGCTTTATGGAAACGACTAAGGCCTTCTTGTTTTGAACCCTTAGCTTAAATAACCCACCAACTCTTTTTTCCCTTGCCAACTCCTTTGAGCCTTTAACCTTGTTTTTTTTTTAATTAATCACCTTGTATTGAAACCCAAAAACCTATTAACCTTACCTTGTCACAAGTTTAATGAAGTAATGAATGAGCATTTGATAAATATGATTTAGGGCCTTTTGTTTTGCATTTAATTCTGAGATGTTTCAAGAGGCACTTTTACTTATGACTAATTGAATTGTGTTGCTATTATTTCCTTATTGTTTTATTGTTATTCAAAAGAAAAAAAGAAATAAGACAAAGACAAAGACAAAGCAAAACATCTTTGTTTTTAGCGTTATTGATTAAAAGCGTCTTTGTTTCTGCTGTTGGAGGAAATATAGTAGTATTAGTTAGTGATGAGTAGTTATAGTTTGTGGTATTTATATACATATCTCATAATTTGTGTTTGGTTATCCCTTCTTACTTAGCACTTTGTTAATACTTGTGAGTTACCCGTTGACCATTTTGTCTTGCCTTAAACTAAACACCATTACAAACCTAAGTAAGGACCTTTTTGATCCATGATGGCATGTAATCTATATGGTAGAGAATTGGTGAATTTGCAAGCCTATAGCAATGTAGTCTTTTAGAGGGAGTATTGAGTGAAACACCAACCCTAAACACTTGAATGAAATGATTGAACATCGTGAGGAAAATCCATCTTAGTTTTGTATTACCTTTGATCAATGGTATATACCTTTGATTTTGTTTATGTGAATTGATGAAAAGATTATGATATATGTAGTAGCTTGACACTTCTGTTTATCAAAGTTTTAAGGATTACATATATTTGATCTTCTTTGAAAAAAATTGACAGAATATCTTGGTTATTTGTAAATTGCTTGAGGACAAGAAATAGTTCAAGTATGGGGGTATTTGATAGGATTAAATCATCTTATATTTTCTTATGCATTTCAATTTCTTTTCAATCATATTTTTGTGTTTAAATACTCAATTTGTGTTCATCTCGTGTTTACATATAGATTAAAGGAGTGAACACAAATATATGCTAAAAGGAAGAAGTTTGACAAATTTTGGAGAGCCATCAATGGAAGAGAAACCATCAAGGGCATTCGGAAGAGAATCAAAGAAGACCTAGGAAACAACCCAGGGCCACGATCGTGATAGGAGCTTGAGCACAGGGTCACGATTATAGGGAGTCATCAATGATTATGACAGAGAGTAGATAAACTATTGGGCACCGTTTCTGGAGCCCAACTCTTCAAAGTACCATAACTATCATCGCTTCATTTTCTTGCTCTGATACCACCTATGTTAGATCCCGTTTGGCTTCGGAATCCAACTTTTGCTCTAAATCAATGTAAACATACATACATAACTGAACTACTTAAATCTATCATTTCATTACTCAAGCAATTGAGTTCGAAAATACTTTGTTTACAAATCAAAAGCCACACCATTGGCTTAATTACAAAAATACAAAGTGGCAAATATA